>JAFIDM010000005.1:39307678-39332452 GCA_023159025.1 Thereuonema tuberculata | reverse complement strand
AGACAACACGTTTTCATTCAGTTTGTTTATCAAAACTATTTTTTTCTATTTTTTTTAATAGACTTTGAAAATTTACTTCCCATGAATGGATGTTACTGCTTCTCCATTCCGTACCCTACATCAGAATTTTTTCCTTCTGAGTAGGACTGAACATTGCAGTAACATCCACTCGTGGAAAGTTAAAGTTCAAAGTCTGTTAAAACTTTGACACCGGGAATCCGTAAAAGCCTATTTTAAGGTTATTACCTCATTTCAGCTAGATTCACCCGTAGGGCGATTCCGTGTTACGTGTATGACATTTGGAAAACATTTTTTTCTAATTAATCAAGGAGTTTTCAATATATTTCTTATTTAAAAATCCAAACAAAAGTTCTTTAAAATAATATACACTTTACCATATTCTTTTATGCAGAAACCTATCAGTTTGATATAATAGTTATTTTTTAAATAGCTTTTTAAAAAACGTTACGTGTGTGACTCAGAAAAAAAGGAAATTTTGAGTAATGACATTAAATGATATATTTCTGTGAGTTTTATTGCCACACATTTAAATTTAAAAATATGGTAATAGTTTATTTACCGTATCATCTAAAATCACAGTTAAAATTTAAATTTAATAAATAATTGAATAAATAAAAATTAAAAATCTGCGTTACGTGTGTGACACCCTGATCGTTACGTGTGTGACCATGTGAATTCAAAGTAAAAGTTTGCTTTTAAAAATGCATGAGAGTAAAAACGTATTAAAATATTACATGATATTTAAACATTTATACAATAAGACAATCAATAATTATTTTTATTAATGTTTATTTAACATTTCAAATCAACTTTAAGTTATTTAAATCAATTCTTATCTGAACAGAGTCACTTATAAAATTGAAACTTTCGTAGTCAAAACAAAATTACATTTCTTCAAATTTAAACTGTCCCCTTGAACCAACTACAATAGGTGGAGAAAGTTTTTTTATGACATTTTCAATTGGATACAGGAGAACATCAGATTTTTTGGGCCATTTCCAATAACTTCCTGAAGGAATCATCACATTCACTTCTATATCTGTACCAAAAATATTAGAGATTTCCCCTGCATAAACATTTGTATCATAAGTAACTGCACACCAGTCACCAATATTAAAATGTGAAATGTTAAGTTTTTGATCTGTTGACTTGTAGCTTAAAATAGAGATACAATGTACTTCAATATCAGGAATCACATTTGAACAGTTTGTTTTCCATAGTTGAATTTTTTTATTTTGCAAATTGCATTTCATCACATGCATTTGCTTAATACCAACTACGTCTTCAACATTAATCCATGGATTATCTGAACTTATAGCGGACTCAATATCTACTTGGCTCATATGGAGAACTGTAGTGTTTGTCATTAAGCTGGATGCAACATTAGCAAAGTCTAATGAGTTTTGTACATTTGTAGTTTCAGATTTGCTCATAACTTTCATTCGAACCAAGGATTTCACTCTTCCTCCCACTCCATCTACTACACCTTTGCCATGAGCTGTAGCAAAATATTTCCACTGGAAATTTTTGTGAAATTTTTCTGAAAGCATATAAAGCAATCTTGACATACATTTATTTTTAAACTCAGACGATGGTCCATCACTATAAATAATTTCATTTACTGATAAATCATTATTTTTTATTATTATATCATATAATCTCATTAAAAATGCATATACAGAATTCTTGCCTTTATCTTTAGTATCGGAACAAATGAGAAAAGTAGTGCATTTGTTTTTGAAAAATAATGCTGCTGTAAATAATTGAACAGTTTCTCGTGACCATAATGCTGATTGAATTTCGTTTTGATAATCACACGAATAAGCCATTGCAAAATCAATTTGAAGGACTCTATTATTGTCATTCGATTTGTCTTGTTCAAATGAGTTTGATTGTATACGTTTTATTCTAACGTGTTCTTGAAAAAGGGGCAAGTCATTTAGTATTAGTTCTTTTAATTGAGCATTACATCCATTTAGTGTAGTTTTCCTAATCTTACTTGAAGAACCATCTCTAATCCATTCTTCCCAAGAAACAATGGAACCTGCATTTATTTGAAATTCAATTAGTTTTCCATTTCCACAAATCAAGCATTTTCCCTTCCAACAGTCCGAATTTAAATTACTAATATTGCACTGGCATAAATTATTTTTCCACCACTCTCCATCATATGTCATTTTTAATGCTTTTAATTTTAGTCTAAAAGTCTCATGGAGCTTACATTTGCATTGATCTATTGGGGAATTTTTAAGTAGCAAAACATTTTTTGGTCTCAGACTGCAAAATTTTGAAAATGATATGTTTTCGAAAGTTTCTTCAAATATTTTGTGTGCTTCTCTTAAAAACATGGTTAAATAATATTTGCGTACTCTGCTTTTTATTCCATTATTATCCCAAATTATCATTTCATCTTTCATTCCAGGCATTGTATAAACAATATCACTTCTATAAAAAAATTCTTCAACTAAGTTGTTAATTTTTGAGTTTTCTGAGAGAGTATCATCCATTTTTTGTTGAACTTTTAAACCAATTTTATTTGCAACACCAGACACTACAGCTCTCTTTTTTGTTGGAGAACATGGTAAACTTTTTAAACATTTGCTTATAGCTTTTCCTATTGATTGTGGACTTTTAAATACTGCCTTTTTAACCATGGATGTGCTTGTTGTTTTTTTATTTTCTTCCAGTTGCATCTGCTTTTTCTTAGCCCTGTATTTCCTTTGCCTATCAGCAACACTAGCTCTATAAATTTTCAATTCTTTTTCTGACATATTTTTTACTTTCATTTTTCTTTGGCTTTCTAATCTTTGATTTTCAGCGATCTGAAAGCTAGGGTCCATCATTTTTTTCTTTCTTCTGTACTTTGCAATGCGTTCAGAATTTGTCATAGCAGAAGAATGAAGTTTTGAAACAGAGTTCATCTTTAATGCCTAAGATGTATGAAAAATACTAATTAACAAAAGGTAACTGCAGGTTAAAAAATTAATTAAAAAAAATTAATAAATTAAACATCATCCAGTCTAAACATTCCTTTGTTAATTATCTGATACAAAAGAAACTTAACAAAAGTAAAGTTAAAAGTTAAAAATTTAGAGTATTATTCTCATCAATTATGTCAGCTATTAATAAAGTTTTAACCTTTTTAATACTTTTAGTGCTTTTAGAATTATATTTTTTTCCAATTAATTTGACTGAATAATCTATATTTTTTATAGTTTTCTAATCTTACACCAAAATTATTATTCAATTTAAAGATTAAAAGGATTTTTAACCAATTATATCTAGTTATGTTTTCATTATTTTGATTATTTTTTTCCCTATTGACATTATAAATGTTATTCATAATTATTTTATAAATAATTTTTTTTTTAATATTAAGTATTTTAAATTTGTTCCTAATCTTTTTTTTTTTAATTTTTTCAAAATTTATTTCAAAATTTTAAGATTTATTTCAAAATCTGTTACACACGTAACAAAACGTTACGTGTGTGACATATTTTGAAAGTTGTACAATTTTTTCATATTTTAATAGATTTTTATGTAACTTTACAAAAGTTATCTTAATATTTAGTTAAAAGAGAAAAATAAGTTTTGTGTTAAAATTTTGACTAAATTAGAAGTTATAAAAACTTTTAGATTCAAATGTTACGTGTGTGACAATAGTTTTATCATGCCTCTTCAAAAGTTTTCTAAACTATTAATTTTTTTACAAAATATACACTTTTGACTCTATTCACAGTCTTGAATATTTCATAAATTGATTTCTATCATTTAAAATAAATAAAGTATGCAAAATAATTTTTAAATTCAGAAATCATCAGTGTATTTTAATTCCATCATTCTGCAATTTTTTTATGTACCTATATATTAAAATGTATTTTTTTTAATGAAATTTTAGTTTAATAACAAAAATTTCTGCATCATGAGAAAGAGCACAGTTTTTCCTACAAATAAAATTCATTAACATTTTCAATGTTGAAAAATATTTTCAATGTTAAAAAATATTTTTTTGCTCTCTGCACGGAATGGCCCCGTATCTGCAGCTGAGTGATATCAACTAAAGTATAAACAAAAGACAAGTAAACATAAGAATGGCCCTTCATATAAAAAACATCAAAAAATAAATTAAAAAATAAAAAACGGCAATTAGTCAACCCCCGCCAATCAACTGTTGGCTTATGAAGAATTAAATTATAAGAAAGACATATACGTAAGGGAAATTTTAACGGACTCATCGGAGGGTGGATCGGGCTCATGCGTCCCTAAAAAAGTACGAAACGACAGTTCCCAATTCCCAGTGATGATAAACTCAACGGCGTGAATGGTTATTTATGTGCAGTTTTTGATTTCTATTTCTTATGTATTAAATTCTGTTTGTTAAATGATATTTATTTTAATTAAATAAAATAACTTCGAATCAACAATTAAATAAATTCTAATGGCTTTTTTTTATTTTAATATAATAGATGTAGTAAGATTTATAATTATTTTGTATTATAATATTTTTGTAAAGTTCTGATTGAAACGAAATTGAATTTATTAAACTCTTTGTTGATTTTATAAATAAATATTTAATAAATCTTTACATCACTTCCAATGCATTATTTAAAGTAAATTCATTGAATTAATTAGAAAGAATCAAGAAAATGTTAGTTAAGTTTATTTGGAAGTTTATAAATGGAGGAAATAAAGCTCAATTTCAAATACTGAGAATTCGAGGAACGAAATGAGATTTCGTAAGAAAAAAATAATCAAAAAAGATGGATAAGAAACATAATGGAGACGAAAAGTTAAAAAAAAAATCCTGTGGACGTTATATTGGACGATTTCAACAAGAAATTTTCTTGGGTAACTGTTGGTTTGTATTTCATGGATGTTCTCCCGGAGGATCACAACATGCTTCTTTTACGACTGTAAATAAAAAGAGATTCGAAAGAAGAACGATTCTAAAAATCTACGATTGGATCAATTTTAAGCTTTGTTGCGATTATATATTATTGCCTGGAATATCGTTCGTTAATAAAGAATTTCATTTTAAAAACAATGCAATTTAAAATTCAATAAAAAAATACATAAAAGAGAACAATGAAATCATGGAGTCATCTTTATTATACAATTATTGTCCACTTTCTCATATGTCTTTGCCTTCACAAAAAGTATGTGATCTGTAGATCTGTAATAGGACTGTCTTTCTGTAGACACTAGACAGACCCAATTGCTGATTTACTGAATGACACTACACTGGGATCACTACACTGGTTCGACTGCCTCGAAAGCAACCTGGACTTTTCCGTCGACGATTTATTAGAATTAATTCCAAAGAACGCAAAACTTTTCAGAGAATCTTCACAGATTACGTTTCTGTTCAATCTATCATAAGTAGTTTCGTTTATTTCAAATTGATACAAATAATGTCTCAATGATTTTGTGAAAAGCTATTTCTATTCTAGTTGTTTCTCGATTAAATTAGCAGGGGAAAAAAATTCAGTTTTTAGTTGGAATTAAAAAGTTTGCGGAAAAAAAAGAGAGCTACTGATATCACTGGGAAATTATTCTGTTATTGTTTAAAGAATCAATGTTAATTTGATGGTGTGCGCATAGTTAGGTAGGATGATATTAGAACTCAATCGAAATTAAATTGCTCTTAAGTTTAGTATAAGCAGAAACAGGTCGGGTGAGCCCAGTAGCTGAATGGGTAAGGGTGCTTGGCTGCGGGTTGGAGGTGGCGGGTGGGTTCCATTCCCGGCCTCGGAGGAGGGCGGGGATTTTTCCACGCTCCATTCTCCTCCAAACGGGTCCTAGGGTCTACCAAGCCCTCTCTTGATTGGGTTCCGGGTTTATTCCCGGGAGTAAAAGGCAGGCGGATGTCGGGCTGACTACCTGAGCTCAACTTAATCTCATTGGTCTCGGAACGCCGGGAGCCTTACCTCCCTAAGGGTTACATAGGCCTTTAGTGGGACACTTTAACTTCGTTTTTTAGAAATAGGTCAGAAAAATATTATTTTTAACAATATTTTTTTTTGAGAATGGATTTTTAATAAGTGATCCTTGACTAAATATGGTCTGAGCGAATTAGTCTGAAACATATTTTTAAAATGTAAAAAAGTTCACTGTAAAGTAACGTAAAATATATGAGAAGCTGATCGCAAATGAAATGCTATCTCCAGCTGTTTTTTCAACGATAGAAACTGATTTTTGAAAGAAAACTGTATTTCGTCTTTCTAACATTTGGGATAATTAATGAATCTCCTCCTGAGATGAGGCTTGGAGAAACATATGGAAAAAAATATTGTAGAAGATTGTGCTTAATTAAAGTTCTTGAACTGATCTCACGGTGATTAAAAAAAATAAAATTGATCATATCGATGATTATAAGGAAAGCTTGATAAAATATTATAAATCTGTTCACAATCAGCTTTGCCAAAAGCTTTATAACTCAGCAATGAGAAATTACTACTTTCTTAGCAATCCTCCTGACAGTTCTTTCTAAAATACTAATGAAAGAATTAAGTAGTTTTTTTTAATTATTTTTTTCACTTTTTCAGTCCCTGAAGGCAACAGTTGCAGAACTTACTTAAAAACTAAACAAAATAATCAATTCGAAACAGGATATTTTTTATGGTTTGATGACTATTTCAGTAAGTCAATGGCCTTCCTTTCATTTGCTATTTTTTTACTTCTTTGCTTAGACTGTAATTCGGTGAGAAACAACTATCACGGGTGGGTTTCAAACTATCTGGTTTGCATTCAGATTAGCTTTTAAACAACCTCTCTTGCAGGCAACTCATTTCCCTCGAGTTCGTTCTACAATGAAAACTACACTCATTCTTCTATTGTAACGGAAAATACATCGATTTAACAATTGGAAGGGTAATTTAGCTTTTGGAAACCCTGTGACCATTATTTAAAGCTTTTTAAGTGACCTGACAGTATGGGTTCACTGTTTATTAAGTTTGAAAGTTTCCTTAGCAAAGCAAAACCCCAATGAATTGTGGGTATAATATGACAGCCTCCCTAAACCATCAGAATTTGATTTCAAAATTACTTTAAAATATTAATAATTTAAATTGGATTCTACTTCAGTGCAGATGAATTTTGAATTAAGTAATTGTTGTGTGAAACTAGCAAAAGAAAAACTTATTTTGAAGTGTCAGTCTATTCTCCTAAATTCAGTTTATGATATTTTATTCAAATATCACAAAATGCTGAATACCGTCTAAATCCAAAACATGAATTATCTGGAAAAAAAAAGAAAACTTGAAAATATAAGTAAAATATTGAAACTCCTTTTAAATAAAAATCTTTTTCTTTTGGTAAGTCCTAAACTGATGGGTTTATGGAAAGGTATCCTTTACCATAACATCCCTAAATAATTTACTTTAATCAAAATGTTTTATCTGTTTTGAACTATCATATATTTTTCACTCAATATATATTTCTACGTTAATAAGAAACATGTATGTTTTGAAATTACATACTGCAAAACTATCTTTGAAACATAGTAAATGAATGAGAAGAAAATTTCTTGTATCATGTCCTCACCTTGAAGATGGCCTCCCGTGAGAGATTGAAACCATCGGTGGTAAATTAATTTATTTTTTATTTTATATATATAAAAGACATATGTGTGTGTCTTTATTATCATTGTTCACCTTATGCATTCTATTGCTTTCATTCATTTCCTACTTTTTACTCATTGCACTTTAAATTACCCATTCATGTCTTTGAAACTATTGAAAAAGACATTTTTTATTTAATTTAGACAAAGATACGTCTGAATATTTTTAGGAATTTATAGAGGCTTAATTGAAAAATTTCGGTTTTAGTGTAAAGCGAATTAATCGTTTTACCTATAAGAAATTCAATTACATAACCTGAATTGGTATTTTTATAAATATCTGATATCCGTAAGATCTTTATGCCTTTGAGCTTACTTCCGCTTGGATCTGCTGAGTGGCGCTGCTGTACAAGATCTCTTCGTCTGGTTTGATTAATGGGTCTTCAGTCTCGTTCTTCGAATGTTGATAACACAGAAGCTAATCAACAGTCTTTGGAGCGATCTTCCGATTTCTGTAATAGGAGACAAGGGAATACTGTGCCAGACATTTAGAAAAGAGAATGAGACAAAATGGAATTACTTAAAATGAATGAGAGGGTGTTAATTATAGACATTCCTATCATATCGGATACGGATACGAATCTTCAAATGAAGGAAAGGATTTGATATGACGATTTTCCAATGAGCAAATGGAACTCTTGGAATCCCTTCAAAATGAGTCGATGCCAACATCTGTCCCATTCTCATTGGATTTAATGTAGCAGAATCCCATGATAAATTGCTGCTTAGACATTTAAAATTACTTAAAAATAGCTTCTGAAAAAATTATATGATAGTTATTGATATATTATAGCACCCTGACTGCTCAAGCGCATTTATTGTTTGTGACTTTGCATGTTGAAGTCTTTAGTTAAAGTAACCTTAAAAGTAATTTTACAAGTGGCTGACTCTTATTATAAGCCACGTGTTTCATCTGATTTTCTTCTAAAAGTACTAAATTATACAGAAATTGGAAGCTTTAGAACTGGTCTGATTTAATAATTAGATACAATTTATCTAACTTTGCTGAAGTATATTTTTTTTTATTATTTTCACGATTCCATTACTTGCAAATGAGTTGATTTTATTCTTCTATTTTTAATTGAAGAAGAGCCATTGTGTCATTATCATTTTGTAGTGTATTTTATTTCGCTTAGTGTGTTTTGTTATCATATGTTATTGCTTGTGATCTACTAAATTGTTTATAATAAAATTGACTTAATTCCATCTCTTATTTAGAACCCTGGTTTTATTTATTAACTTTAAAGTTTATGAAGGCTAACTTTTTTTCCATTTTTAATTTGTAGATTTCTGTTGAGTTATGTTTGCGAACAATCCATGAGCTGATCCTAGATGCCACAGCATGAATTGTAATAGACCTACTTCTGAAAGCTTGGATTCTGATACGCGAATGAGTGACTAATACCATTTGAGGATGTATTACAAATTAGTATAATCTTGTAATTGCATAGGCTTAGTCGGTAGTGAAATCTCTTACAATTGACAATTGTTTACCTTTTCACATTTTTTAACTTCAAATAAAATGGCAATCCATCAAGGTGTAACTTTAGTATCAAAGATCAAAATTAGAGGCCTTATTTATGTAGACTGTATTGAATATTCAATTCAAAGTCCAATCCTTACATCTTGCTAAAACGTTTATAGGCCATAAACTAACATAATCTGATCTATTTTTAATTGAAAACTGCATTACAATGGATTTATCTTAACAAAATTCGCAGCTTTTGACTGAAAGTATCCTCTAATCATTCGTAACTGAACTTACTAACAGCGTTTAGATATTTAATACATTCTTCCGAATTTGGGAGTAGCAGTATCAGATTAATAGATTTCAGATCATAGAGATATTAAATATTCATTTTTGTCATATGATGGACTTTCTCGTTTACCATAAAGTTTGAGATTGAGATTGAAACGACGCATTTAAGATGCACATCAATGACTTTGGTGAAAACAGTGATTTCTATGCGGGCATTTCATGTTTCGAGAAAGATCCTTTTTTTTACAAGTAACAGTAAGTTAATCCAAAAGATTGCAATAGTAAATTATTTTTCACTTAATTTACCATTACTTTATGATTTCTTTAAGTCTAGCCATCGAATTTTTACATGTTTTACCATAATAAGAGGGCTTCACGAAGTTGATCTTTATACTCACCAACAAATCCATTCTTTTTCCTCGTTCTACGAACAAAAGAGAAAAACTTAACTGCCAGATAACATCAAAATTTTTTATTACAGTTTGATTATATTGCTTTAAAAATCAATTTTCAATAAACGTTTTTTTTAAAAACTCATCCTTATTCGTCGTTATTATTGGCTTTTAAACTACATACGTTGGAACGATGCACTTTTACAAGATAAAATATTGAATATTGACAAGAAATGTTGTTATTAGGGAGCTTTTAAAATGGTGTTAGCATAGTTCACATTTAAACGTAGATAGTCTAGAATTTTGATTTCCGTATGCTTTTACGTGTCAACTCATTTTTCACGAGTGATTTTGTAGTATCAACGTTTTACATTTGAAATTGTACTATTTTAAATGCAAAATAGTTTCGTTACATGGAAATCCATACTCTATGTTAAAGAACTCTAAATTTAGTAATAACAAAGTTAAAGTTAATTTATAGGCAATGGGGTAAAAGCGTTACAATTTTATAGGTCACAGTTAGTACAGAAATTGTTATCAAATATTGTGGAAATTATCAATTATGTCCTACAAAATAACTTCCATATTTGTTAATAAAATTAAATACTCTGCATTTAAGTTAATTGAAAAAATACTAATTATTTCTTTTGCTTAGAAGATAATTATATCTAAACCCTACAATAAAATCTGTTATTGTATTTTCTAATATTATTTTCTCTTCTGAAATCGTTTGCCAAATTTCGACGGTTTTGTTTTAATTGAAGTTTTATCAAAAGGAAACTTAAGTCGGAAATTGCAGCTATTAGGAACCGGATGAGTTGAAAAAAGAAAAATCCACTTTTTTCACTCTCTCTCTCTGTCTTTTTCATTAGCTGCACAAATTAATTAAGTTACCACTTAATAGCAGCTCTCAATGTTCAAGAACCAGAAAGTAGCAGAAAAACAAAGACTTTCGGTCAGAAACCTAAAAAAAGAACGTTGTTTACTAAGTAAAGAGATCTTTATGAAACGATTTGTAACTCAGCAGTGTTATCCAACACATTTGCCTTGCGTTAGCTGATAAGCGAAGGAAGTTTGAGCTGAGTTAAGCGTTTGCGAATCGATCAGACAGCGAGGATAGCACTGCCGAGTTATTCATCCTTTGGACTATTTGCCTAGATTTCAGAAAACAAAGAGGAATGGATATTTTGAATTTCAGTTTGCATCAACCAATCAGATTTTCAATTAAATGTTAGGGGAGTCCATTTCTTCTATCGAAAATGAAATCAATTTAGAGTATTCTGATTTATTTACATTGTTATTGATGTTTTTTTAATAAATTGCTGAAAATCTGAAAACATATGGTTGTTTTGATGTTATAGTTGTGCATCGGAAGGAAAAGACGTTTGTAATTTCCTTTAAATGTTTTGTTTTTTTTTTTTGAAAAAAAAAATGAAAGGTAAGGTGAGAAGATGAATTCGCCGTTTGTCGACAAGTTAATTTTTGGAAATGAATGAAAATTCAACAGAAGCAAGCCTGTACAAATGTGATAATTTAATGGAATACTACAAGATTCCTTGCAAGAAGCTACGTTTTATATTTACACTAGCTGAAAATCCCGTTATTCGTACGGGTTTAATTAAAAGGAAGAGCACAAACATAGATCCGGAAAAAATATTTATTATGGTTCTTAGCAAGATCCGAGAAACACCATGGAGGTTTTTCTTTTTTTAATCTTTTTTGTTTTTATATAGAAAGAAGTAAGAATTAATGTTGGCATCACTACATGTAAACTAAGCAAATTTTAATATCGAGATCAGAGAATATAAGACTTCTCACCCTTTCTGCCCTTCTTCACACCTTATCACTTCAAATTCTCTCCAGGTTCGTAAAACATCACGTGATAATTATAGATTAATGTTCTATTCTATTTTGCAACCCAAAACCCCGTCGAATTACCCTTCAACAAATGTTTGCTTATCCTCTTCCACACACACACACCTGTTTTCACCCGTTAGGCCTCAATATTTTGATAATTCGATCAAAAAGCATCTTTTCAATTTCGATAAAGAACCTTCAAAGCAAATTTCCTGTTTCCACCTCAAGCAGTTTCGGTAATACGCATTCCCTTCAAGAAAGTCTATTCTCCCCCAACCCCAACTAGTTTACAACCCTTAGAGCTAGAATATTGAAAATTCGTTGAATATATATTTTTCGAGTTTGACTGAGGACACTCGCAGGAACGCATACCCTTCAGAAAATCTCCCCTCTCCCCGCCGTTTAAACCTCTTAGGGTCTGATTCCCATTTCCGCCACCAGGTGCATATGAGGGGTTAATTTAGGAATTTCAACCCTTTTCAACACCTTAGGGCTGATTAATCAAAATCCCGATATCTTACTTTTTCCTTAGGTTGCTAAGGAAGACTTCTGTCAAATTTCAGAACTAGTGATGAGTCAGGCAGTGAGGGATTTCGCGTTTAGAGAGATATAGTATATGTTCTTCCTATATGTCGTATGTTAACATGAATATAGGACTTGAAATAATTCGAAATCTCGGAAGAAAATACAACTTTAGTGGCTCTAACGAGGCTTGAACCGGAAATGCTTTGTACAATATTGGTTATTTGGCTAATTTTGGGTCGCTGATTATGGTGATAATGGTCTCTTGTTGCGCAAATTAGCTATTTCGCCGATATGACCCTTTAAAACTATCGTGAGAAATAGGCCTATTGTAGGAAAGCCGAAGTAAGAAGGCAGCGGAAGGCAGGTTTTCATTTTATCAAACTACGAAAACGCTCATTTCATGAGAAACAGTCTGATATTGTAATGTTGTTGCCTAGTGGTAAAAATGAGAACCATTAATCCTGTAAATATTTTTAATATTTTAAATGTAGAAGTGATGGAAAAATACGATAGCGTTGGTGAAGATGGAATAGAAGACATATCTTTTGCATATCTGCTATTAGAAAGTATAGAAGGTAAATATGATATTTCGATAACTTCAAGCCAAATATTAGATATCAAAAGTCACTCTGAAAGAGATTCTGCAGATTAAAGGGAATTAGTCTGTGATGGATCTGTCGACAAATGAATACGAGATCTCAACAGCATGTTGGACACATTCAAAGCTTCACGGAAAAGGGGTCTGATCATCCACGATTATAATTTGAAAACTTGGACAGTAATAGCAGAAAACAAATAAGACTATTCGCTCCTTGCTTCGAATTCGTTCATTAAGAAGTTTAAAAGAGAGAATCGTATCAGCTCTAGAAAAACTGCTAAATTTGTGTGAAAGAAAGAAATTGAAGATGAAGGAGAATTAATTGATATGACGAAGACATTTGTTACTATGCTAATGATATAATAACACAGAAACTACCTAGATACTGAACAATCACGATTTAAACATGAAATGACTTCAGATAGGACTCTCAGAAACAGGTGAGAAGAGATTCTCGCTGTGTCCAGTTCATAGCATCGGTCACTAATTCTTATACCGTCCACATACGAGTACGTCATCAGCGCACCTTTGTAAATGTTTCCAGAAGCCCAAAGACAAATTCGGCCTTAATGTAAAGCGACAAATAGCAAGAGAATCTCGTTTCAACATTTTCACTGATGCAAGCACTTCAGGCAAATTATCTGAAAATCATGTGAAAAGATGGCTAACAGAAGTGTATATTTCTGATGTTAAAGAAGACACGTTACTGCTCCTGGAGTGTACAAACGGATGGACAAATTTTCACTGCACGAAACGTGCTTCAAATGTTGGAGAGGAAAGAAATTCGAACGAAAATTATTCCACCATAAACTATATGATTTATTCAGCGCCTGGATGTCTGCTTCTTTAGGCAGTATAATCAACAGACTCGAAGATTGTTTCAGACACATGTTCATTAGCCTGGGCAAGCCAGGGAAGCTGCAAGGTAGTATGTTAATTATGAAAATGCACTGTGTTGTTTACAACCAGTTTTGTTCACCGGTGTTACAAATTATATGATTTTTGTATGCATAGCAAGCATGTGAATATGTTACCAAAAAGCAAGTGAATGTTTTTAGTAATACCTTAGACGCTCTTACATGTCGAGCACATGAACTGTGATCATGAGAATTATGAGGAAGTGCCTTTTGTCAAATGTTCACATTGCTCCATGTTCCTGTGCTCAAATCATTCGTCATAGAACCTCATTCTCACAGATGATGCCAAAACGACTTAAATATATTTTGTAAACATATTCTAAACATATTTTGTAAATAAACTATCTGTTTAACTAACCAGTAACTATTTGATTAAATTTAAATGACGGTAATTGCTTCTTCAATTTTTAGGGAGTTCAAGGAAATAAAGGACCACAACCGTGATGAATTATGACTAGAACTGTATCAGATGAAAGCAGCACCATTTACATCAATCGGAAACCTACTGAAATGGAAGTTTTTATTGTTATCTAAAATTCAAAATAATGATAGAGAATAATTAACTGACAATGGCTACGGTTTCTCCAAATCTATCTGGAAGATATAAAAATTAGATTGTTCTTTACAAATGCATACGAGTTAAATGATAAGTACTCTAGGAAATCCAAAATAATGTGTGATTTTATATTTAGAGTACAAGAGCTTTTATCTTCTAACTTAGGCTTTCCTTTGCTGAGAAAAAATTTTCAGAACATCATTATTTATTTATTTATTTATTCTTTAATTATAATTCCTGCCTTGATTACGTATGTATTCTGTAAAATTTGTTTTAGAAGTTTCTAGTAAATTAAATTGCCCTCAACGTTTGGATGAAAGCATTGTAACCATTCCACAGTTGACTGAAACTTTCCTATTTATTCTTGGTTACAAAACTGGTTTCTTTAATGCAAGTCTTGATGGCTTTCAAAAAACAGAAACATGAAAGAAGAGAGAAAGAGACTTTCGAGTGTTTCTGCATCTAGAAAGCAAGACATTCCAAAATAACAGGAATTCCCTTGACCCTTGGTTCAACAAAACTCAGTAAACTTTTATTGTAGTCGGAGAAGTTAGTCCTAGTCTGGACCTCCTTAAAATGAAATGACTTTTACTTTTTTCGTGAGTTCCAGTCCTGAATGTTAAATGAACTACTTTAAAACGAACTTTTTATACGAACCACGAAAGGTAGGCTTCTGAAGGTTAGATGCGCTCATGTTTTAATGTAAAACATTTTAAGACGTAAGAGATAAATATTTTCTATTAAGAAGTAATTATAATCATAATTTACTTTCGTAAATAATTCTAAGAGAATTTATTATACAGTAAGAACTAAGATATCGAAAAGAAAGTTTAAATGTTTTAATATAAACAATAAGAAGAAAGAAAAAAGCAATTACACAACTAATAACTGATGTTGTTTTGTGATCCTGTACAAACTGAATGATCGAGAAATTATGAAAAAGTGAGAATTAATGCAATTGCAGTTAAAATAGGAAGATGGATGAAAGGACAAAGGCTGAGAACAGGCAGTTCACCCTCAAGTTTTCCAATTTAGATTATTCTAACATTATAACACGGACAACTATTAATATTTTTTTTCCACAAATGCCCGGGCTCGTAGACTGATCGTCTTTCTTCAGGCCACAACAAGGAGCGAGATATGATGCCATTTAACCGACGAATCGTTGCCCAGGGTATGCCTAAAGGAGGCAGCATCAAGTAATACCCGCATGAACGGACAGAAGGAGAAACAGAAGAAAGAAAGAAACATCCATGCCACGACCGGGATTCGAACCCGGGTACCGGGATACTGGCCGCAACGGCAGACCGCCGTCTTAAATCGCTCGGCCACACCAGCACGGCGCAACTATTAATATGCCACGAATGCTTTGATACCGAATAACTTTGTGCTACAAGAACAAATATGAGTTAGAAAGTGATTTTACAATCAACGATTCGACTTTATTGTAGAATCAAATCACTGTTATGAACTGTAAGTCAAAAATAGCGTTAAACGTATTAGAAATCAAAGTTCTAATTTGTTTAATGAGATTTCTTCATCGATAATTAAAATAATATTCGTTAATTTATGCATTCATTCTGGTCATTTTCTTCACAATGGATTATATAAGTGATCTTTTCTTATTATTCATAAGAATTTTCAGTTTCCTTATTAATAGGTTTATTACAAGGAAAACAGTTTTATTTTTATTTTATGTACTGAATGAAGTAAAAATCAAACAAAAAAGAAGAATTCTAAAAAAAAAGTAATTTTTAGAGAAAATTAATTTGAAATTAATTAAATTAAATACAAGGCTAACACACAAGTAAAAGGTATCCAATGCAGGAGAGTGGATCTCATCCCCACCGCAAAGAGAATCAAAGTGGAGGCAGATTCTCCTTCAATTAGAAAAAAAAAAATTCTAGATCCTGTTAATTCTCCGGATCCCAATTTGATGTTCTTCTGTTGCTGAGGTTTGAGTGTTTCCTCCATCCAGTACCAGAAGGCGCCGCTAGTCGTATCACCTGACTCATGCTATCTAATTGGCCTTTTCTATATTTAATCGCCTATATTCTTTGAGATTTCTTACTTGCAAAAATCCAGTTAATCTGGACGAAACATGTCGTCCCTTTCTAATGTGTTAATTGTTTTTTACTCTTTTTTCTTGTGCTGGCTTTTGCATTTAATTTAAAAGTAATTTTTGAAACAAGAATTAATAAGATTACTGATATTTTAATCATTACTTAATTTAGAATTTCCCTTCTTGTTGATCAATAATGATAGCCTTGACTTTGTTAAATCCAAATTAGAATATTTCAAGGTGTTTTCATAGTATTTTTGAGTCATTCTAGTAGTTTTAATTTAATTTAATTTTTTATGGAAAATTTAACAATTAATTACAAATATAAAATAAAATAATTACATGTCAGAAAATAAATCTTCATTGTTTGCTGAAAAGTTTCCTTTTAAAAAAAAAGTTTGTCTTCAAAATAAATACATTATTGATTTTATTTTTTCTATCAGTTCACTTTTTTTTTCTGAAGGAGATTGCTGTTGGATTTAAGTGGGGAAAATGATATTTTATTTACATCTAAACGAGACACAAAAAAGAAGAAAATGATGGATTATGGAGTATTACTTCCATGTATGCTCAACTACATCTGTTGCAAAACATCACAACTATTTTCTACATTTCTGCAAAGCAAAGTAGAAGAGAATAAGATTCTCGACATATTTTTTTTTATTCTTTGCATCTTTAATGTATCAATATACTGTTATTATTATTTTTATATTCAATTCTCAATTCAGTTTTATATACATATAATCCATATCCAAAAGTGGCTTCGGACAAGGGAAAGAAAATGCCAGGGAGAGAAAAATGAACTGCGGTCGCATCGTTTTTTGCTTGTAGTCAATTCTCTTCACCGTCAAATGGGAAAAATTTGTAGCAATAGCAGGTCTTTCTGGTAATTCAGAAATACATATTCCATCACCCTGACTCTTAAAATAGTGGAAAACGTTCCAAATTATACTTCTAGATTGGCTGTGCAGGCCTTACAGTAACCTGTTCTTACGACGCTGCCAGATTGCTTTCTGCAACAATGAATTCCAGGATCAAATAACTTGTAAGTGATCCGTTTTTCGGCATATATGATTATTCTTTCATTATATTAATTATATTCATCTTATATTTAACTGAAATTAATCAAAAACAACTAAAAACAGAAGAAATATAGAAAAAATGGAAAATAATAATTAAAGAATTAATAAATGATTTGAAGTGATTTTTTTTTTCAGAAATAATAATAATATTTTTAGTCTTCTGATAAGGATCAGCAGACTAATATTCCCGTTTTATCTGGGGACAAGTATCGTTAAAATCTCATTTGCAACAATGACAACAATCGCAACAACAATCGGAAGAACAATCGCAGCAAATGCGTCTTTCGCAACAACCACATTTATGATAATAAGGAAATTAAAGCAATATCAATTAGATTTTCATAGATGAATCAGAAGATGTTGCGAAGCATTGTGATTGGTTTACTAATTGCTATCCGTACCTTGTTTTATAATTAATAAGAAATATTAAATGATAAATTCATGCCTAACAATGAAAAATAGACTTAATTTGACTTCCACATTAAATCTTTCTTGAATAAGTGGAAAACGAGCTACAAAAGTTAATTCTCTTCATTAAACAGCAACAGACTATTCAGTAACATCATATTCTGATGATGTTTAAGATTAAGGAATATGAACACGAGTAGATTCGAATTTTCTTTTAAATGAATAATGTTGAATTTAATGTGGATTTGAATAGAATTGGGATGAAATAAATGATTAAATTAATATTGTAAATAAATTATTTTCATTTTTTTTCATTCTCTTGTTTATTTTGGAATGGTAAGAGCAAAGCATTTGCAGTATCATCGTTTGTCTTTATAGGACAGTGTTGTTGTTTTTTTTTTTGTTTTTTTTTGTAAATAATTGAATATGTGCTGTATATACCGAATAACGAAAAGTAATTAAAATATTATTTAGAACAATCTCTAATGAAATAATTCTAAATACACTTACATTCTTATTCTGATATAGAATCCATTGAATTAATTCCTTGAAATTTTAACAAAAAAATTTTCTTTGTTGCTTTTTCTGTCATTAGTGATAGACAAATTTCATATAAATTAATACAATTCTTTAAAATATCTTTAAAATGTTAGTGTGTATTTAACCTCTGTCAACCTATTCCGCATCACAAATGGTTTATCAATTGACTTAATTCTATTCTTATTAAATATTTAATTTGTAATTTTATTTTAGCCGAGAGTATGATAGACCAGTGGACAGAAATATTAAGTCATTATTTAAGAATTTGGTAGTTCGAGGAAAAGGGAGATTATCCACTTTGGATTGGGATCGTATTTACTTCATTCTAATTCCCTTCATGAGCATTCTGTACTATTTTTCCATCAAGAAAATTATATTTGATTTTTAGAAAATCAAAAAACAGAAACAAAAAGATAAATTCTGCGCTGATCTTTTTATTCCTTAAGATGAATGATTTATTAATGATTTTACGTTTTGTTTGTTTGCTTGAAAAACAGAAAGCTACGAATTTATTTCAGAAATTTAAAGAGCACAGACATAAAAAAAGAAGCTTTTAGAGGCTGTCTGTTTTCTACAAAACAAGACATCCTAAACTAATTGGGAATTCCACTGACCCTTGGTTAAGTAAAACTCAATAGAAACTACTTTTATTGTAGAGACAGAAGTTGATGCCAACCTCCTTCATTAAAATGAAACGACTTCACAAAAATAGGAGTTTCTGTCCTGAACCTTAATGAGGCTACTTTAAAAAGAACGAGGACGGCTTGTTAAGAGTTCCTTATCTAGCATCAGTAAAAAGAAACATATCTCTGTTTTGTTCCATTTACGAAGAAGTTTCTTTTACTTCACTAATTTGCTATGTTTTTGTAATTTAATAGGATATCTTGACTTCATTTGACACTTTTTACAGAAACAGGTTTAAAAATTGTTTACAATTGTAAAAATACAGTAGAGGTAAGTCATCTGTTGAACTGAAGACAAGTTATTAATTATTCGGTAGTTCCATTAATTAAGTCGTTTAAATGCGAATACAAAAGGGATGACAGAGTTTTGAAGAAGTAACCAACAAGAAGGGCCCGTTAAACGAAATGAAATCAAGAATATTACTCATGTATTCAAAGAGAGGCTCTTTGAACAACCATGCCCCCCTTCCCTCTTTCTTCTATGAATTTCACAGTAATACTTCTATAATTCCGGCTTTTTACTCTTCTAAGGTAAATGTAGCAGTTTCCATCTTAGTTCCGAAACTGCACTGAACCCCAATTACTATCCAATCACAAATAAAAAAAAAGCCACCAAATCATCCAAGTAAAAAATATTATTTGCTGCTATTCCGTAACTGCACGCACTTATTATTTTGACAGAAACGCAATTGAGGGTTTTCCTTAAAAAATTAAAGGTTTTTTTAAAGGAAAAGGTTGGTTATTTTTAATTACACACCGATGTTTTCGTTCCAGCAAAGTAGTTTGGTTCTGAAGGAGGAGTGGGACATATACTGGATAGATCCTTGTTTGAGGGATTTTCCCACTCCGGGCTGAGGTTTACTCGATATTTCGGTCCGGTTCCTCGGGCCTTCTTCAGGAGATGAACATTAATTACATTAAGACTGGCGCTCATCTAACAACTTCCGTTGTTAGTTTCTCGGATATGTTGTTTTCGTGGTCTGCTTTCCGAGCCATGGCTTTTGATTGTTTCTTAAAGCTTTTACAGTATTTGCCTTTCTTGCCATTCTTTCTCTTTTTATGTCTCTTTCAGTTTACCACAATCGAACGTGAAAATCAAAATCCTTCTCTGGTTAAACCTTTTCTTCAAGCCTCAAGGATTCTCCAATCTTGTCCTTATTGAAATTCCACTCATGTCTGGAAGAGCAAAGAACTACCTTCACTTTCATTTTCCTGAATCAGAGACATTCAGTTTTGTCAATCTCCATTTCACTTACACCTTTGTTTCTTTCGTTAACTGACGCAGGTTGATGTTAATAGTTCATTTTAGGAGGTTTTTTTTTTTTTTCAGGATTAAATATTGGTAAACACTTCTTTGAAAGAAAAAAAATCGTACTGGATAAAATTATAAAATTTGTAATGGGTAAAGGATCTTATCCAGGCTTACCCATCCATTCCAATTATTCCAGAATCCATTTGAATCGCGCATGGTGGGATCTACATAATGGCTGTGAATGTAATGCTTCTCTGTTTGTTGGATTGTTTCAGTTACCGCTGATATGATGAAGACAAACACATTTCTGTCTTCAAATGATATTATTCACGCACAGGAGATAAATGCTGCCGCAATCATCAGCCCAACGGGATCAGAGTCAGCCTTAAACTACGGAAAAGATCCCAGTATTGATTTGAGAAATGGATGGCTGAACCTCGAAGGACCCGTGTCCTTAAGAAATAATTGGTGGAAATACATTACGGTCCCTGGCAACGCGAATAGTAATATTTTAGTCTTTTATATTCTGAGTCTAATGTCATTGCTTACAATCCGCAGAAGATATTTTCCAATTCAGATATTGCTAGGAATTTTCATTTTGATTTTTCTTTTTCATCAAATATTAGAAGAATTTGGTTTACAGCTGAGGTTCACCCTATCCTGAAGGTCGTCTTATTTGATTTTTGTGATTTTCAATTTGTAAAAAATTTGTTGAAAAATTACATGTTTGTTTGTTCGTGCGCTCAACTAATATAAAAAGCTTTAGTTGAAACCAGATTCTTTTCTTCTAAGTACGATCTTACGTAAAATTATAGATGCCTCGTTTGTTTTCCGCTTCAATTACTGTATAGTTGCTTACGTTTTAAGGTTTGATGATCAGAAATACTTTTCCAAATTTTTATTAAGCAGAGAATGAAAAAAAATCGTCCATCTGTGTTTCTTCCTTTTTTCTCTCTCTCCTTGTGGTGAACAATATTGTCAGTCGAATGCAACACATAAAGCAAGATGGGTGCAATAAATGCTATGCCTTCCGCACGAGTCTTTCCATTCGAAAGGCGTGGGCTGTTAGCACAGAGGGCGCGTCACTGTGTCACCAGATGGACCCTTTCCACTGCCACCGGCTTATTTTTTTTTTTTTTTCTTTGAGAACGAATAAGGGATGAAGAAGTATTCGGAATGCGGGAAATAGAAAAGTGGATATCGATGATGGATGAGAGAATTTCTTTTTTTTTATGGAGGAATTAAAGTCGACTTTGGATTCATCAGAAAAAGCTAAAACATTTGACGATTTTCTTATACGGGAACGTTTTCAAATGACATTCATTGATTTTTGCAATTGAAACATCATAAAAAGAACACATGAGTGGAAGAATCGTGCGTAGTTCTCAGCATTTCTTATGGAGAGGTATTTCCTTCCTAAATAAAATTAAAAAAAAATGCGTCAAGAAAAATGCAAAGATGGATATCCAGCTTACATATTTCTTTATCAGATACTTCTTTAAGCATTTTATAAAGGAAAGTGATATTTACAGAACAATGGCTATGCATTTCAAAATATATTTACCTACATTATTAGACCAGAGTCAGTACATCAAGTTATTGCTAAGACTTGAACATATTTCTTTATTCACGCTTCTGTATCTCAGGAATTATGGATGTGTAAATGGCATTGTGATATTTTGGTACACTTTGGTCCAGACTTCCAAAAATCGTCTTCAACTATTTCCCCTTTTTTCAAATTTCGTCCAATTTGATTTCCCCAACTATCCTTACTTTTCCTCTATATCTGTCTTCTTAATTTTTTTCTTCTGGTTGCTCTTTTTTTGTTATCTTCTCAGCGTTAGAGAAACAGTATTTACGCAGAAACAAAATACAAGGTGGCGCCACCAATATGTCTCAGTACTACTAGAGCAAGATTTTTTTCTGCATAGTTAGGTTTTTCGTGAAGTTTCCAAGCGAAACTTCGAGATAAATGTAAAAAAATTGAACATAAAAACACAATAATTACTTTGAGTATTAGTAATACTAATAAGAAGAAAAATAGTTGTAAATAAGTACTCTAAAATTTTGAAACATGCGAAAATACTAATCTAACAACACAATTTGTAATAATATGATATTATAATGGTTATTAAATGTCTTTATTTGTTTTGTATATTCTATGTTACTATATCGTGCGCATGCAGAATGCCTTTGGAAGGACGAAAACCTCTACGAACAATGTTCCTTCCAGTATGAGATGAGAGTCAGATTTGCAGACACAAATAGATCGAATGCAGCAGAGTTTATACATTTGATTCGTTTTAAATAATGACAAGGCTTGCAATCATGTGTTTTTGAACAATTGCACGGTTTTTCAAAAATGTCGCCTTTGTTTTACTCCCGTGAATATTTCACGGGTTGCACCTAGTAAATATATTCGTGATAAAACACTTTAGTGTTTATAAAAACACTTAATAAGAATATAAACTCTTACATTTCTGTTTAATTTCCCTTTCTAACAGAATGAAAAAAATTGGGAAAAAAGATACTTAATATACAGATGTTAAACGACATTTACACAACTTTAGTATTATATAATATTGTCGTAAACAGATAGTTTAAATATTTGTTTCATTTGTTAATCTGTCGTAAACAGATTCGGTGTTTATTAAGAAAGGCAGGTGTCCAATATATTAAAGATACACTTATTTTTGTTCATTGGTAACACGATAGCATTAAGTCAAACAACATCTTTTCGAAAAATACCCTCCTATTAAAATACAAAAATTAAAAAAAATAATAACAGTAATTTTAATTTACTAACTTTCAATATTTTAAAAGTTCTCGTGTTAAAATATGTTCTTAAAATACGAAAAAGATATCAATTACAACATAAATACGCAACCGATTATTATGTACCTTGTTAAAATTATTTGAAGTATAAAAGAAAAAGTAAATTAAAAAAAAAAGCTTATTGAAATAAAAAAACTATTCATTTAAGATTAACACTAAATTCAATCGTTTACTTCTTATAGGAATCTATTTGTATTGATATGGAAAATGAAATCAGTTTATTTATTGGAATTTGCTGAAGCACAATTATCAAAGAACCTATTTCTCCACTGCACGAATACAGAAATTGGTAAACAAATTGTCTTACCAATTGTTTCAAATGTTTATAAATGTTTATACGAACTTTACATAATTATTGTATTAATGGTACAATAAATTAAAAATGTATTAGTCATTAGAGAAATTAATATTTCCATTTTATAAATTATGTCTCAAAATTCGTAAATCCTAAGCTGAAATCCACCTTGTTTTGATTACTTTTCAAGGATTTGATAGAGGTTTATGGTACTTATTGCTTAAATCAGTAAGATCAATGTAGATTCAAACTTCAGACACACTTTTTTTATGACAGTCTTTGAATCGTTGAGATTCATCGAAGCAAATCAAATCTGGAATCAAATTGTGGGGGCAATTTTTCAGTCATTTTTTTCCCCAATTCATCTTTCTTTTTTCTTCTTCATTCAATTCAGCCAACGCATCAGTGTTGATCTGCATCACTCTTTTCAGAGACCCCGAGGCAACGATTTAGTTTTGAAGTGCATTTGGGGGTGAGGAATCTAATGAAATTAAGCATGGGTCTGTTGGGGTGAATCATCCATCATGTTTGTTTGGAATTAGTATTCAGGAAAGAGAAAAATTCTTATTTCCTGGTTGGATGTCAGTCGCGGTAAACCTAATTCTGTTGAAAGGAACCCCTGTGATTCGAAGGTCTGTCTTGCATCGGGAATGTGCCCATCTTCAGAATAAAAATTGAAGAGAAAAAAAGAGAAACAAGGGTAACTAGGAAATTAAGGTTGAATAAGGGAAAACGGAAACAAATTATTCTAAATTTCATGGATATCGTTGGTACTGTTAACTTGGATCCTTGTTTTAGAAAAACAGGAAGAACATTCGTTGTTATTAAAATAACGCCAAACATACAAAGAGTTAAGACATATTAAAATTTAATGAGCATATATTTCGAAATGCTTACATGTGCATTTCTTCCTCAGTGCTGATAATACAATTGTGGGATCATGTTTTTAAAGGAAATTACACCAATTAACAAAACGTTCAAGACAGGGACTGTAGACCCCGTAAGAATGGCAGCAATCACGATCTCGGATCGTTGACCAATCACTGGATTATTGAGTGTACTCTCTAGCGTGGGTTGTCGGTACTCCCATGTAAACAACGGCACATGGTGGTGGATTGCTCTGGTGTCGATCGTCGGAACTTCACCATAAACAAAGGCACATGATTTGGGATTGTAAACACTTATTAGTTGTAGGTGATGAGCGAGTAACAGGAACAGTTATACTGAGATCCAATGTTGATGGATGAAGCAATACATTCTTGAAATTAAAATTAAGCATTTCGAAATATATGCTCATTAAATTTTAATACATCTTAACTTTTTGTGCGTTTGGCGTTATTTTAATTTCAAATTACTTTGACACACGTAAAATAC
>JAFIDM010000005.1:39295704-39307668 GCA_023159025.1 Thereuonema tuberculata | reverse complement strand
TTTTAATGTCTTAACTTTTTGTGTGTTTGGCGTTATTTTAATTTCAAGTTCCTTTGACACAAGTAAAATACTTTAGCAAGATTCTTTGTCTTTGAGGTTTATTTTCCACAATGAATAGACACAAAATGGATATCTCAGAATTCATTTTCAAAGTTCTTGATGTTTTTACTGATCTTGAGTTCCATGTTTTAATATATGTAGGGAATTATCTCAGGCCATTCAAAATCCTGGCGAAAGTTGACCGATTTGATCGATTTGGGTTGATGATTTTTTTTTTTTTTTTGGAATGTCCTACAAATAGATTCTGAAACAAAATTTACCTAACATAAATTTTAAAAAAGCAATGACTGGTGTTGTGTCTTACACCTAATCGATTCTAGAGATAAACAGAATGAAACATTGATAAGAAATCTCTTGGAAACACCCTTTCTTAACGACAATTTGATGGCCCAGTCCAATGGCTGTGGTTTTTGCAAGACAATCTGATCGCATGTCATCCCACCATTCATTCTGAATAGTCTTTGTGTTCACGAAGTTGCGCAGAAAGACTTCCTACTTAACGAACTGGCAGATCTTAAATCTTTTTTTAACTTTTTCTTTAATTAAGATTTCCTTTTCGCCTCCGTTAACCAACTTTATGAGAGTAATTCCCGCTTATGAATGAAGTTATAAATTTGAAGAGCATAACTTTTGTATCTAATATTTAGGAAAGAGAATCTAATTTTCTTTCTTTATTTCATTATTGGTTTTTAATAAAAATCTTGATAATGTCCTCTTGTTACGATCTTCAAAAATTTATTAACCTTCTAAATCTCTCGGATTCGCTTTCAGTTATTTCTTTCTTTCGATATTGAAGCTTTCTATTACAGTACAACGCTAGGGGACTGGCATTTACTAAATTCAGATTTAAGCTCAATACAAACGACTAGACTGCACTTAGATTAAGAGAGTATTATTTAAAAAATAACAGTTGCAGTTTCGAGGGCTTCTCTTCCGGGGCTCTCATCATCGGACTAGAAATGACAGGCCCTCGAAACTGTAACTGTTGGTTTGTATAAAACTAGGCCGTCCCCCGTATACATGCGCTTGTTTTTCTATTTCACATAGAATTTGGTTAAGTAAGAATATTATATTTAAAATATTGAAATGTTTCGGCAATTATAGTTCTAATTGTCATTTTCGAATTGGAAATAAAATAAACAAACTTGAGACTAAAAAAAAAAAAGGTTGAGTACATTCATTATTGATGGGGGAAAAGGGTAGAAAACATAAGTCAAAAAACAATATAGAGTGAGTTGTCCCCGTGGACCTAATGGATAAGACGTCTGATTTCGGATCAGAAGGTTGCAGTTTCGATTCCCGTCGCGGACGATTATTGTAAAAATTATTTCTATTTTCCATTCTCACAGGAAATTGAGCCGGACAGCAGAGGAATAAATAATTTTTAATAGTATAGATTCTATTAATCTGAGTGCATTCTGGTCGTTTAGATTGAATTTACAACTGCAAGTAAAAGCTTCAATCAGATTTAAGATGTTCTGAACTTCAGGGGTTGTCCATAAATTATGTACACTTGTCAGGGAGGGGGGCTTAGCGTGATAGACTGCGATGAGGCAGGGCTTCTCATAATATGTGACGTCACATTACATTTCACTTATGAATCAAAAATATCTACTAAGAAATTCATTAAATACATCCGCAATTATCTGAACTTTAAATTTCAAACGAAAAAAATACTTGAATATGAGGAATTTGCATCAAAAATGCAAAATTTCTAATAATACGAAAAAAGGTAATTTTAATTTCAGATTTTGATTTACTTGTAAGATCTACCTTTCGATTATTTGTACCTACCTACAAGACCAAAAAGAGATCGTTTTCATTACAAATTTTCATTCTATATTTTTTATACTTCTTAATTTTTTTTTAATATCTATCATTAACATTTAAACTTTGTAGGAAAAATTACAAAATATTTGAGATGTTAATATATTTACTAATAGTATATTAAACTATATTGAGAATTAAAATACATTCAATTAGTTGTTGAACTGATTAAAGGTGTTACAGTTAAAAATTATTAGTTTTTAATGTAAATTAGGGGGAGGGGGTGATATTGTGACGTAATATTAAGAAGAAGAGGTTCACAAGATGTGACAAGGGGGAGTAAGGGACTCAAAAATAACAAAAATTGACTTGGTTTAAGGACAGTCCTTTATTTAGTTTTAGTTTATTTCAATAGATTCAATCTAAATAAACAATCTAGGGACTATTAATGCAAATGATCGAAAGTTGTTATAACCGAACGGAAATATACAGTTGACTCAGGAAATCTTAAATGAGTAAACACAAACTCAAATTTAAATTATTTTTTTTCAATCAAGAATATAATCTGCCACTTGTTCAGCTTTAAATAATATAAATAAGCACAAACGGATTTCCACTTCAAGAAAGAGAAGTAATTTTCAAGTGATTTACTGATTACAATGAAGGAGATCATCATCATGATGTGCGATCTTCGTAGATATGAAGTTACGCGGTCTACGGAACCTAGTGACCCCCGAAGGGCGAACCCCTAGGAGAAGCCGTAGATAAACTAGGGAACAGATACGGGGGGTGGTTTCCCGTTGCCTTCCCCCAGGACGCCATTAAGGAATGACGTCCGACCAGAGAGAAAGTGAAGAAGAGGCTGGACAACACAGGAAAGGAAATTGAAACAGCCATGCCCCTGCCGGGATTCGAACCCAGGAACTGGCGCACTGGACGCCACGGCTGGCCGCCGCCGAGACCGCACGACCACGCCAGCACGGCAATGAAGGAGAATATATATGTATTTAAGCCAATGAGATGTTGAGGTTGCTCTTAAGGACTTCCCACAAGATCCTGGTGGTGATCATCAGAACCAAGGACGTAAACGTGGACGATCAGAGGTAGTCTGCTTGGTGCTAGGTAAATAAATCAACGTGGATAATCGGTGGCCGTCTTCTAGGTGCGGAACGGGAAACACTTGTAAAGGATTTAAAACTAGAAAAAACTTAAACAAAACCTAAGTAAACAAAAGGCATATAAAGCAGACAAATTAAAAGGAAATAAATTAAAAATACATTAAATTAAAAAATTAAAAATGAAAAACTTTGCAATTTTTTTTTCATATCAAAGCTTCCTTTTTCTTTTTCTGCAGTCCATATTTGGACATTGAAGACACTGATAAGCAATCACTATATGCACAATTAGAAGTAAGGATAAAAAGTATCTCTGTACATTTTCTTCTGAAATGCTGTTGGCATAAAGTCAAAACAGTAGGATTATCAAAGTCAAAGATGATTCGAACTGGAATGTTGGAAAGTCAAATAATGGGGATTGCGGTTTTCAAAGGCCCTTCGGTGTTCCGCAATGCGTTCGGAAAGGGCCCTACGGGTCTCTCCAATATAGAAACATAATATCACTATCACTGCGCCTGCTAGGCATTCTATAAGTTCATTACTGAGATTAGCAATAGCAAGAATAACCATGTGAATAAAAGGATTATTCACGTCCTCCATTGCAAAAGTAATTCATAAGGACAACAAAGTTTATGTAGTGCTGGGAAAAGATTTGAATGAAAGTCAGTAGAGACAAATGTTTGAAATCGTTTAGCTTGTTTCTGTAAATCATTATGATAACATTTGCTTATAGATCGCTTTAAGCGTCTGTCGATAAACCAGTCTTGAAAATCGTTTTGAATGAGCCAGTGAAGAATTTTATTTAATTCTGCTTCGAAATTATGCTGTGTTTTTACTGGATATCCGGAATGCTCTGTTCACAAACATAGAAATTCAATTGGTTTTAAAAGAAAGAGGTATTTAAAAATAAAAGTTCATAATAATATCTGAAAATGTCGGTTTTCAGTGTACAGCTGTTTCGAATGATGAGGAATGTCGGGAAACTAGAACGTCCACGAAAGGAATGCAGGCTTCATTTTCTTCTTCAATTGTTTGACAATTGTTTAAGAAATTTGCTTGTTTTCCCGTAGGAAGCGAGTTCATAAAATCAGTCTGTCTGGCGTGTGTGTGAGGACGTTGTGTTCTCTGCCTTAATAACTTTTGAATTTCTGAATGCATCTTCTTGAAACTTAACTTGTCTGTTTATGGGCTGCAGACAATCTTAAGTTTTATTTTCTGGGTCCATGAAGAGAAGTTAGCCTGCAGAGGTAACAAAAACTCCCACAGAAATCATTAGAACGGAAACGATGGATTTCTGATGTCACTAACAACAATGTGAATTAATCCGCTTATTATCTTAGTTTTCTTTAAATGATTGCAATTGATTACAGTTACGGAACTACAGAAAGTATTTGAGGGATTAAATATTTTTTAGAAAATGGCAAAATCTTTATAGTTTGAATTAGATATAGAAAATATTATAAATGGAGTCTTTTGGTTGGATTGTTTTCACGATTGAATTAAAAACAGAAAAAAACCAAAGTTGGAAGGAAGTGTTTTCAAATTCTTTCAAGAGCTTGTTCTTTTCATTTTACATTATTATCTATAGAATCTATATAGTTAAAAAATATCTTACATTGTCTATCAGTTCCTTTCCAAAATATTATAATATCATCAACATATCTAAAATAACTAAAATTTGTATCTTTCCTGTTATTAATTGTTCTGTTCTCCATATTATACAAATATATATTACAAATTGAACCTGAAATGGCGCTTCGGGAAACCGGATATTTGTTTATAGAATTTTTCATAAAATTTGAAATAACTATTATTACATTTAAGTCTAATTAGTTTCATAAAATGAGATACATTCATATTGTAATTTTTTAATGTACTATCATTTTCTTTCAGCTTTTGTTCTATGAGATCAAGTGCTTTGTTAACTGGAATTTTTGTATACAATTAATACTATACTTAAAGAGTATAGTTTAACATTTAAATTATTTGGATTTGATCTTTTATACTTTTTAACTTATATTTTATTTAATACTTTTTCAATCAATTCTTGTGTGTTAGATAAGATTAATTTATTATTTTGTAAATGAATATTCTTTAATATTTTGTTCAAGAAACCTCCCATAGTGTGAATTGGGGAACCGTATGAATTTTTTAATAGGTCTCAATGGTTTATCATCTTTATGTATTTTGATCCTTGGTTGCAGACTTGGGGTTATCATTAGTTCTCTAATTAAGTTCTTATATTGGAAATAATTTATCATTTTGTTCTTTTTTAAATTTTGTTTTTCCAACTTTGTTTTTCTATACAATTTGTATGTCGAGTCTTTATCAATTCTTTGAACTCTTCTGAAGATAACAAGACTTCAACACTATTCTCAAATTGCCATATTACCAATTTGTTGCCTTTATCTGCTTGTAAAATAGTTATTGATTGATCATTGATAATATTATTAATTAAATCTTGTTCGTGTTGGGATACATTCTTCCTTCTCATATGTTGCGTGTTATCCAAATTTTCGTAAAGTTGATATAATATTTCTTTGTCGTCTCGGAATAGTTCAGATTTTTTTCTCCACTTCTGTCATTATTTTGATCATGTTAAAGTTCGTGTTTTTGTTGAAGTCTAATCCTTTATTTAGAATAATCATTTCTTCTTTCCTTAAATTTCTTCTACTTAGATTTACAAAGTCTTTATCTTTACAAAATTTATGATATCTATAATGTTGATATTCTTTGACATACTTCACAAATTTGATGTTTTTCTTTTGAATTAAGTATTTTAAATCACTGTTGAATTTATTTGAATTGATTTTTATCATTTGTTCATACAATTCTTCGCTTACTTTATCTTCTTATTTAAAAATAGTTATTTGTTCTGTAAAAAGTATATTTGTGATCTAACTACATTTATTTGATTTTTAAACATGTCCAATTTGAATCCTTCTAGATTCTTGATTGATCATTATTGTTGGTATTTTTATTCTTTCTAGTGTTTTCGGTATGAAATTGAAATGTTTCAATTTTAAAAGAAAAGTCTCATGTGACTCCCACTTAGCTAACTTCGTTACTATTTTCTGGTGGCTTTTGAATAGTTTTAAACCTATCGCTCCACTTCTGTGTCTGATAAATTAATGAAATTCATATTTATTTCCCAAAACTCGTCGTTGCACCATATGCCATTTAGGCCTAATATCAAAATCTATACTTATCTGTTACGATATTAAATAAATAAAACACATCTTCATGGTTATATCCTTGTAAACTTCTTTACTTCATAACGATATTTCGATTGATCTTCCCGATCATTCTTCTTCAGGTTACAAATAATAAATAAAGGAGGAAATAAAAACTATTTCTCTCCGTACAAATTCAAAATAAACAATGAATTCTAATTTACAAATATTAATATTAGTACATGATGTCATTCATTATTACATGATATCATTCGTCATTATATTTTTTGACTGTTACAAATTGATTATTACAAATTGACAGTTACAATTTTTTTGTTTTTGTTTTTGTTTCTATATTTCTTAAAAATCCTTAAAGATAAGTTTGAAACTTTCAGCGATTACCTTTATTAAAGCATCTATTATGAACTTCACAATTGGATCTGGGTTGTGGTCACAATTTATAGCATGGCATGCCCAATCTGATAAGTTCGGTTGTATATTTCTATAAGCCCTAATATGCTGAGACAGTCTTTCTATAAGCGTTCTAGCAGAACTACCATAATAAATTTCATTACAATTTCTGCATTATAGTTGATATACGATTCCCATATTGAGAAGATCTTCATTAACAATTTGAAAAAAGGAAATGATAGACAATTTAAGATATTTTTTAACTATATAAATTCTGTAGATAATAATAAAAAATTCACATTTGAGAAAGGAAAAATCAGAGAATTAATTACTTGGACTTAACCATCATAAATAAAGATAACAACATATCGCATGAATTATGAAAAAGAATTAAAAAGTAAACATTCTAGGAATTTCCATTCCAATGTTAATATAAAAACTAATAAAGGAATAATTTGGAACAACGTGAAAAGAATAACTAATTATACTGAGGACAAAAGAAAATGGAACCACTTGCTTGAGAATATGAAGAAAAAATATTATATGAATGAATATCCAATTAAATTTATTGATAAAATTATTAAAGCTTTCTTTAGAAACATGGAAAAAGATAAAGAAATAAAATCAAACAAAATCAAAAATGAATTTCCAAAATATATATGTTTACCCATTGGAACAAAAATTATCAAAGATATTAAAGAATCATGCATTGAAAAAATATAAAAATTCTCTATTTTAAAGATAACAAATTATTTACTTTATATAGAAAACCAATTATTGAAGATCTTCTCAACATAGGAATCGTATATCAACTATAATGCAGAAATTATAATGAAATTTATTATGGTAGTTCTGCTAGAATGCTTAAAGAAAGACTGTCTCAACATATTAGGGCTTATAGAAATAGACAACCGAACATATCAGATTGGGCATGTCATGCTATAAATTCTAACATCAACCCAGATCCAAATGTGAAAGTTATACATAAATGCAGTGACGAAATAGATAGATTACTAATAGAATCTTGTTACATCAACTCAAAGAAATGCTTTATTAAAGATAATCGCTGAAAGTTTCAAATTTATCCTTAAGGATTTTTAAGAAATATATGAACAAAAACAAAAAAAAATGTAACAGTCAATTTGTAATAATCAATTTGTAACAGTCAAAAACATAATAACGAATGATATCATGTAATAATGAATGACATCGTATACTAATATTAATATTTGTAAATTAGAATTCATTGTTTATTTTGAATTCGTACGGAGAGAAATAGTTTCTATTTCATCCTTTATTTATTATTTATAATCTGAAGAAGAATGATCGGGAAGATCAATCGAAATATCGTCATGAAGTAAAGAAGTTTACAAGGAGATTACCATGAAGATATGTTTTACTTACTTAATATTGAAATTTCTTTAATTCAAATAGCTGGGTCGTTCTAGTGAAATGAACACTTTCCATATCAAGTACTCATTGACTCCGATTATACGTTTTATGATAATGCTTTGTTTAAACAACTGCTCATTCCTTTTTATAACAAATTTATTATGATTTATTATGATTTTTAAAGAATGTACTATTATGTATTATTACGCTCAATAAAAAATTATGAGAATTAATTTATGTATATTTTTTAATTATTATTTAGGGAGGAAAGAAAAGCTGTTTAAACAGCTTAAAATAAAGATTAATCCGAGAGTAACATTTCTTAAGCTTTTTATGGAAGATGTAGCTGGCATTAGAATTATTCTCGTGGTAAGAACATATTAAATATTGTCAAAAACAGTTGTTTCTTGAAATATGAGATGTCCATTCATTTCTGTTTACGACTATTATCTCATAGCTTCCCCATTGGTCCGATTTTTACCAATATCTACAGAAATCTTTTACCTAAATCGTCTGTGAAATTTATAGCATTATCTTATTAGACAGCAACGGACGATTTTTGGCTTAACTCGTCATTTACTATTAAATGATAATAATCGTAATATAGTTATTAATTCTGCTCTGTCAAAATTCAAGGAAAAATCATGTGAGTAAGATATTATTAACCTGACCTAGTTTTTAATTTGGGATTATTTTGTGATTTTTTTTGTATACTTTTTTATACACAAACTTACAAACAAGCGTTGGGTTTGTCTTCCAAGCTGGGAATAGCTTCTTTTAGGTTGTTGCTCAGTCGACGGCGATTTGACGAGGCAACAGCTATCACTGGCTGTTCTTCCGACGATCTGGTTTGCATTCAGATTGGCATTTAAGCAACACCACCTACAGACAACTCATTTCCCTCGACCAAATCGACTTCGTTCCAGTCAAAAACATCGACTTAGCAATTGGAAACCCCTGAGCCACAGCATTTGAAAATTTTATGTAAAACTGACAGTTCATTATCAAAACTAGTTTAACAGAAAAGTAAGCTTATCTTTCCTCAACAGAGACGAATTTTGTAATGAATATGAGATATAATCACATAAGTTTCAGCCAGCTATTGCTAAATTAAAGAAATCCACGTAATCTAAAAAAGTTATAATAACAAATCTTTTATATTTTAATAACGACTTATATTTTGAGGATAGAATTTTATCATCTATTTCCCAATGTTGAGTACTTTCTAAAATTCATTCAAGTCTTCACATTGGTAATACTAGTAAACATGGAACAAAGTTGATTTTGAAATGATTTGCTGTTGTAAACTAAAAATCCCTTCTAATTGTCTTATTCCTTAGTTTCCCTTTTCAAATTAATTGTGCTGTTGGGAAGTTAGTGATGGTTGTGCCCATTGCTTCAAAAGAAGAAATAATCCAGCATTTTTTCCCTTTTTTTTATTGGATTATATGTTTTGTTTGTAAATTCTCCATCCATCCGGATGAATGAAAATACACAATATTACTACAGCCTGTAACATATAGAAGACAAATGGGGACCACTACCTACAGAACAGATTTCGGGTCCCCAGCGGACACAACACACAGAAGAAGACGAAAGAAACAACCATGCCACGACCGGGATTCGAACCCAGTTACTGGCGCATTGGACGCCACGGCTGGCCGCCGCCGAGACCGCACGACCACGCCAGCACGGCACACAATATTACTATGTGTTTGAACAGGGATCACCATCACAATCCCTCCTCCTCCTCTCTACAGAAGTGATTGATTCCTTAGAGAATAAAGATCGAACCCGAAATTAAAACCCCATCTGTTTAAGATTCTTTTTTGGTATCATTAATAACTCATCGCAAATGATTAATGACTAGATTCTGAAGTGGGTTATTAACCCTTGAGAGCGAAATTGCTTAAATATTGGACAAAGTTGACTTTGATTTTGATGCTTTCAAAGCCCAAAATTGACAATAAGTGAAAAGAGCAGCCAAAGTAAAAAGTAATTTCCAAAAGCTGCTACAACCGCTTACTCAGTCTCAAAAGAACAACATTTACTACAATTATAAAGGCGTTTCTATATGAACTAATTGCTTTTCGAATACTTCTTTATTAAGCTAAATCTCCCATATAGCAAATATTCTCCCTGAGTATAAATATTCTCCCTTAAGAGAGACTGTTTTGCAAGTTAGTTCTCCAGAAGCTGTATTAAACTTCAATAGAACTTCCAGAGAAAATTATCAAATCTCTGTAAAAATCTCATTGTTTTTATGAGATTAATCAATTTTCTTTATTTTCTTGCGGAGATACTAGAGGAAGCATAACATGGATTTTTTTCCACAATCATTGAGTCTTTGTGGCCCAAAGTTCTTATAAATGACATGTACAGTGAATTGTTGTTCTGTTTGCCAATATTTCCGTGACATGTCTGTCAAGATCGATTGATTCATTAAAACTTAAAGGATGCTTCTCAAACAGATCCTTTGGGGCATTGAAGGTAAAGGTTTTAGACAAATTATTGACAAATTATTTACCCTAAATGAAGGGTTTCATGTCAACAAGAGAAAAGTCAATAATATACACAATAAACTATTAAAGAAAACAACATCCCCAAAATAACACTACAATAATAAAAGAAAACCTCCACCAAAACACACATACAAAAAAAATATATACAAAATCATATAAAAAGGTCTAAACAGTTAAAAACAACAGTGAAACATTATTAAAACCAACTCCCTTGGAGGTAAAGACTATCAAAGATTCTCGATCACCGATAAAGTTACAGTTATACATTTAACTTTGGTCAAAATAAAAACAAAGAAATAAATAAACCAAATCCCTCTTTATAAAGGGCTGGGTAAACCCTAGGGTCCTTAAGAAGCAGAATTATTCTGAAAATCAAACAAACAAAAACCTAACTTTCTTCCTGGATTGAATTTATAGGCGACAGATCAACATCTGAACCCATTCTCTTGATCTTCGTCACAGTAAATTGTGATGGAGTGAAATTTAGTTAATCTACAAGTAAATTACGTAATTTATAAAATCTAAATTAGAATAGTCAATTTACATTTTATGGAATATTAGCTATATAAACAATAATTACATCGTAACTATTACTTGATTACCCACTCATATTAAACTATAAATTATTATTTTTTTGTTTTAATTTTTTTACAGTATAACTTTAAAAATTACTTGAAATCTTATAAAATGTAGAAAGTTAAAATTATTCCTAACTAAAAATATGCAGTGATTTATTTCAATAACTTAATTTATTCCATTTTTGAAATTTACGCTAAATTTTTTATTGTAGCTAACATCAAAAAGTTTTGGAAAGCTTAAATTATAACGAAAAAAAAAAGTTCCTCTGAAATACAGAAAAATCTTGACATTTTAATTTTGTAAAAATGAATTGGAAGCGACTTCATGTGATTAATGCATTTTAATAATAAAAAAAAATTAATACAGATTGAAGTTCAAGTTAAGCCCTAAAAATATAAATCATTTCAGTTTATACGTTTTGAAGCAATATACTGCAGAAAATCTGTTGTTCTTAAGTTACTGTTTTTCATATTGTATCTTTATAAACTACTAAAATACGAGATGTCTTTGAACTTGCATTAGATAGAGTTTCAATTGAAGTCTTTACATTTCTCATTAATGTGTTTTAATTAATTAAAAGAAATTTACTGAAATTATGAAACTCGTGGAATTTTCATAAATCTCTGATATCGCTAAATCTTTTGAGTTTAGGCTTGTATCCGTTCGGTGGCGCTGATATACAACATCCCTTTCTCCTCAAATCATTAATGAAACGGTTCTTTCTCCGAGTGTTGATACCACAGAAGTTAATCAAAAGTCTTTGGAACGATCTTCCGATTTCCTTAAAAAGAGAAAGAGAATACAGTGCCAGACATTAGAACAGAGAATGAAAGAAAGAAAGGGAATGAGAAAGTGTAAATTAAAGATTTACCTATTGTATCAGAATTGCTGCTAATACCGCAATTGACAGAAAAACGATTTGATATGACGACGATTTGCCAACGA
>JAFIDM010000005.1:39272438-39295694 GCA_023159025.1 Thereuonema tuberculata | reverse complement strand
GTTCCAATTATCGCCACCAGGTTGCTATATGGCGCTATTATGCACAACAATATTTGAATAATTCCCATTGTCGCCACCAGGTGTATTTGTGGCGCTATTACACACAACTATATTTTAGTTCCAATTGTTGCACAACACTATTTATATAGTTGCCATTGTCGCCATTAACTTCTGCAAAGTTTGGTCCAATAGGTTTTAGTCCAACAGATGGCGCTGTTTTTCACAAAAAGCACGTTTTTTACTTGTCACAGGTGTGACATCTACATAATACGTATATAAAAGCACGCGCGTATTCGAATCAACGTTCTGTCAAAATTTCAAAGCAATCTGTGAAGAATTTTCGGAGATTTAAGATGTTGAACAAACGAACATTTACATTTTTATTTATATAGATAGATTTAAATGAAGATGCACTCATTGCCGAAAAGAATTAGCGCACCCTTAAACAGTAATTGAAATAGAACGACACTTGGCGAAGGCATTGAAATGTATGATGATGCAAATAACTGATTATAATATCCGAACAAATGGGTTGTTTATTCGAACAAAATGCTACAGATCAGTAGTCCTTTTCGTACTGCTTCATGAGGCACCTAGTGTGGATGCATGCGGCAATGCGGCTTGGTGAAAAGAAATGTCTAATGTTATCCGCGGATGATCCTTTCATAGTTGTTGCAGCTGCCGCTTCAGATTGCAGAAACTTGTTGGCCATGAAGCTGCCTTCCTAGCCGGTCCACATTTGCTCAATGGTCTACTTGTCTGGAGATCTATAAAGGAGGCAGTCTAAAGGAAACCTGTGCTGTATTTGGGCGGCAGTATCTTGTTTGGAGAATGAACCGCTGTAGCCCCTCCATGAAGAAAAGCACAAGATGCCGTCAGTTGATCACGACCAGCGAAGACCAGTAATCGAGATGTCTCCCCACATCATGACGAAATCGGTCTTGGCGATGTGTCGTTCAAAAATGATTTGAACGTTGCTGATTTGTGCGCTGCCCAATGTATGGTGATTATGTATTATTTTCCAGTATGGTGATTATCACTGTCAAAACCTGTCAAAATCATTAAGCGGGATTCGTTTGCTCAACACGCCACTACAAATGAAGCCTTCGATATTAGGGTGTTAATGGCAGGCAGCGTAAGGGACGTGGAAAATGCACGTCTCGTTCTGCAAGTCGCTTCGCAAACGTTTGGATAAATACAGGGATTTCTAGGGATGCTGCTACATATCTGTGAATGATGGACAGGGATACCCTTGGACCACCCTATCGGATGATGACACGATTCTCTCTTCTGTTAGTTCGTCTGGCTCTCCATTGCCTTCCCTGCGTATGTGTGTTTCTCACGTCTTCACTGCTGTCAACACCGTTGCACAGCACAATCTGAACGGTCGAGGTGGCGGTCTATTCGATGGACCGACTAGTCTACCTCCCGCAGTCCAATGATACGAGCTCTTTCAAACTCTGTCAGTTGTTCAAAACAGCGTTGCAGTCCTTAGGATGCATCAATAAGACCTGCACTCCACAACCCAAACTGATTACACAGCTGTCATATGACGACCGTTCACATGACCGCAGCCGTAGCGATAGTAATGCCCCAGGTGTAGCAATATAGGTAATACAGATAATCATTGGTATAACTACCTGTGACGGTGCCGTATATCTAGATTCGTCGTTACCATATCATTTGTTCTGTAGGCTATAATTTTTTTCCAAAGACTGTACTTGAGAATCAAAGTGAGAGTAATGTGTTGCTGCCAGGAATCAATTAAAGATAGATGACAGTAGTGAGTAGGATCAAAGGTCATCTCTTAGCTGAAGCCCATTCCAAAAATATAAATTTTGTTTAGATGGTTAATAGGACATTGATTCATCTTTCATATTTGTGACAACTATAACATTAGAACAGAGCTTATCAATCGATGATGCTTAAGGGTCCCTTAGTGAGCCGCAAGAACATTCTAAGAATGGCATCTGAATCAACAGACAAACTTTCCATTTAGCGAACCAGGATAAACACAAAAATGAAGTATACTCAGTTTCATTCGAACTTAATTAAGTATGTATGGTAATACATTATCTTTCTTTTAAGACATAATAAGGAAGAAAAATAAAAAGTTTACATGAACATGAATTATTTAGATTTTATTAGTGAAAATTATTAAATAACATTAATTGTACATTTAAAAAAATTGTTTTTAATATTAAGTTTTAAGTCAAGTATTAATTTAAACATTTACATATAACTGAAATATTTTATGAATTTATGAAATATTTAGCATGACTTTAAAGTAGACTGTTATATTTAATTATAAATCATAGTATTTTTCATAGGATTCTACATAGCAATAAAAACAAAAATGCACAAGCTTCGTGTGCCTCAAGATTTAGAAAATTTAAAAATGTCGTCGTACAGCGAAAAAAGTTAAGAAGCACTAAGTTAAACAACCTGGAATGTTCCACAGAAATCTGATACTTTCTCTAAGTTGGGAACTTTTCAACTTTGAAAGAAAAGACGTAAATTACGGATTCAAAAATGTCACGAATTGATTCACATCAATTTTTAAATTTCAAGGTATAGTTGGAAGTAAATAAAATACATCTATGTTTAATGTTTGAATGTCAGGCAGTAATTTAGAATAAAATGTTCACAAGTTTTCCAAGATAAAAAGAAACTATCAGTTTAACTTATAGACAGATTCTTTATTTATTTATGATATGCTTGGAACTGAATCAATTCTGAAATGATGGCATAAAAGGCATTGAAGACATTTCAGAAACTCTTTTCGATGATGGTAAATTCGAACAGTTTGCTGCATAACTACACAACAACGTTAGGAATTTATTTTTTATTTTCTCACGATTGCTTCCTTCATAAAATTGTTTTAAAGCTGTCACTGTAGAAGTTTATGCGGTCGTTAACTTTTATTCAGTCGAGATAAATTATCTTTAGTCGAGTAAATGTGAAAATCGAAACTAAAAAGGAAAAAATCAAGAAATAAAAAGTAGCTCCTTTTAAATTAGACAAGATATTGAGTTTATCATGTATTTTCCATTTTTCTATTCCTTTCTTGAGTTGTGTCTTTGATGTTAGTTTCCGACTTTTACGCTAGAACACTGAACATTAATTCCGTTTTCTGATACTAGATGGCAGCTAATGTCCGTGTTGGATATATAGCCATTTAAGATATATTACGGATTTTTTTTTTTTTTTTTTAAAAAGCGAAAACGATATTGATCGAGATTAATAATTTATTGACATATAAATGTTAATCCACGTTTCTGGAATGTATAGTTTCTCAAAACGGTGATCACAGACGAACGGAAATGAGTATTTCGACATTTGATTTAATTTTAGACTTCTTTTTTTCTAACCTTTTTTTTTTGCACCATTACAAATATTTTACCAAACCTGTAATATATCTGAATTTAATGATAAAAGTTGTAAAACTATCTTAATTAAGGATTAATAAGGAATTAAACTGAGGGTTTTACTTCAAATTAAAGTTTTTAATAAATTAGCAAAAAACTATACAAGTAAATTCTAGTTCGCATACTCTTTCCTTACAGCTGAAATTTTTATTATTTTCTAAATTTTATAATTATTGCATTGATATTAATTTTTATAAATTTGAAATGATATACAGTTTATCAACGAAATGGAGGTGAAAGAATTCCCGTTTATTTTTTTCAATTAAAAAAAAAAAAAAAAAGCTTTTTCACTTACTTTTAATATTTTGAATATTTTTTTTTTTCCTTATTAGTAATAAAAGCTATTATTTGAATAAATACTTGAATTTTATTGTTCTCTCTATTCTCTAAATTATTCTTTAACTCATTACATAATTTTGTGTGTCTTAAAATGTCACGTTTTACTGTATTATTCTCATACAACTTATTTGAAAATTGTTATTACCATTATTAATATAAATAATTTTGTGAATATATTTTTTTTTATTTTGAGACAAAAGAAATTATCATAAAATTTTGAAAAATAATTAAATAAACACCCAAACAGAGGAAATTTATATTATTTATTTATTTAATGCTAAATTAATGGAATTCTTTGAGAAGGACCATAGTTATTGGTAGTTACGAAAATTCTCAAGAGATGGCAGCAGCTGACAGTTAACAAAACTCGAGAAAATACAAGAATTGGTTATTCGTATTGTTATTTATAGAAATAAATGTACTTCAGAATGAATTAATTATAGTTATCTAAAAAATTTTATAACATAACTGAAAATATTGCTCCAAAGGATATTTTTTTAATTCATTTTTTTTTATTCCGTGTTGGCTTCTCTTTATTATCGGGTTCTAATATTTTATTTATAATATTTATAAGATTTCTTTAATTTTCGTTCCTTTTATCGTAGTTGACAAAGATTAAGACCTCAATATGAGAATAGTCATGAAATTATAATGTTCTTCTATTTTCTAGTTCATTATGCAGAAAAATGACAGCTGTAATATATTAAACTGTTCATAGAACATGGGGTACATGTTCAAATAAAAAGGTTTAGAACAATTTTTAAGAAAACCCATTTACGAACTCCAAAATTTGTGAATCACAATTGAACGCGAATACAAAACACACAGAAAAGCCGCCCACACACTAATTTTATATTATCTGTTTCCGAAGCTAATTGACTAAAAGTTTTCATTTGTTAAATTAGAAAATTATATTGGTTTAACTATAAAAAAAATTCTCAAATAAGAATCTCTACATTTTTTTTCAGTTAGTTAAACAGATGGGAAAGGATTCTAAAAGAACACCAGAGAATAATTACTCTAAGTAAATGAAATACTGTCTTGCGAAATCGCTCAAGCGTGCATTGAAGCTGCCGTTCCTTTGAGCTATGGTAAGTCTCTTAATTATAAGATAACAGCTACATTAAAAACTGGAAGAAAGGAACGACTAAATATTTTTTTTCTTTTTTTCTTTTGTTACATAACATTCTTTAGAAATCGCTGACGGAATCTTCGCTAAGTCAAATGAAACGAACAACATTTTCGGTAAGATCATTTCCTGTTTCAAACATTCACCGCCAGATGGCAGCAGCTGTTCCATAAACAACAATTTTCTTGTTAAAGCTTTGTCATCTTTTGTTTTCTTTTAGAAATTCGTTTTCAATTCGTAACCCTGTTCATAAATTGGCATCGTATTTTATTCCACTTTTACAGTAATTGTGATTAATAAAATTACTAAAAACAATATTTATTTTTAAAGACTCATTTGCAGGAGATGAGATATGAGCGAGCAGGAAGAATTAAAGGATGATTGTTAGCATCAGATTTTTTTTTTCTATTTCTTTATCATTAAAATTTTACACATGGTTGCTAAATAGAATCATTTTTATAACAACAAAAGGTTTAACATGCAAGTAACGCCTATTTAAAACTGACAAATTAAAACTCCATTGCAAAAATTAAAAAAGGTTTAAAATAACTTGGTAGCCATTGAAACTGTTGGTTTTAATTTTTATCATTATTAAGGTGAACAAATGCACAAAGGACAAAACATTTACAAGTAAATTCTAAATGTTTTGCCTTACATATAGCATAAAAAGAGAATTCGCTGTTCGATCAATGAAGATGTTATGTTTGCAAATATATACAGGCCCGTCGCTAAGAATCATTCATCATTTTCAAAGTTACATATATTTTACTGAATAACAAAAATCAGAATAACAAAAAACGGAATATGATGGACATTTTAATAAGAAAGCCTTAAATAAAAATGAAAAGAAAAGTCATACATTTTCAAACAACAATGAATTATTATTTATTATTTATTCGTCGGCTGATGATCGCCAACGACCGTGAAACAGCTGTTCCAGGATGTAAATTGTAAATAATTTGGTCTCGCCTATTGCTATAATGAATTATTATTATTATTAATCTTCCCACCAATTGATTATCCAACTTATCCCTCATCTCTTTCATTCCTCGATCAAATTTTTCCTACTCAAAGAAAGGTACCTTTCGTATTTTCGTTTCTGATCATAATCCGATATTTTTCAATGCTTAACTAATACATTAATTTAAAGGTTTCTCATTTTAAAGACCTTTAAATTTATTTACTATTTTATAGGTTGAATTTGCGAATCTTTATATTTAAAGATTATTCTATACTCAGTGATCTGGATTTACAAAATGCAAAAAAAACAAAACAAAACAAAACCAAAAACCTTTAGCTAAACATATTTTTTTCATCGCGTTCAATAGTATTGTTCATCCTTTGTCTCAAAATTATCAAAAAATCTGTAAGAAATGATGGATAATGTTGAAACTCGGTAAGTTATAGGTAATAAAAGTAAATTATATAATTCCTTTAAGAAAAATCCAAGGCCTACAGTTCTAAAGTTAGTTGTAAAGTTCTACAGAACGACGTAAAATCAAGAATTAAAGTAAGGAAAGATATTATAAATATCTTTAAAGTTTTTTAAAGAAAACCTCTCAAAAAGAAAACAAAAAAACAAAACAACAATATCAACAATTACGCCTAATATCAAGCACATCAAAGAATCTTATTTTAATCTTATTTTTGCAAATAATTGAAAAGAAGCCAAATATACTATTAATATTTTTCTTAATATATTTTAATCAAATATTGCATTTCAGTATTTCGGATAAAACTATTAATCCTACATCTAACAGTAAAACTTCTTTCTCCTTTTTCTTCGTCTCCTACCTCCTCTTATAAGATTAAACAAACTATCAAATCGCTAACTAACTAAAATCATCTGAATCTGATGATATTCCTCTGCCCTTCTCAGACAGATAGTGAATGAAACACATTCCTCTTTAATTTCCCCAATATCTTTCCTTTCTTAAACTGGAAAGTTGTTCGTCATCGAATGCAGAAGATGAGAATAATCAGCCTAACAGTCTGATTTCCTCCTAAATATTGGAAAAATTACATCTTAGTAAACTCGTGAAGTACATATCACTAATAAAAAATCTCAGTTTCATCAAAGGGAAAAATACCGAAACTGCTCTGATTGAGTCTATCACAGAGCATATGGCCTCTAATAAGACGATCTTATTAGAAAGACTTTTGACGTTTTTAATATCGGGAACTTATTTACAACGGAAGGAGGAATGTTAAGTAAACATGCAAATAATGAAAGCATCGATGGGGGACTTGTACTTCTGTTGAAATTCGTCCGAAATTTAGGCTCGGCCCTACAGGGACTTTTAACATTACAAAATAAATCACTGTTTTTACAGTGTCTTGGATAGGAGTACGAAATTGCCTGCCCAAAAAACATTGACATTGACCAAATGACGTAATTCTCAAACGTTTCCAGACGAAGGCTGAAGGAACCGAACCGAAATCTCCAACGAAATTCAGCAGGATTAAAACTCTTCTGGAGTTTAACATTATTTGTATATTTACTTTCAGTAATTTATTTCAAAAATTAAACTCTGCTTTTATTTTCTCCTTAAGCGTGTGTCTGTATTCGTCACTAATTCTTAGGGTTTTATGAATAGATTTTTATGTTCATTCAAAACGGTATTTGAGAAGGAATATTCTAAAATTAAAACGGAAATGAAAAGCACAAGTGAAGTCAACGAAGTTTCGTATTTCGCCTTTTCCTATCTGTTTACATTTAGAAACTCTGGTATTAAATGGAAAAAATGTTTAATTAAAAACCGTAGTAACCATTGAGTTCATCCAGTCTTAAACAAAATGAATACAGGATCTCCTTTCATTTTATCCCATTACGATAACTTACCCTCTATGTGCAGGGCATCATTCAAGTAAATTCACTGAATTGTAACTAATTATTCTAACAGAATTTAAAACTACCTCTCGTGAGGTTAGTGGCTGTAATACTAAACAGAGTAAGAAGTAATAAATGCAGTAAACAATTCAGAAAGACTTTAATTTTAGAATTTTTATTGAAAATAATATGCATATTGTGACGGTACGCATGGGGTGTGTGAGGACAAGGACGCTGCGGCGTGGAGTTGCAGTACAACCAATCTCCTCGTGCCTCACGATGGGCGCCAAAATATATGACGGTACGCAGGACGTGGTGTTATGTTGGGTGCCAAAATATGTGGACGAGGTGTTATGTTGGGCGCCAATCAGGAGAGTGTCCTGATGAATTTATATTTTTGGTTGTGTCCTGGGCTGGTGTTAGTTGCCGAACATCCCCTTCGTCATCATAGCACTGGCTAGGTTGGTCGAATCTCGGTGGGGGGTCAGCGCAAATCCGGTAAACACATACGCACACACATTGGTTCAAATTTAACAATAAAACTTATTATCGTAGAGAGGAGTTGATAAATATCAACAACAGTAACTTAATTATTCTCTTGAATACAAAATAAGCTTGAAGGCAATTTTACACAATTACTCTGAGTTTGGAGGCGGGAAGTGCAAATAAAATAAGCCTTTCTTACGGCGCTAATTCTAAAGTTGAGTTCCGGCTGACTTGCACGGCGAAACTATTTCGCTAAGCTGAAGTAGGCAAAACAAAATTAACTGTTCACTTTAATATTAATTTCAATGAGTCAGGGTCGCGTATTTACACTAATCTGGAGATAGAGGCTAACTTTCGTTGCACTGGGAATTCCGTTGCACAAAGTGAGTGATAAGCACATGGATTTTGTTTGATTGGAAGCGCTAAACAAACACTTGGATGAAGATAAAATTCACTTGAGTTGGAGCATTTATTCAAAGTACTAAAAATTTAATTAATGCGTAGTGGAGGTTAACAAAGCTAAAGTGTTTAACGGCAAACGGAATATCCTTGGTATCCGTTCCCTGACTAAATAACTTTAATTAACACTGCCTAACTAGCTGTAAACATTTTAAAACATATGGGACGACCGTTGATCTCCCTGCTCGGTGAGCGTAAAAGAAGCACGCGAAGGCGCTAGCAGTAGCAAAGTGTAAGAGCGTGTAAGGCGCTTGCAGCAGACACAGAGAGAGTTTGCAAACAGCAGAGTGCGTGAAAGCGCCTGCAAGAGAGCGCACGGTAGCGCTTGCAAGAGAGAGCGTCGAAATGCGGCGTTAAACATTAAGTAGGCTAATGCCAATTACGTCGTAACTCCATAGATCTATCACAGATCAGAACGCCATTCATGCCCATATAAGGTCATATGACTTAATGAATTTCTAAGAAATTCATGTCTCGCAAACAAATGGATCAATCAGATCGCAAGGATTCTTTTCCTTACCTTAAAAGGATCGCTTGACCTTTAAGCAACTGCAGGTGCAGCTATTGTATCATCCCCAGGTGCAGACTGTGGAAAATTCCTAATTAAACAATTAAATTACAAAAGCTAATCTAATCTAACTAAATGCACTTCGCCTTAACAAAGAAAATCAAAAATATTTAAAATTACAAATATTAAATTATTTTAGCTAAATTACCTTAACATTTGTTTACATATTTTTATTAATATTCTTAGTTATTAAATTTAATTAAACTTATCAATTAATAACATTAATTGAGCTAAGACGCGGTTCGTCACAATATATATATATAAATATATTACATAATCGAACAGGCAAACCTTAAAGCAAAGCCTTTGAGTTTCGCAAAGCAAACATTTCAATCAATCTTCTGTCCGGCTTTATGAGTTTAGTAATATAAGTTAATTTTATTCTTATATTCTATACTGTTCTAAATTTTAAATTGCAGTGATGTGAAATTTGAAAAATGCCAATACAAAAATCATAACACTGTTTCTATGAAGACACAGCCAATTTATCTTCACGTCATCAGCGGCATAAGCAGCGAAAAATTTTAATTTCTACTTTCGCCGCTTATGCCGCTGATGACGTGAAGATAAATTGTCTGTCTTCATAGAAACAGCGTTACGATTTTTGTATTGGCATTTTTCAAATTTCAAATCACTGTCCGGCCAATACAAAATATATATAAATGCACTTTTAGGATTGTATTCAATTTGAAGCAAATACTCTAACTTTTCGTTTCTTATAGAGAAGAATATAGTAAATGAAAAAGACAAAAAGAATTTAAAACAAGCCAACTATATTGACACCCATTAAGCCCCCATGTTAAAATACCATGCAACGTACGTTTCTGAACCCCTAAACTTCAGTTTCCATTCTCAAGCCTAAAAACCCCTACCTTTAAAAAAAGCTCATCCCTTATGGGAGTCGTTAATGAGAAATAAGGGAATCGTTAATGAGTCCCTTATGAGAGTCGTTTTCTCATTAACGACTTCCATAAGGGATGAGCTTTTTTAAAGGTAGGGTTTTTAAGCTTGAGAATGGAACCTGAAGTTTAGGGGTTCAGAAACGTACGTCGCATGGTATTTTAACACGGGGGTTTAACGTGCCTTATTACAAATTAAAACAACCCAACTACATTGACACCCATTAAAGTATTTATTAACAAAAAGAATTTATTTATTTTTGTATGGGAAAAAAAAATCCGCTGAACTTTAAAACAAAAACATTAAAAAATGGTTTACTTGTTATTACTTTTAATATTTTCAATTCTTTTGCCGTAAAGTTAACTAAGTTTCTAAATTTCTAACTTTATTTTATTTAAGAAGAAAGAAATGACTCTAATGACATTAATAATCGTTATTTAGAACAAATTATATGCAAAAAGTATTCTTAAATCCGATATTTTTTTCTAAATTAACCACTTTCCTTCTGTGCTTCGAAGGTTTTAAATCAAAAACATCTATACTTTTTATATAAGTAGATTTCGTTTTCCACTAAATCTTGCTAAAATGAAACCGCACTCTAGCATTACAAGGGTAAACTACTGGGCATTGTTTCTGGTTAAGCAGATGGTCAATCTGAGATGTTGGTATCGCATAGTTCAACCTGTTTTCATTGCATTCTCATTATGCACATGAGATTGATGTAGCGATTTGAGATCAATGCCATTACCATTCAACATTTGCTATTCAAAGCGTTTCAATTGAGCAGAAAATACGGCTGAGTAACTGCAGAAACCCCTGGCTCTTTTGGAATTCAATTAGTTGTTGTACGATTGATCTTTTCAAAGGAAACCTTCCTCAACTCATTACATAACCAAATATTTATTCTAAGTTTACTATCTCCTTAGCACAGTGCGGGTTTTTCGCAGTAGCACGACAAGAAATGTTAGACTACTTTAAATATATGCTTGGTTAAAACTTATTACAAAAAGTTTCTAAAGAACTCTATTTTCCTTAAACTGTTGCGTCTTTTATATTTTTCTTTGTTTTACTGTCTTTTGTGTAAGTATATATAATATAAAAAGAAAGGATTTCTTTTAAAACTCTTTGAAAAATACAAAATACATGGAAAAAGGTCTTTTTCTTCCAGGTTTTGAAAATTTCATTTTTAAAGATTTAAAACTTGTTTCCTTGAATGATATGTAGCTGTAAATAGTTAAAGCCTTGATGAATTTTAAGAATTTTTTGAAAAAAATATTAATAATATCCGTTTCAGTTTTTCTAGCAGGTATTTTTGAAATAGTCTCCAAATTACCAACGAGGTACAGAACGCTCTGAAATATGCTGTAAACAGAGGAAAGGGTTCGTCAAATGGTTGAAGTACTAGAAAAAAGTTAAGATCCACTGCTTTAGATTACTTTCAATGTTACAAAAAAGTGTAAACAGAACAGAAAAGTGCCTATGCTCCGAAATCCATTGTATTAAATTTGAGGTTTGTTTATTTATCAATTGGTTTATTTATTTACTTTGAGTAAAATAATTGTCAAAGTAGTTCTCAAACTTTCACCATTAAATCGTCTTCACCATGTACTGTAGTCATCTTATTAGTTTTGGGATTGGATTATTGTTACACTGTATAATATGACTCTTTCACAATATGGCTTTTATTATTACTATGAACGTAATATTTAAACAACAATAATGAAATCTAATGTTTGTACAACGAAACTTTTTGTCACTAGCTTCTGTACCATTAAATCAAATAAAGTAGATGATTTCTTTCTTTGGACATATTGGCACTAATTGTATTCTTTTTACATCTTTTTATTCTGTCTATTTCAAATTCTTGATGTCGATTATCTCCGAAATCAAAATCTCTTTAAGATCGCAGGTATGATAATTAATATTGATGATTCGTGACTGTTTTGTTGTAGGAATTCCGAATATTTCGAACCCTAATCCATGGTTAGCATACGCATAAAGAACAGGAAAAAGAAAAATGGCGGGACAGGTAGTAAAAAGACCGGGATTTTCCCATAAGGTTCCCTTTTTATTGGTTGTTAACAGAAGGGGAGAAATGAATTGTGGGTAAGCCTTTATAGTCGTAAACTCGATTGGGCCGGGAGCGGAAGGGCCGTAAAACGTACCCCCTCCCCCAATACATTGTAGGTGGTGGCTCCCTAAATGCCCATGGTCGTGGAGACATATGATAGGAATCTTTCCTTCTCACATCCCTTCTGCACAAACAAAAGCTTCTATTCCAGTAGTTACTGCACGCGGAGAAAGGATTTTACAGCGCAATAGAATTCAGAAAAGGATGGACTTTTTTTTTTTGGTAAAAAAAAAATTGCATTTTCTTTTCTCATATAATTTTTGAAAAAAAAAATTATTTTGAAGATTTTTTTTCTATTCTTGGCTTTTTTTATTTTTCTCGTCTTCAGAACATACAACTACTGAATAATACCTTTTCGTTTATTTGCACAGAAATTCCTTTTTATTAAAATCACTCTTACAACTTATTATAAATCTAAATGAATCAGCATTTTTATCCAGCAAGATTTTTTTAATATAAAATTTCGACTTAAAAATTTTTTTAGCAAAGGACTGAACTGAAGGAGTAGAGTTAGGCGTTAATTATTAATAGAAGACTAATTTGATGTAAAATATACATATAAATACAGCAGCAACTATCAATTATTTTTTTGCTCCGCCAACAGATTCATGTGAGCAATGCAGATTAGTAATTAAACTTTGATGTGAGAAGTTGTTTTCTTGAAGATACTGTGACTCCTCATTAAATTGTAGTTAATGATAAGAAGGCAATAACAACTGTGCAACTTTCGTAACAAAATCTAATACAGGAATTCCTAGCTTTGTCCGTCACTAAGATTTATTTTATCATTCTGATAGGTAATATATTTGTCTATCTGTTAAAAGAAAATATCAATATTATTACAATTTCATCACGTGTCTATTTTCTTTCTCTGAAAGGAGAATGGGCAAATTCTAAGGGAATTTGCCCCACCCTGTATAGTGATAAGATATATACCTATAGAAAAATCTCCTTACATAGAACATATGTTATTATTATGACTCGTCGCAATTATTAGTCCGTTCGGAGTTATATATGTCTAGATATGACGTTTGAGTCATGATTGTAATAAGTGTGGGTGCAGGGAAGCCAATCCCCCACAGACAAGCACCCCCCGCCTGTAGGTGGTTGGCTTCTCTGCCACCCACAATCATTACAATCAATGACTCAAACATCATATCTAGACGTATACAACTCCGAACGGACTAATAATTGAGACAAGTCGTAATGATAAAAATGTTCTATTGATGGAGATCTTTCCTTATGTATATACCTTACCGCTACGCAGATCTGCCCATTCTCCTTTCAGATAATGATATTTTGAATTATTAAACAATATATAATAAAGACTGTATAGTATACATGTGTAGTATAAAGACATTGTACTAATGTCTCTATAGTAAGGATTTTTCATTTGCAGTTTTTTTCTTGTTACACTTATAATTAATGTTTGTTTCCTAATGCTAATAAAGCATTTAATAATTATTGAAGTTTTATAATTTCATATTATTGTTTCTACAATTCATGAAATGACTATAAATTTTCCTGAGCAGTTAAAAAATAAAGAAATTAATAATAATAATAATTGGTAATTATTAAGCGTGACGTCTAGTATCGTAAGCCATTGTCATTTTGAAGAAGACATTTTCACTTTAAGAAATGGACGTAATTTACTTTATTCATACAAAATTAAAAAAAAAAATGAAATAAGATACAACCATAAAAAGTTTTTGAAAGAAGTCAATAAAAAGAAGAAAAAAGCAGGAACAAATAATAATGACTTTGACATTTCTAAATGTCATATGAAGAATTCATTAATTATTTCCAGAGGAAGAAGCTACCGTTAAGATCTTTTCAAGAGGCAATTTCCGGAGATCAGTTCGTAACACCCACTATCTAGACGACCTTAACTGAGAAGATGAGCTCTGGTTATTAAAAGCTGGACGCTGTCGAGACACGTGTAGTTCCTCAAATAGCCAGCGATGATAAGTTGGAGCCTCTGGAACTCGCTGGACATCAAACGAGTCTTGTCATAAAGGGATGGTCAATTGAAAACAACTGCTTTTCTTAAGGGTTATCTATTTATTATCTGTAACACTTCTAACACTTTGATAAGTTGTTTAAAGAGTTTCTTTAACTCAGTAATTTTTCTGCTTTTTTTATAATTTCGTAACTTAAAATTTAAAGTTCCATGATAATGATGCTTGTACAAGAGTCTCCCAATTCTGGCTCTAAGATCGACGACTTAAATAGTTAATCTATTTAGCTACATCTCCGGAAATTTGCAGCGTTATTCACAAAACAAATATTCGATCCTTTATGATTTCAAGAAGTTTTGTTTTCTTTCGAATTTATTAGGAAATGGGAGCAGTATCACTACACAACGTTAACATTGTTCGCAATATAATTAACCGAGTCTATTGAAATCTAACGAATGAATAGAAGTAGTAACATGTAGCAGTTATTATTCGCGTTTCCTTTTCGGTTTGCAGAAGTAGTCACTAGATGACGATATGTTTTACAGACACAGTGCTGCCCGCGAAAGATGTATGCAAAAATTAAATTATTTCATCCAATCTTGATGAAGTCTGATTTCGTCTTTGAAAATGATTAATCTCATTTTAAACTGGGTCCAGTTTTCATTTGTGCTGAAGTCAGATAGACAAACCGCAGCAATAAACGTGCCAGTGTATCTAGTAACTCCAGTTCCTAAGATATTTGTACATACTATTGTATTCAAATGGAATACTCCCTATATTCAAATGGAATATATCAAAATTAAACAGCAATACAAATTCTGTGAGTGGATATATATTTTTATATTGTGCACATAAGCAGCATACTAAGCAGAAGCACCAATACTGTATTTGTCTGTTGAAGAAACTTCAACTGTCAAATACAGTATTTTAAGAAACTATTTTAAAATTCTTTTGTTAAAATTCGTTTAATACAAAAGCAAAGTTTTCTTCAATTTTTTTTACAGATGTTTCATAATAAATAACTTTAAGGTTCGTATTTCACGCTGTTTGGAGTAGAGATCGAAAATGATGTAGTGGTGAGCCACAAACTGATTGAACAGCTTTAAGAGATATTGTATATAATTTACTTAACAATACTGCACTGCAGTGTTAGTGTTTATAAATTTCTGTTGCCAGATAAAATTCAGACAACGTTTGGCTGTAGATTAAAGCAATAATACGAAACCATCCTGAATCGTTCATTGAACGGAATACGATTATTTCTGTTTTATTGGCTTTTACGAATTGAACTTTCATCCATTGCTATTTGCAGGGAAAGCAAGAAAAAGAGACGGAAAAAAAACCTATATAAGTGAATGCGTTGGAGCTGGTAGCGAATAGGAGTGGGTGACAGGGTTATCTGTAGTAATTCTACCGTGCAACCAATAAACAATTCTTTCAGTCTTTTGTACTTGACGGGTGAATGAGGTCCACCAGCAATAACACCCCCTCCCTCAAAGAAATACCCAACGCAGCAGAAGATTGAAAGAAAAAAAAATCCAAACTAAACGGGTGGATGGAAACATGAGAGGGTGGTTCGGAAAAAGTAACCACAAGGTGAATAACATTCCATCACTTTCCCATTCTCTTTCTGTCAAGCGGAAAGCTGTCACAAGAGGAAAATTGGAAAAGTAACTGGAAGATTGTAATGAAAACGTGGCGCCTGTTCTGGGCATTTCAGTTTCTGGGTCGATGTAAATATCAACTCGGGAATGTTTACCACGGAGAAAACTAGTTACCTAATTATTTCAGACCTTTTTTTTTACCTGCTTCCTTAAGCTGTTTCTACGAAATTTATGAGAGCTTTTCATGTTTCCATTAAGAACGCCTAAACAAATTGTTTAGTGAATGTTTCTCTGCATAGATTAAATACTAGTGTTAGAACCTAAAGCCAAGACTCAGAAAATTTGTGTAAGTCAGTAAAACTTTCCACAAAATGTATTAAATCTTTCTTACTACTTTTATTATGTTTGTTTTATATCTTTGCGTTTTTGATTGTTAAGAGAAGTTTTCATGTTCTTCATCTTTTCGTTTCAGATAGGCTTTCACATCAGAATTACAAAGAAATTTTGAAAAGAACGGTTACAGTTTGATTGGAACTTTCTTATTTATAATAAATGTTCAAAACTTCCACTGTCAACATCAATGCACGTTTAAACTAATACTCCAAACACCCCATATTAGTTTAAAGTAATGATATGAAAAGGAAGGAATTGATAGAGGAATACGGAATCAATGCACGTTGCTTCAAACAGATTCATCTACTTCAGACAGCATTACGGCAAGAGATGAGAATATCACTACGCTCCATATTCAAAATACGCCTTACATTGAAATTACTCTCTCTCGAAAACAGTTCTGCGTAGGTCACCCGTACATATATTTTTTTCTTCGAATGACCAATATTATTTCCTTCAGAATGTTAACCTTTTCTTCTACAAAATCCTGGTCGGAAGATCAGTTTATGCTAACATCGTCATCTTTTCACTTCTTTTATTTGAATTATTCGATTCCTGGAGTCTATGCTTACTATTTACATTCGAATTCAAATCTTCTTAACATCATGACTAAGATACGGATTGTATGCAAAAACATATTAAGAGGTATAACAACAAAATTGTAAGTTTTCTATGCATATCTAAAGTTTTTTTGATTAAAATAGGCCATTCTATCCAAAAACATTAGATATGAATAGAAAATTTACGATTTTGTTGTTATACCTCTTAATAACAAATATGCATTTTGCATATAATCCGAGCCCTAATCATGACAATATCTATAGCTTAGTTGTGACTTTTTTTTATTTTGAAATGTTGATAGTTCCTTAAGTATTTGCTTTACAAATGTGTTTTCTTTCCTCGAAAAAATAAACCGATAAGTACTCGAAAAAATAAACTATATTTCTTTCTGTTATGATGTAAGATATCAGAAGAACAAAAATTTGAATAATTGTCTTATGTCCTTCTAAATTTAGTATCAATTTCTCTCTCTATCTCTCTCTCTCTCTGCTTTCTAAACATCAATAAAAAAACTTAGAAAAAAAACCACTTGAGGTTATTTAACTACTCGTTAAATGTCTTTTTACACAACGACATTCTCTGACGGTAGAATGACTGCGGGGCTCTTGTTCTAGTTCTCAGCCGAATTAGTAAGTTTAAATTTTTAGTCAAAAGATAATTGCCGGTTATTTTTCTTGTTGCTTGAGTGCCCTTAAGTAAAACGGTAATTAAAATGAAAATATTATTATAGCATTACCATATTAATGTTAATATTTTTTTGTAGAATTACTGGACGAATTTTTGTTTTTTTATTCAGTTCCATTCTTTGCTTGCAAAAGTAAAGGATAACCTTGGGGATTCTGAAGATTTAGAAAAGATAAGAAAAACTACAAGAGAACTACAAGGGATTTCTTAACATTATTTGTGTATTTTTTCTTTCATGCACAATTCACAATCTTCTCTGTAAAGTTATAAAACTTTGGTCAAGATTACGTTTACTGTTCGGTACAATAAAACAATGAAACTTTTTCTGTAGCTGTTCCTGGATAGAAACTTGTTTTCAATTAAAATACTGTATTTTTTTTTTTACTGTGCTGCACGATTTGATAGAAGTGGAATGGTCATCCATAGTTCCAAAGTAATCTTTCAAATTGAAATTTTCTGTAAGAATTCTTTTTCTTAAATTCACCGTTTGGGAGAAAAGTGAATATTGACCAATTTTCCGTAGACATTTGAGGGGTTGTTTTTTTTTTTATTTTGTAGTATTTTGTTTTTGCAGCAGCCAGGAATGGTTAGGGCTTGAAGATAGATACAGACCTACATATTTTTAAGGGATAAAACAATTTTGCTGCATTTTTTTGAAGACCCTTTTTTTTTCGGGGGGGGGGGGGAAGGAGTTTATTCAATTCTGTAGTACTGCTATCATTTGTTACACTGCAGAACCCAGCAAAGCTACAAAAAAAATATTTTTAAAGAATGTAATTTGCTACAAATAAAATAGCAGATTCATACACACTTCTTCAAATAAGACTGGGCAACACAGGAGATTGAGACTCTCGCGATCACTATAATGAGATGAAGTTGAGGTCTAAGTCAATGTCTCTCAGGGAAATACTGAATTTCTTTAAGACGAGCGAGACCTAAGTTCTAAGGCTTGTCGAGAAGAAAGGAAAATCAATCCATGTCTCAATTCTAAAATAAATTCTAACAAGTTGGATTAAATGGCTTCAAATACATGAGGATATAAATCTCGATTTTGGATCAGGACTTCTTTTTTTCATCTCATTGCAAAGTTGTAATCTGCAATTTATATTAATTCTTCCAAGATATTTCAATATTAAAATAATGTAAAATAGTCAATAAATATATACACCACTCGATCTTTCTTCAATATTTCAAACATTTTAATCAAAGGTTTTTGATTAAAAGGTTGAAATATTGAAGAAAGATCGAGTGGTGTGTATTTATTGATTATTTTATATTATAATCTGCAATTTTATCAACTAAGAACTTTGAGTTTGATTTTTTTTTGATCTTCGGAAATATGAAAATTGAAATGAATCTCTTGTTTTTACTGATGTTCATGGTTTTAGAAGCTAGGAAAAGTTTGTCTGTTTACGCAGAACTGAAAAATAAAGCTTATTTTATTAATACATAAAAGCGGATGATAAAGATTTGTAATCACCTTTTTAGTTTCTGTAATTAAATTTTCCTTATAATGTTAATACGTTGAAATCCGTTGGAATATAAGATAAGAAGTAAGAAAATCTAGGATAGTCTAGACATCTTATTAAGAACAATCTCTAGTGGAACTCTTGAGAGGCTTTTATGTCTGCAAGTCAATTCTGCTAAATTCAATGAACGATTTCTTTTGATTCCCATTTACCTTTGGCATCTCTGAGAAAGGAATTCGTTTTTATTCCATGAATATCTTAAGGAAGAAAAGCAAATCCAAGGTTGAAGATAAAAACATTAAAATAACTGCATTTCTCGTTTCTACGAGATTTAAGATATTGATTTCTAATTCTTGAACTTCATCTTTTGAGTTTCTAAAGTAATTTAGTTTGTCAAGAAGTTACTTTCCACATTTAGATAATTGAATTTCTTGATTGTTTTTAAGTTCCTGTTTTAAGTTACTAAGACATTTTAATTTTGATGAGGGAAGATCTAATTCTCCACTCTTCGCTAATTGGTACAAGATCAACAAAATTGCATAATCTCTGGTTTATCCAGCTTTCAGAACTATATTTGAACAAACAGCTTTGATGTTTTATTTATATCAATTTATTGAACTCATCCTGAGTTTTTTCGGTCTTTTTTTCGTAAGTTGGAGATCGAAAGGTGAAATCGTCGTAGGCCACAAATAACTTCAAGCAATTTTAAATATTTATTTAACTTCAACTTTGTAAGATGCATTATTGGTCCTGCTCACCTAAGGCCAGTCAATATTGTTGGTTAAAATGTTAGACTTAGTAATATTTAAACAATGCGGTGTATTTGCTTGAGAACATTAATTAATACATTAGGTTTACGCTCGGCTGTCCATCATATTTTAGCCTTGCAGCGCTGATTGGTCATTTTTGAATACATGCGATTTTAAGTCAGTAATTTATCGGTGTTCCTAAGCGAATTCGGTAAAATTTCTCAATTTTCTATATTTTTGAATATAGTGTCTATATTGTTGAATTTAGTGAATATAGTATTGAATATAAATATCTGCCCTTTTTTATTCTTATTTTATTAATTGTTGTTTTTTAATATGAAGGGCCATTTTCTTGTTCTCTTTTGTTTCCTTTATATGTCTCTAGGAATCACTGACTTAAAGATACTGGGCGAGTCCAGCTAATGACGGGTAGGAACCCAGAAACAGCTGTTCTGGATTCCCGGTGTCGAAAAATCCAAAAACAGATCAGTGATTCCTTTTGTTATTAGTTATGTGCGAGTATGGTTTATTTTGTATTGTCATTATTATTTTCGCACGTTAAAACTTGTTGTTAAAATTATTACTATTTGAGGTATCCAGTTGTTAGTTTTTATGTAAAGAAGGTGAGATCGCGAAAAAAAAAACTCAAACTCGATTCGGTTTTAGCAGCAGCAAGGTACTCAGGTACTCTCACAGGCTGCTGAGATGCCAGAACTCTCATTTATATTTTATAATTGTATTTTACGCTTGCCAGACAGAGAAGACAAGCCACCTTCATTGGAACAACATATTTCGATTGTGAAAAAGTTGCTTCTTATAAGTCCGTTTCTAAAACAATATCTGTTTCAAGAGTTTCTTGGAAAGGACAATCAGTAATTAAAGAAAATGGACTTCCTAACGGTTTTCGTGAGCTATCAACTGTAATTGTGATTTTCGTATCATGTTTCACTAACACTGTGGAAGGAGTGTTCATAGTAAAGTAACAAAAGAACCTTTCAAATATAATATTACACCTGTTATTCTTTATTATAGTGCTCCCAGTGTAACGTCAGCTGTGGGCACCAGATGGCGTCATGATAGAATTAGAATTGATTGTGTATTCCATTCTTTATTGCAGGAAAGTTTACATTTACAATAGTTTGGCTGAATAAAAAATGAATGATTTAGCTTCATGTTTAATTAAATACTCATTTTTTTCAATTTTTATTATTTATGATTGAATGTCAGTTATATTGAAACGATTTTTAATATTTATTTCTGTTTACTTCTTGCATGCTGATGATGTGAAAGCACAACCCTCTTCACTTGCGGTGTTTATCGCCACCGACGCAAACAGACCACACCGATGCTAATCATATCCCCATGGCAACAGATATTCTTCCGACAACATGTTTAAATGGCAGTAATACTCTCTTCTGCGATTTCTCATTCTCAAAATATGACTTTACATGAACAATAACTTCTTTTGTTTGACTTCTTAAAGCTTTCCGTTGTCCTGTCTTGGCCGCTACGACGAAAACCGGAAGACGAACAATAATTTCATTGTTGATAATCTTTAAGGTTAGACTGAGAGGACTTTAATAAAGCTTTTATTGATGCACTCAAATCATGCTGCCTTTTCTTGCACAATTGAATATTTCCTAACTTGTTTTTATATTTACTTACTGCTTGCTTGTTTTGTACTTGGAAGTTTTTTTATATGGATTTTCTTCGTGATAGTGGTGCTGGAAGATACATGAGATAACTTGCGAATAAGTACTAACCAAGACATTTCTTGTTCTGAAATCTAATTCTGAATGCAGCTGAAGATTCTTGGCTAAATCCGATCGAAGATGACCTTTTCAGTGAGTTAGAGTTTCTTGACAAAGTTGTTGACTAGAAATAAAGTAGGTTAGGGGTCAGAAATAGTTAAAGATTCCTCAGAAATATTAACCACATCTCTTGATCGCCAGACTTCACTTTAATCTGTCGAGAATTGGAAAGATGAAGAATCCATTTCAGTAGAAAATTCTTATTTAACACAATATTTTTTTCTTATTTCCGAAAAGTAAGAGCTGGAAATGGAGAAATATTAACGAATAGTGTTCTTTTCCTAACTAACTGATATAACTCATTTCATCTCATTAAGACGAAAAAAATCACTATCTCCTCTGATAGCCATTCATCATATTTGCCAAAACAGCATTTAAAAGAAATGAAGTAACAGCATTTGACTAAAACACTTTTTATTACATACAATGTAAAAAGATATTCTGTGATACTTATAATACAGATATAGTGTAATGAAATTTTATAGAATAACTTTCAACATAAGAATTAAAAGATACAAGGTAACTTATGAACAGAACATTTAAATAATAAAATATTTAAATACTGGTTAATGTTAACAATTATAAATTCGATTTTAAATATAAAGAATGCCAAAATAACTTCAATCTAACTTTAAAAAAAATCAATAATTGTTACTTCAGCTAGCCAAGCCTATCCTGGCAATGTTACTCCTCAAAACGAACTTCCTTTTGTTCCAGTGCCTTAAGGAAAATGTCCATTAAAAGATATGATTCGATATGAAGTCAAATTATTTTCTGATATAACAAACAATAAAATGTTTTAATCATTACCGGGTAGTGATGATATTCAAAACATCCTTACGACAACGTGATTAATTGTAAGAGTGTCGTGATGCTGCGTTCATTGTTTTTCCATTACACTATGAAGATACAAACAATACACTTTCAAACAGTTAATTACGAACAAGAGTAACCATTCAATTTTCAGAGCTGTTAAGACAAGTCTTTACCTGACAAGTCTGAGAAATTCGCGTGAATGATTAGTATTACAATCGCAAAGTTCGATATTACGTAATGGAGTTGATTCAGTATTGATGTGGGCATTACTGCATTACCCAGCAACATTGCAGAAACGATTTCTTTTATAATATAAAAAGATCAAATGGAATGGAAGACAATAAAAATAATTAACATGGGCTTCTAACGATTCTAGAGCACTAGTGAATTCTTTGATTTCTATTAGATTATCTTTTGGAAAAATTAGAAATTTCCTAACAGCAAAAGCTGTGATTCATTTTACGATATCTACTGTTGTTGTTGTCGTCGTTTCCTCGGACCTATTTTCGGTTCATTGGCCACACTCTATGATGGAGAAGTTTTATTCCTTTACTGTCGTTTGGATATTATTATCCAAGAAACACCCTTAGATGACAGTCAGACTTCCATCTTCTATGAAGAGAAACAAACACTGAAGAAGAAAGACACATCCAAGCCTGCTCCGGGATTCGAACCCAGATTCCGACATACCTGCCTATGGCAGACCGCCGCCCCGCGAGGCCACTTGGCCAAAGAACATATGTATGTTCTTTGACTCGGCCAAGCCAGAACGGCACGATATCTATTACAAGAAGAGAGAGGAGAAGGAAACATTAATCTATTCTTAGTTAAAATATCCACGGATCAAATTCACATATATGTAATACTTAACATAACTAATAATTTTACTGAGATTGGATACATCATATCATAAATCCCTTTTAGTTTGAAAAATTATGACA
>JAFIDM010000005.1:39225986-39272038 GCA_023159025.1 Thereuonema tuberculata | reverse complement strand
ATTATTTAATTACAAAATTACTACAACTAGTTTCTCCACTCGAGAGGTGCTTTGACATGAGAAAGCCACCTCTTGAGTGGAGAAACTAGTTGTAGTAATTTTGTAATTAAATAATTTTTTGTTAATCTTAAAATGGTGTACGGCTCCACATATGTTCATAAACTTCACCTTTGACGACGTTTCGACGGCCTAAACAGCCCGTCTTTTACAAGTCTCTTACATAAAAAGGGAAAAGACTCCTCGTCTTCTTCCCCCCAAAATAATAAAATAATAATAAAACTAATTAACAATCAAACATACGGAACATACGTGGTATGCTTCTCACAATTATGGTTTATGGTTTAATAAAAGGTTATAAGAAGTTTCTGTAAGTTTGACTTTTCTTGTTGATTTATCATCTTATTTCATAACTGAAAATGTAATTAATTTTTTTTAGCTAGAATATCCAAGAAAAGTATAGGTCTACATATTTTATCAGTTTTGTGTTTTGCGGGTCTATTGACAACATAGTTGATCTGTAAAATAACTATGGTTTATTAAATTCAATATCGCTTGTTATCCCTTTGTAAAATAAGAATTTAACAGAATTTGATATAAACTTTGAACTCGGGCTATTAACCTCTTTATCATTTATTTTCTTCATTATTTTTGTGTGTGTTTGTTTGTTTCTCTTTTCTTTCCTGCTATTCTTTCTTTCGTTCTTTTCCTAAGTGGTATTTCCGCTCTAGTTGAGTCTGGCACATGACCCAAGTTCTAATATTTTTCGTCCCGATTTCGACTTCTCTGTCCCGAGTTAATCGATTTTTCATTTTCTCTCTTAAGCGGAATGGAGCTGATTAGTGGGCGAGAACCAGCAGGGAGAGACAGGCAGGTTATTACTACTCTGTGAGATATTTTCAATATTTGACCGTAGGGGGCGGCTGCAATGGCCCGGAAACTCCCGTGGTTCTTAAGAGTGTGTAAGAGTCTTATTACAGTTCCAGCTTTACTGTCTTAACTCTCCTTATCCTTGCTTCCCAGCTTCATTTATCCCTGGTCGTAATTTGGTTCCCTTTTACAAGTTTATCTCGTTCGATTCTTCGTCTAATGGAGCGTGAAATGTACTAAATATTAATATCGGGGCTCCTGAGAAGGAATCTACCTACGAGTGAAGCAAAGTTGTTTTTTAGTGGCTTTTGGAAGAAATCTCATTAAGAACACATTAAGGTTTTTCGATACAAATGATGTGTGCCTTTTTATAAACACGCTTGCATTAATATTTTTGGTCGTTTCTGATCTTTGAAGCTCAGTCTTTAAGCTTCATTAATCTCGTTATCAAACGAACCTTAATGATTCATAAACAGATCTCACGTTTCTTCATCTTTTTTATGATGATTTGCATAATTTTGTTTATGTGCAAACTTATAAAATGACTACATAGCTACGGAAGAAAAGACATTACATCTTCAGGGCAATTCATACAAGCATTTGATTACATTCTAGCAGATCCAAGAAGACGATTAGCTAGGTTACAACAAGATAAGAGATACTTATGATGTATCACGATAAAAACAATTTCTTTATCAGATATATTGTTGTCAGATAGCATATCACATCACATGTCTCGCGAATCTCGTTTTAATGTCTCCGATCTTCTTCGTTGGTCTGTCGAACCAGAAGCTTTGGGATTTGACGTACAAGAGTGGCGACGGAAGTGACAGCCGAACGACGATGTTATCAATGATGTAGCAACAAAGTCGTAATAAAATTCGATTAGATTGAGTTAGGTGAAGTTCACAGGGATTTTGTTGAGGATCGTGAGGTCAACACCAGTCACATCAAAGTTTGGAAACTATAATGAGATTTCTCGCAAGTGACAAACATTTTTATTTAGTAATTTTTAAACTTAAACAGTTTGTTTCATTTTTCTGTGTCTTCGTTTAAAGTTATTAAAGAAAAAAAATAAAGCTTATAAAATATCGTGGAAGGAGTAGATGTTATTTTACAGATGAATTCAAATATTTTAAGTTTTTAATTATGATAAGTTAAAACTGAACAAGACATTACTATTTTCAAACTTATTTGTTTTAAAATGTTTGTGTTCCTTTTATTGAGATTTAGTCTTTAAGTTCGATTTACAGACAAGCAAATAAAGTGAAGTTGATTACAAAAAAAATGAAAAGAAGAAAAATTAAAATTGACATTTCAACATTATGAGATCGAAATGATTAATTTACTTTAATGTTTATTCGAACCTAAACTATTAAAACTTCTGCCTTCACGAAAGAAGTGAATACTCATTTATAATGTTAGCAGAACTTCAATAAGATTTGAGGGCTTGATTTATCTCCCAGCTATATATTTTTACAATTCAAATTTGTTAGTATACATATTTTTAAATTACCGTGATTATTAATTTTATTGACGAAGTACAATGTTGGTACTGATCATTTTGTGATCTAAGTAGAACTTAATAATATACAATCAAATGTAACAATATCAAATATTCTCATTCTTATTCCTTCGTATACTTTTTTTTGACGATCTTTTAAATCTTTTTAACTGTTATTCCAACTAGTAAATGTAATGTCTATGTAGTATGAATACTATGCTATGTCTATATCTAATGACCCGTTGTTGACTACATTGTCTGAAAGTTAATACTTGCTATTATTTAACCTACGAAAAAAATACAAAACCCGTTAACTTAAAAGAAAGATTAAAAAAATATATTTAATATTTTGCATTTTTGGAATTTCTTCCCTCTTTTAAGTATCATACAAAAATTTATTTAGACTTTATATTATTGATTTACTATTAACGAATATACTATTAAAATAGTTTGTAAAGCAAAAAAACTTTAAGAACTACCCTTCATTGCTTTTTAATTTTAGTATATTTTTGTATGAAAATGAAAAATAATCTTTAAAATTATGGAATTTATAAAAGTCTTATTAATTAATTTGTTTTATTAGTGATATAATCATTCCATCACAATCAAAATATACTCTGTGACAAAAAATAAAAATAATTCGAAACATCCTGAAGAACCCAATTTGAATGAAACATTTAGATGTCGAGAATTGGAATTGATTCAAATTTCACAGTGAAAAAAAAAAAACAAATTTCTATTGAACAATATCAGCATCGTTGTTACATTACTAGTACTGTGCTGAGCCACTTCTGTCTGCTAGGCATCTTGATATAAGGCGTGGCATACAGTGAAACAAAGCCCTGATGTTGTCTTGTGACAGATCACGCCAAGTTTGCAGGAGATGCTGCTGCAAAGAATGCTCCAAATGTCGGATTTTGCTGATGGATACAGTTGTCGTCCTAGCGTATCTCAGAAATGCTCGATGGAGGACAAGTCTGGGGACATGGCTGGCCAAGAAAACAGGCCAGACACTACTGTTGAAACGTGTGCAGTGTGTGGCTGTTCATTACCCTGTTCTGGTAGGCGTGACATGAAAGACAAAAAAACGGCTGCAAGTATCGCTGTGCATTTACAGCTCCTCGAACCACTGTAAATGCACTGTGAGAGAGGATCTGCTGTAATATGAAATGACTTTCCACACCATTACACCAGCTGTCATGACTGTGTGCCCTTCGAAACATTGTCAGAATTTGACAGCTGCATAGTTCTCTTACATAGACATTTGCAGTGATCATCTGCTTGAAGGCAGAAGCGGGACTAAACAAAGTACGAGACCATTCGAAAACAGACCATATCTCACGGGAACATCATCACTGTATACGAGCCTCCGGTGTGGATTGTTATAGGAAAAACCGGACGATGGGGATGAAGCCCAGTGTATCTGCCAGTCGTCTAACAGTGGTGCGAGTATACGGAAACGTGACATCTTCTGGAGGGTGCAGAGAGTAGCTGTCAGAACAGTTAGAATTCGCCTCACAACAAATTAGTTATACCTAGCAGGGATACGGTTGGGCCGCCGTGAATGACACAATTCTAACCCCTTCTTACAGTCCCACGATGGGGCATCTCTCGAAGTCCTGCAAAACCTCGTGGGATCTTCGAGAGCATTACTGATAGCAAACTGATGCGAATGCAACAGTTCCACGAAGCAGAACGTACTTAATAAGATTCTGAGAGCCTTGTATAGACCACAAGTTTGGTCCTTTCACTTAGTCATCGGGGTGATGGTGACAACTAAACTAATCATTTACATCACTAATCATTTCGTAATCATTTGCAAGGAAAGTTGCATTACGGTGTTTCATTCAGACTGGACGCTTCCTTCCTGGCGCTTCGTTTTTGTTTTGTTTTTGGTCACAGTGTATAATAAATTTTATTAGCTAATTATTATTTTGTAAACTTCAACTTAACTAGCGTAGGAGAGTGAAGTTAAGCATCAAAGGTCCTGTGAAATCGTAGTCAAAATTTCATGTAAAATCTTAAATAATAAAAAAACTATAAAATTTATCATCTGATTGGTTGTCAGTAGTTTTTTTTTTTTTTAATGTTAGCATGATCGTGACTTTAAATCTGTGCCATTCTGAAATAAATGAAAAAGTATACTTTTTAAATTTTGTATTTGTATTATGACAATAAAAAAAATTTTAAATTTATTTTTTCCCTTTATATAGAATTCTATGTCACGGTGAGATTAAAGACTCTGTACTATACTTATGTGTAAGCCTTAAATAAAATTTGAACCACGGAAGAAATTTTCCTGAAATTTGACTTGAAATTTAACAGCCTCTCTTTTCATTTGAATTAGATTTTTTTTTCTCTTTTTCACAAATTTATGATAGTGGCCGGAAGAATTCGACAGATCCGAAATCCAATCGTATCACCAGATAAAAATTTGAATTTTCGTAAATCCTTAGATCTATAATTACAAGCCATTAAATTTTAACTGAAACATTTTGTATTTTACTTTAAACGAATGACAGTTTCTACTTCCTTTACTTTTAAACAGATAAAAGCAATAGCTAATTAACAAAAATAGGTAATGTAAGTTCTTCAAGATTAAAATTACGGAATTTTGTTGAAAACTATGTTTCGAAGTTGATGGCGATTACAGTTAACTTTATAGACGTTGTTTTTTGAACAGATGTGACCTGTTTTCTTCCAGAATCGATGTTTTGTTTCGAGAGCAATGTTGAGGTTCCGCAAAAACCACAATCTTAACGTTTTGGTCGAAGCCACAATAAAGATGAATGACTTGGCGGTTTTTTTTCGGGTGCCCGTATGTGTTGAAGGCATTTTCGCGGACTTAAACTCCTCAGTTGTCGACGCAGAAATCCGAGCTCCCAGACGGGACCTATGTATGCATGACGGGGCGTCATTTGCTGAAGAAACGGCCGATTTGCAAGGAAATTTTCATTTGGTTGCTTCGGTCGGAGGCCTGAACATCGGGCGGGAACTGAGCCTCCCCCGCCCGGGGATGTGTTCTCTCTTTTATTGCGTCGCCCGAACACCGTCTGTGTTCCGAACGTCTTTGCCAGTCACCCACTTCAATGAAGGATCTGGTTTATACTTAGGTTTTTCTCTCCTTCTGTTACCTACAAGGAATTGTAATTGAGGTTAAACGAGGGTCACCTGTACTGTCTTTCTTTTCTAACTCAGGGAAACGAAAAAAGATAAAAAAAAATAGAAGAAGAACTTTTTTCATTTCAAAACGTCTTTTCACCCCGAAGGATAAAATAAAATTCCAACATGAGATTGATTATAAAATGTATATCCTTTATGAACGACCACGACATAGTTTTTAAAACTTTAGTTAACTTTAATTAAAAATAAACATTTAAGAAAGTTTTAAGTTTTTTACGGCATTTTAAACTTCGACTATACAGAATTTTTACCCGTTATTTCGGTTGCATGTTTTGTTAAGTTTGTTGGTTTATCATGACGTGAACGTTTGAAATCATGAAATGTACAAACACGAAACATTTACACAGTGTTAGGAAAATCAACAAGAATTGATGATTTGTTTTGATGAAAATGTTAGTTGAATGTCAGTTTTAGAATATTAGTTTTTGTTACTCATGTCGCGGTTTGCCTGGATAAGCAGGAGATATGTTGCTTTTTTTTTACTTTGAGTTCAGAATAAAGTTAGCATAGCATCAGTGAAATCAACGAGAATAATAAACTAGTAATTTGATCAGTGGATACTAACAACAAGAAACCTGATACCGTTGTCTTGAGATGACAGAAATGAACATTGGTCTCAAATTTTAAGAAACCTTATATTTATGAACTTAATTCTATATCTAGACAGTTTCTAGACATTATTAAATTTTTAAATATTTAATATGTGATATCATCGAATGAAAACTTCAATCAACAATAAGTGCAGTTATATATATATATATGTGTGTGTGTGTTAAATTTCATATCTATAGGCATAATTAAAATGAAGAGATTCCACTTGATCTTTGTTTATATATAAAGTTAAGGACCACTTTCTTTGTATAACAAAGCTTTGTAACCTGAAATACTGAATCATTAGATTCCGAAATTACTTTGAATTGCTTTTACTATGGAGAAAGTCTTGCAAAAGTTTCATTGTTGTTTACTTTATAAGGAATTCTTTAAAAGGAAAGTTGATAAATATTAATATCAAAATTGGAAACACTTTGTAGAGAAAGAAAGAAGTTGAACATTTATTTAAGACTGAGGATTGAAGCTAGAAATTGAAAAAAAAAGCACATAATTATCAAACGTTTTTATAAAAGAAACTCATTGGTCGAAGATGTAGTTTTGGAAGGTATCAGAGTAATGAATTTCTGTTTTAATGAAAGCTGGTAGCTGGAAGGGGTTAAGTTGGTCTCGCAGATGTATGGGACAGTTATTGTTAAATGCACTCTGGAAGATGACTTAGCCAATTCTGCAGCGCTTCTTAGATAAACCCCAAAGCACTTCCTTACTATGGAAACGGCTTAAAAGTTAATCGTAAAGTTTGTTAATGAGCCACCTACATGGAAATTTCCAGAGAATTAAAATTTTCATTAGATTGAGAAAGATTTCTTTCCTCAGTCATCTTCCTCGATATGGAAAAGAAAATGGAGAAACGAAATCTACGCTGAAATAAGCAGTTACAGATCTTAATGTAGAGAAAATAAAAGCACGGTTTTTTGAATTTCTGATGCTATTTGATTGCACATATTTTTTTTAACTTGTTTCTTTTTACCTTAGTTATTATCTGGGTTTACTTTATACTTTATCTAATTTTCATTTTCACAAAATCGTAAACTTAAACATTTGATAAGTTACATGTAATAAATAAAACATGTAATAGCTTGTGAGAAATGTAGAATATTTCATTATTGTCTACAAACATTACAACTCACTATAAAAACGCTAAAATTTTTAATTTTCGTATTAATAAAAGTTTCAAGGATTCTGAAATCTCTTATTCCTGTGATTTTTTTAGTATCTCTTAATTTGTAAACTAGAAGAAAATAAACAACCAAACTTTATTATTGAAAAATTGATTAACTGTAAAGTTTGGCCGTAAAAAACAAGGCGTTAAGATTAACATCGTTTATTTAAGTCAGTTAAAAATTATTTGATGTTAGTATATTTTGAGTGTTTTTGAAAACACTGAATTGTTATCTCAGCTATAACAATGTGAAGGAGTAAAGTTAAGTCCTTTAGTAAAGTTAAGTAAGTAAAGAAAAGAATTAGAATCATCAGAATCTAGTTAAATCTGACATTTACGAAGTTTTATTACTTGCATTACGCCTTAGGAAGCCTATATTGTTATTTGGCCCACAGAATAGCTTTACTAATTGATAATCTAATCACATGAATAAAACTGACCTCTTAAGTTGTAAAGTATGATGCTGATCAGTGTATTACTTTTTAAGTTAAAATGGCCACAAGTTTCTATCAGCAGACATCCGTACTTAGAGATACAAATAGTCTACTGTTCAAATGAAATCTGTTTGTCAATCTGAGCAATTTATAGTCTAACTAGTTACAGAGATCAAACAGCACGGATTCCGTTAGATATTCAAACTTAAATAACATTTTTGACAAAATAAACAAACAAAAAAAAACAAAAAAAGAAAATCATTAAAAGGAAATAGAATTTAAGGAAGTGGAAATTTCAGCTTTCGTTTTGAAGGTCAAATTGCAATAATAATTTCCGTATTTATCGGCGTATAACATTTACCCTAAGAAAAAAGTTTGAGTTAAAAGACTTAAAATTTAAAATAAAAGTAGTATACGCGTAAAACACGCAGATAGAATTTCAGTCCTAAAATTTTAGGAAAAAAAAGTGGGTTGTATAAGCCATAAACAAGGTATATGAGAAGTTGTGGTGTCTCAACATATAAATGGTTCATTCCAGTATGTAATATGGAAGTGACTGCGATTTTCGATATAAGTAAGACAGAACAACCCTTCTAGCATGAAATAGGCGAAGAGAAATTACTATAATGGAGAAATGTGAATGACCTGAATGACTTTGAACCTTGCATGATAGTCAGCATGATGTTGGATCGAACATCTCTCAAAAGGCAGTCGTCGTTTCACGCACTACACTTTCAACTGTTAACCAAAAGTTATAGGGAAATACAAAACTCCCAGTAATTGTCGGGGCTCTGTGGAAGAAAACAACTTTGTTGATCATTGGACTCAGAAGAATCGTACAAGGTAACAGACAATCACAAGGAGACAAATCACATCAGAATTCAACCTTGGTATGCAGAAGATCATCTCTGACTGCACCATGCATTGTACTTACATTACTGACCTTTTGAGATAAGGTGAATTTACAGCCGACAAACATTTGGGTATTACAATGTGTCGCAGAACAAGAAACCGCGCGAACATCAACACATTGTTCTCTGTAAGTCCTTTACGGTTCATTTTTGTTATATTTATTGATTTCAATTAGAATACATTCTTTAGTTAGTTACTATATAATAAAATTCTCTTCATTTGTCGAATTTCTTGAGATATCTCTTGGATAGCGAATAGATTTGGCAATGTCTTTTCACTTCATAAAATATATATGTATAAAACAATGATCAGTTACAAATTATGTTATATCTATGATATGAAAGTAGTCTAGTAATATACTTTTGACTGAGTAATATACTTTATACTTATACTTTTAGTCTAGTAATATACTTTTCTTAAAAATTCGGAAACAGAAATGACATATAACATCATTATCCGACACGAATTAGGTCTTAATAGAACTGTTTCGGTTTCATCAAACAATCTCTTGAGTGGTCTACCTGGTCTTCTATGTCCTTTTGGTTTATAGTATATCATAATCTTTGGAATTCTGGTGATGTCCATTCTATATGGGTCAAAATCACCAAGGTGGCCAATTTCGCAATGGAAATTTCTGTAAAAATTATTACATCAAAGAAATCTAAAAATGAACTTGAATTATACACTGTAACATCAGTAGCTACTATGTAAAAGAAGCGCGCACAAATTTCACATTTTAATGATTTATCTTAATTCCAAAGAGACTGGGCGTTGTAAAACATCATTCAGGCAACGTATTTTAAAATTTGGTTATATTTGTTTAAAATACAAAATTGATACTACTCACTTTTGAAATACGATATCTACTAAATATTAAATAAAAAAATATTTTTCAGCTGCACTCTACGTTGTCTTAAATTATAGTATTTTAATAAATCTTAACATTTCTGAAGCACTTCTTATGTTTCTGAGATGAAAGTTCTGTTTTTTTAAATCTTTGGTTTCAGTTTAGTTATTTTCTTTTTTTTCTAGGAAATTGTTTGCTATAGTATTTAATTTTAATAGTAAATGAAGCAGATAAATTAAACCTGGAATTTAATAGTAATATTTTTATGATGTTCCCTGAAATGACGAAACGTTCCCGGAATGATTGCGACGTTCACGAAATGACAAAAGTGTTCCCTAAATGATATAGTTCATGATTGTTATTATGAAATAAACATCATGTGAGTAATTGAGAACTTTATTTTGCGAGTTTAAAATAATTAAATTTACAACAAACATATAAAGAATTATAAACTATATTAAAAATCAACTTTTGCAGTGAGTTAATGTAATAACACGCACTGCAAGTATCATACAATGAAAACTTTTAGATAATATCAATGTGCTAAGGGTTACTGGATTATTTTAAACAAAATGAAATCACATTACATCACGAACTTAAACTGTCACTGATAATTTTTATCATAAAATAAAATAAAATAAATAAAACAACGCTATTTTTATTGATTATTTTTTGGAAGAATTTTTTTTCTTCTTATTTACTTCTTCAGGCTCCAAGTTTCTATGTAAAATCTAAAACAAAACAATGTGAAAAGTATTACAGCAAATCCAAAAGAAAATTTCTTAAATTTTGTAGAATTTATACTCATTCCAATCACAACTACAATTTATAAAAGGCATTTGTTCGTTAAATTAACGTAAATTCGCGAAAGAAAACAACGGTGAAATATTAGCAAAAGCATCATCACGGGAACATGGTCATTCCGGGAACGCGCGTCATTTCCAAAAGCGTTCCCGAAATGACTGTTCCCGGAATGACGTTTTGACGTTTCGTATTGTTTTAAATAGTCGTCGGCCATTTTGGACGCTATCATGTCACACCAGCGACAATTTAACATTATTTTTTAATGGATTTACGACTAATTATCTTCACTTATCGTTAGATTAATGAGTTGGGGGCGTTCCCGTAATGATGCTCTATTGATGTACGATACCAAAATAATAAATTGAAATGAACTTATCGACTAAATTAATTAAAAACCACCACAAAACAATCGAATGCTGTTTACACCCATGAGATTACACCACGTGACTGCACAGTAGCGCCTCATACGATGTAGCTGTGTTCTACTTTTTTGATAAAATAGAGTGCGTTCCCGAAATGACGCAGAAGCTGCCGGACGAAGTTATATGTCAGATTACAATATAAAGTTACTTAAATTTTCTTTGAATTATAATGAGATTATGACAATAACATATAAATGTATGAAATGTAATTGACAATTTAATTTTAAAATAAGTATTTTATTGTTTTATGAACATTTCTAATAAGGAATTTCGTATTGGGACGCGTTCCCAAAATGACTTTTTCACTAGTTTCACGATAAAAAATGTGTATACTAACATCATTTTCCCAAAAACAATGAAGGGTTTACATAAAACTAACCAAAACTGATAGTTACAGATAATTGTAACCCAAATATTCCAAGCTTTTATTGGGAAAAATAGTGTGGAAACCAAATTTGCCACCTTGGTGATTTTGACCCATATGTGTTGTATATAATTGTATTTGTAGCTTTTTACTTTTTTCTTCCACTGATTCCACATTTAATTCTGCCAAAATATCTCCATTCTTTTTAAATTTAAATGAATATATCCTTCTGTTCTTCTGAAAAACTCATTTCAACTGATTTTAATCTGTATCTATTTTTCTGTTTGATTGTCCAAGTTTCATTTTCGAATAAAACTTTAGGAAGAGCTAGTGAATTGTATATTTTGATTAGGTTGGACTTTTGTGCTGAATTGGGCTTTAAAGTGTTATTTATTATTCCCAAGATTTGTAATTTTCTTTTGAATATCTTTTTCGCTTTCATATGATAAATTACATCCAAGGTACTGAAAACTTGATACTTGTTCTAAGTATCAACAATTATTATATTTAGCTTCCTGTTCAGAGATGTATATATTTATATTTGTTTCTTTAGTTATTTTTAGGTAAGGATTCCATTTTTGCAAGAGTTCACTTAGTGCTAAATTTTAAACTTTTGTAGTTATTTGAATGTAATATTTGAATGTAATAGAATATATTGTCTGCAGGGATTGGAAACGGAATTAACATCTCACTTAATTAGTTCAAGAAATTGTTTAAAAACATAACTGATTCTGGAAGAAAACTTAAGAAGGAAATGAAAGTCCCATAAAACTGTAGAATAAACTGGAAGCGTCTTAATAAGGAAGTTCAGTGGCGATATGATTTCCATGAGATTTCGCTTCGATATCTCGAAAACAATTTGAAGGAGGTCCAGCAAGGCTCGTTATATTCGGAGCAGAATGGAATTGTATTAGAAATAATTAAGAGCGGTCTCTTTGGAAAAGATACAAGTGGTGAGATGGTACAATTGATTGCCACTGGTTTTCGAATCTAGAGTTCATTCCAATTAAGAGTGCGGTCACCGAGTCACGGGGTTCTAGCAAAAGAGTCGTCCAATGGAATTGAATTTATTCAATTCCAGGCCCAGATCTCGCTACGGAGATATCGAAGCGCGAGCACCGTAGCAACTGGCGTCGTAAATGGGTGTGTGGAGAGTCGCAAAGTGCTCGCTATCAATGAGGGGTGAAATTCCTTTACAACCATTGCGGAAGAATCAACGTGTTCTAGATATCTGATTTGCGCTCGGTTCTTTGCATTAGAGGCTTTGATAAGTGCCCGAACGAGAAATCTCTAAGGATGTGTGTTAACAGAGGCGTAAGAACAGGACCGCACCTTCCCACGAATTGGATTTTTCGAAGTTTAACTAACCTCCTTCCAAGTACGCACTTGGAAACCTCAACGAAAGCTAACAACTAATTATCAAGGTGCTTCGGGTTCACTTCTTTTTGGGTTAAACCTCAAGTATTCTAACGCAGCTCGTTAAAGAAAACAGATCCCAACTGATCATTTCTAATATAAGATGGCATTTTTTCTTTTGAATTTACTTTATTTTTTAAGTTAAAGAACATAAAGAAATTATTTTTAAATTAAATTAACTTAATTTATAAATTGAAACAAAATCCAAACTGTCAGAAAAAAAAATTATGTACCTGTTTCATACCTATTGTTATACATCATTAAGGATTATACAAATTCCTGTAGTCCGGAGAATATTTTGACACTTGGAAGAGTTAGAATTATTGAATATTTCCAATACAAAAGTTTTTCCTTTGCTAAAACATTCTGAGATACATGATAAATTAATTTGAAAGGAAAATTATAATTTTCATAATTTTTCAAAATTATAATTTTGATGTGTATGTTCACTTTAACATGTGGTAAAATCGTTTGTATATTCATAAAAAGCGAATACATTTTTATGTTAAAAAATATTAAACATTGAAGAAGCCCAAAATAAGTACGGACGAAATTAGTAGTGGAATTTTAAATGTTTAATATTTTTTAATATAGTTATGCGTCTGCTTTTTATGGATGTACAAGTTATAATGTTATTTTGGTTCTGTGTTCAGTATTAGATTCAAACTTAAAATTTGAAATCAAGTAATGCAGATCTGGGTTGAATGAAGAAGACTTGCTCCTCCTACAAATGGCATCATTTTGCTTCATTCTAGATTGTTCTGTTAATATTTATTTTCGTCATTTTCTATTTTCTGGATATTTTGAAGGTTTTTGTTCCACCTCTTCTTGCAATATTAGTTTTCTTTATCTCTTTCTAGTTTTTTTTTAGTTGGATGGATGAGTTAAATAAGATGGCGTCCAGTTTGAAACGTATTGACCTGAAAGTCGGTAAATTGTGGCTCTCTCTGTTACGTATCTCGTTTTGAGAGACTTGGCATATTTGTATTAGCGCTAAACCAAAAAACTAAATGACTAATACGTTTTTGTGGAATGTCTAAACGAAAAGTTCACGTGTTTCTTCAACGTAAAATTTTGTGTTAGTAAGAACTTCCTGTTAACTATTTTTTTGCCGATCTTACATTTATTGAATTTATTTTGAATTTATTAGAAAATTACATCAAATTCTTTTACCTACCGAAAAGATTGTATATATCCATATTTTAATTATGTTTTTTTCATATTATATATTATAAAAGCGTTATTTTGTCTGTCATAAGACTTTACGTTTTTCCAATTTTGTGACCAAACTATAAGAGATAGAGTGGTCATGTAAATGGATAAAATGTAGATCTTTTTAAGACAAACAAAATGCTACAAAAATCTTTCGAAAAAAGTTTTTGGTTTCCAAGATGGCGCCTTTTAAAGGGTCAAATTTTGACTTTTTCTCAATTTAAACGAAAAGTATAAAAGATGGAAGAGAACATTATATTGAGAAAATGTTGGTATATGAAAGTTCTATCGAACGATATATCACTTATTCACAAACGCTTCAGCATTTGCAAGATACATGCAAAAATGTGAATTTTCGGTGTATGACGCCGACCCGCAATACATCCGAGTTATTCGGAGAAGCCACAACGGGCTGGGAAGTTATATATTCTCCGACGAGAGCAACATTAATTTGCTAAATAAATAAAGTTTTTTTTTTTAATGCTATATATGCAAGGGTTCCGGAGCGAAGCGACGGTACCCGGCTATTATTATTATATAGTATATTATAAAAACATATATTATAAAACGTTATTCTGTCTGTCATTTTGTAAGCAAAATGCGAAATTACAAATTACTAAAATGTTACTGAAATAGAGAATCTATTCATAAAAAATGAAAATATATTAAACAACTGTCCAACTATACTGATTGGCGACGTAAATATAGATATTTTCAAAATGAATAAAAACAATGTAGTACAGAAATAAGTAAAACTTATGTGCAATAATGGTTTCAAAAATCGTCTTTACGGAACAACAAGAAACTGTACAATTCATGGAAATACGAAAACAAATATTGATCATATTTTCATAAATAAACATGATATCAAAACACCAGGAATAATATGTAATGAAGGAATCGGATAACAGTTGAAAATGAGAAAATAACTCATCCAAATATAATCTATAAAGAACTAATCATGTTTTTGTTTATGTTAACAAAACAAAATTCATGAAAATCTACATATATAAAAAGAAAAGTCCTGACTCACTCACTCACTGACTCATCAACGCCCACCCCAAACCCCTTGGATCTAGAAAGCTGAAATTTTGCACAGAGGTTTCCTTTATGATGTAGACAAGGAATAAGGCCGGATTTTTCGAAATTCGGGATAGGGAATAATCTGGCAAACTCACGATGAAGTGTATGGCGGCAACCCCAGGTGTGTGGCGCCAACCCGCAATACACCTGAGTTAAGTGGAGAAGGGCACAACGGGCTGGAAAGTCGAATATTCTCCGATCTCAATATTAATTTGCTAAATAAATAAAGTTTTTTTTTTTAATGCTATATACGCAAGGGTTCCGGAGCGAAGCGACGGTACCCGGCTAGTATCAAATATTTAACTAAATATTATAAACTCTACTAATACAAGAAATATTTGGAATAAAATTATTCCATTTAATTTTTCTAAGAAAAATTTTGGCATGAGAGATTATGGAAAATTTTTCTTAAAACTTTTAACCAGTTACAGCCATATAAGTTTTAATTTACATCTTACAAACGATTAAAATTAATACTCATTAGTGATCTTGTAGATGGTAAAATTACGTGAAGCTATTTACTTCATTTTTTTTAGACTATATATCTACTATTTGAAATTTACAATATTTTTGTTAGTTATTAACCTAACTTTTATTTTTATTTAGCCATAAGTTTTTGATCTTAAATATGTACTTTTTTTATTTGTTTTTAAATTAACTCATTTACTTGTTCGAAACTGTTTGTTTCTTTTGTTTTTGGTATGTATTCTTAAATCTTGTATATCTTTCTAAATTTTTATCAATTTCAGCACTTGCATCACAGGTTTTTTTTGTTTGCAAACCTAGCAGGACTATTATGTATAAAAGTGAAAGAAATAAAAAAAAAAAATTCCTGTTTGAAAGTTACATTATCATTACTTAAAAATGCAAAAAAAAAAAAAAAAAAAACGAAAAACAAACAAAACTTGTTCATACTATAAATATTAAATATTATAGACATTTGTATTTCTTCATTGAATTTGGATGTGTTATTATCTGATTGAAAAACTAAGAGAACTTCCTTAGTATGTGATTATTATCTTTGAACTGAAAACTCGAAAATCAACATTTGAATCTTTGTTATATCTAAATCTTTTTCCTTCATATATTCACATTAGCCCAAATTTAGAAGTTTTCTTTTAATCTCCATTCCTTATTGTCTGTCACTGTTTTCACATCTTAAATTTTTAGGTGATAATTGTTCTTAGTTACGATTCTATAATCTTCTTTTTCATTCATTGAAAATTAAGTTAAAGTTGTACCGCTACGGCCATGCAGGAATAGATGAGATTGGATGGTACACCTACCCCCAGTAAGAACTAGGGTCCTCCAATCCAACGCCTAAACTGGACTACAGGACCCACTGAATTAACACTTAAAATATTAAAACCTATACATTATAACAAATAGTTTTAAGTAATGCATTCATATTGTATCCTTAGAAATTTGAAACATGGTGATATTTCAATGTCATGATGCTATTATTCAAAAAATTAATTTTCTTTGTTTCATTGCACATCAATCTTTCCTGACCATAGACTATTACCTCTCCTTTGCCAATTCCACTAAGCTTCGGAGTGCTTGGAGCGTAACCCCTCCCTTAAAGCAGAGGGTGTATTAGATTAAAATCGAAGCATTCTAATTAGCATTTCGTACAATAAAGTTTAATCCCAAGAAATTGACGACTTTAACAGTGAAGTATTATTTTGTTATTCTGAATTTCGTTTTGTATTTTGTGCTTATTTTTGCCTTTGCATGTTTTTATTATTTTATGATTTGATTATTTTATTCTTACTAATTTATATAATCTATTGGTATTTCTACGAGTTCTTTTTTGCTGTTGTACTAATAATTTTTTATCAACATTATTCCACCCATTTAGTTCATACTCATGAATTACTATATAAATATTAAAATAACTTATTTGGTGAGGTAATTTTTATCAGTCATTTTAGCATTTACAAAATATTGTAAATATGTAAGTACAACAGCCTGATATGGATCAGATTATTTACAATTAATTAAATAATTAATCATTCTTTATTTATTGTATGACTTACACTATGTAAACCAATATAAAACTTATCGAACAAACATCATATTTGTTTGTATTTGGGAAGGATATCCCCTTTAATCTTAGCTGTGATTATCCGACGTAAATCATACGTTCCTTTCGCAGACATGCCGAAGCCCACGAGGTTCTGTCCGCGCATAGTTTTTCGCATTCTGAACGGCCTTCAGATTTGTAAGATGGGGAGGAGGATGTAATGGTGACAGCAGTCATTTATCTTGTAGATTTATGAGAATCAAAACGGTTTCTCTCCTTTGTGTGATTCTCCGTCTCTATTCTGGAAACCTGGGAAATTTAAAAGATGTTTAATCAACAAACTCATCATCTTCTTAAAGTCTGCGTTTCAAATGATTATTTAAACCAAACATAAATTGTCTTTACTTTCTTTCTACTTATCATCGGAAATTAACATCTTTCTTTTTTTTTTTTTTTCATTTGCTTAAATCGTTATTTCTTTTTAATTCAATATGTACAATGTGTAATGAATAGACAAGTGCGTTTTAGAGATCCTATTTCTACCTTTCAGTTCTTCATAATAATATTTCTATCTAGTTCTTCATAATAATACTAGTATGTATGGGACAATGATGGGATAACAATGCGACGATTTTATACCTAAATTCTCCCTGACTGGATTTTATAACAAAGTAATGCAGGGATTTATCTGAAAATAAATGGAACAGTAATTTATAAAATAATACTTGGAGTGGAATGGACTATTTAAACCCTTAGCATCACAGCTAAACCTTAGCAAAAATAAAAGAACGTCACCAATGGTTCTCAGCTCTCCCGCTAGAGAGGTGCCACTATCGAGCATTTAGAACTAACAGCATTATTAAGCATTAAAGACTCACATTGATTTTGTAAGTATGATGAATAAGAAAAAACAAATGACAAATTCGCCGTGTATAATGTGTAATAATTGCTAATACTTGCTAATATTTTATTAAGAATATTATTAAAAAAAAAACAAACTCCTCCATTGCTCAGGCTGTACATTTAACCACAAAAGCACCATCTGGATTTCCTTCTGAAGACGCCATTTCTTTGTTATCGTCGGAATTTTTATTCTTTATGTATATTTATACATATAGTCATTTAATCCTTTAAATGTTGAGCTCTTATTAAAATTAGTTACATTCTTATCATAAAATTGATAAAAGATACTTTAGTTAACACTTTGAAATATTTACTTCTAATTTAATTTTAATTTAACTTCATTCCATGTGAAGTGTCCATCTGACCTGTGCTCTTTTAAGGCAGGGAATAGATTAAAATCACTGGGAGCCAAATATTGACATTTACACTGCGAGCCAAATAGCTATTATCTATATAGACATATAAAGAAGAGTCTGTAAGCCCTTTTTCTCAGGAACCACATGAGATACAGCGGTAAATAAAGTATCAAATTAAAGGCCCTATTGTGGAGGCGTACGGGAACATGTTGATTTTTGTTATGTAATAAAAAATTGACAACTCATAGATCCCTGTTATTAAATCTACAACTAGAAAATGGTTGAAGCCCTTCGCATCTAAAACCTACGTAGATTTTCTACGGATTCTACTAGAACTTAAATATTTTTTAAAAATTCACTGTAATAATATCGTTTGAAGTTCATTCAGATTATGATTTTATTTCATTGAAATTGTCAAAAGTAAAGGTGAATTCGGTTTTTCTTTCCTTATTCAATAAAGATATCTTGGTTTAGAAGAACGAATCCTGAAATTTTAAGGATACATATTTCATGAATAAGAACTTAATACAGTACCTTTATTTCATTTGAAGTTTGAATGTATTTCATTTTGTGTAAAGTTTCTTGAAATTTTAACTATTATTAAGTGAACTACTTTTTTGTTCCAAAATTAACAGAGTAAAAATAAGAATAGAACTTTTAAATAGACTTTTAATTGAGAATAAATCAAAGACAATATTTAGCTAATTTTTAATAAATTAACTTCAAATCATACATTAAAAGAGAATCTTTTATTTTACCAATAAAGTTTTATCTAAATATTGTTCTTGCAGGTTTGTTTGATAGATAATTTAAATAACTAGAAAAAATAACATTGATGATAGATATTGGGAATAATATAAATTGATGTTTATCCATCATATGTTGTCCCTGTTGTGAAAATTTTGAAATTCCAAATTTTTACAGCAGGAATATGTTTTGATTTTGAGGGGTTTTTTGTCAAAAATGCTAAAAATCGTTTTGTTTTTGTTGAAGTTTGTTGCTTTCTTATGTTCGTATCATTTCCTGGAGTCGAAGTCTTTAACGTTCATAGGAGGATGGGTACAAAGTGATACGGTTATGTTCGTTATAAAAAGCCTCGGACATTGATCGAAAGAAGCAGAACATCTCGAAAGAATGAGACACAGACACACGCATTGGCTATTGCCTTTCTTTTTCTGTGTCTAGATTGAAGTGAAGCTACATGTTGGAATAAATGAATGGTAGATAGGTAAATGAATGGAAATTGATATATTGAACATCTTAGGGATACTAATATTTCTTTTTTTTCTTTTTCCTTTATATTTTTCTTTTCTTTTTCTCCTTTATTGTTGGATAGCGATCAAAACCAGTCGAAACTCTTTCGTCTTGTGTCATCTTGATTGAAATAAACTCAGTTCAAACCAATTCAATTTTTTTTAGTTCTGAACATTTCTAATTAATTTACTCTAACAGTCCAGCCTAAGAAATAATAATTCAACTAATAACAGAATATTAATACACTCTGAACTATATAAATTCTTTAAGATTCTTTATTTGTATGTTTTAAAATATCCTTAATCATGAATATCGCTCTTTCAATACTTGTACTACAGTAGAAAAGTTTTAATTCAACATAATGGCTTTTGTTTCTTAGGGTACGGTTTTTAAGATAAGAAAAATTTCCATTATAAAAAGCTCTTAATTTTGCAAAACAGTTTCCATAAGATTCAAAGTAATAAGCTGAACCGTGCACGACAGAATCTCAGATGTCCTCAGGTTCTATCGAATACTGTTGTGGACATTAGAACTTAACAATTTTTCTATAAAAAATGATTTTTTTTTTAGTATCCACAAAACACTATTAGTAACTAAGAAAAATTCTGAAAAAAAGGACCACAATTTTAAGGTTAAATTAACATAAAATTAAAAAGCTAAGAATGATAACGTAAAACCAGTGAATGTAAAGCAGATTATGTCTGTTCTTAAAAAAAATGTATTCCCCAAAATCCAGAAATTCTTAGAATAGAGAAATAGATTAATATTTGTTCACTATAAATAAAACATTTGTTTAAGAAAAACAAATCCAAGGCTTTACTCCTAAATGTAAATGCTAAATAAACCACTTTTGCTGTTATGTTTTTCCATCAAGAACTCCATAAAACATAACTCCAATCTCAATGTTTTTAAATTTCACTGTGATAAATTTTATTATTTTAGACTTTGCAAGAAAATTTAAAATGCAATTTTATTGCTTTTTCTAAACTGTACAATCTTTGTGAATCACTGAGAATTAAATTCTTTTAATCAATCAATTGAAATATCATAATTAAAACAAGTAAATTGATCTACTTACATTGAACTTATCCATATTATTATCTGAAACTAGCTTAAAGTACCCGGCGTTGCCCGGGGATGGGGTGAAGGTGGTGAAGGGGTGGGGAGTCCTGGTTCTCCCTTCTCCACAACCCTATCACATCCCCAGTTGTTCCAAAACAATATTTGTGTAGTTCCCAATGGCGCCTCCAGATTCATGTGTGGCGCTATTTCAGAGATTTCGCCCTTTTTTTTCACTCCCTTGGGGGTGGTTAACATGGCTACAAGGTAGCCTATATTTCACGAAGGGTAGTAGAGAGTTTTCTATGCAAAATTTGGCTCCAATCAGTCAAACGGTGTAAAATTGTATAGAGAACATACCAACATACAAACTTTTACTTTTCTATATGTTAAGATAGATATCAAAATCATTTATTGAAGTATTGATATTAATTACGTATTGAAGTATTGAAGTTGAAGCAAAAGCAGCCCTACTATCTCAGAACTTCATTTTGATTCGAAGGCACAGCACCTGAAAAAAAAAGCCATATTATAGTAATTTTAATAACTTAGAATTTCTTTTGGGGGGGGGGCGATTTTATTATGTCAAGAAAGTTTTATTTGATTCTAAAGCATTAGTAATCGATCCTACAATTACGCATTTAAAACGCCTAATATTGATAACCTGTTACTCTTAAACTATTTTCGATCTTTTTTTCTTTATCGAATTTCATGAAATTTATTAATATATTTTTCAAGAATATTGATGACGTTAAAAAAATTGGCTATTTGAAGAAAGAAAAAAAGGGAAACTTTGACTTGCTGTTAAGGAAAACTTTAATGCTAATTTCTCATTTTCTTTGCCAGGTGGTTTTGACGCAGACACTTTAAACATGTAATGGATTTAGGGAATCTGTTGTGGGTGGAGAGTTTACATTGATCGGCATCAACTTTAAAGAGGCTTTTTTTTTTCTTCTTTTAATAGATTCTTTAAAAAAGGAAAAGTAAATTCCAAAGTCTTAAGCTTTCTTTCTATTTGTGGCTTTGATGTGATTAGATGATGACTGCAACTACAGACGCTGATATGAAAAGATTTCTCGATAAATTGATCTCATTGAAATTACGTTCCAAGGCAGTAGATCGTGGAATGTCTGATAAAAATCATCGATAAAGAAGAATAGCTTTATAAAAAAGTTAAATACTGTTGCTATTTTATCTTGTATGCGAATTAAGACATTGTCTAAGGAAAATAGTCAGCATTGAATACAAATAATTTAATAAGAATAGTTTTATTCTTATTGAATATTCACTTAACTAATAAGAGTAAAAAGATCCTCCAACTTCAAGCAAATTAACAAGATGTTGTTTCTTAAATACCGTTATTAATGTTTTAAGTAATTCGGAGACAAAGAAAGTATTAAAAAAAAATGTTTTTATATGTGTACATACCATAGATCTTCTTAAGTTCTCCTCTTTTAGAAATTCTTTTACTATTAATCTTCAACTATTAATCTTCAACATTTCCACATAAAAATAAATGTTAAAAACAATACATTTATTAGCTAAGCAAATTTTCGAAGAGATAAAACTTCCCTTCTTTCTCAAGCATACAAATAATAATAACAAACGTTACGAAAATAAAATAGATGGAGGAAGACGTGACATTCACATTAACATATTGCATCAAATATGTTTTTTGTTTTACCAACGAAGATAATTAAAATTTTGGATTTGAAGTACAATGAAACAGTTTTACAAAATTCTAAGTAAAAATAGCTAATTATATGTATTTACATAACGGCATATCGTTTTTGCTTCTTCTAAAAGGAATCCTCGGTTTAGCTAAGGCTTTTATTGGCTGTAGAGTGACAGTAAAGAATTGGACGAACGAGATGGAAGGAAAAACCAGAAATCCGAAGATAAACTGATTGACAAGAGAAGATAAATATGTATAGAGAAATTGTTTAACAACATTGTAGAGAAGAAAACGTCAGATCACTACTAGAATAGGAATTATTTGAGAAAATTGCCCAAGTTCCTTTTTCTCATTACCACAAATTGAGATACACTGTCCGGCCACTTTATTAGGTACACCCCCTGGCTGTGCGCACAAAAATATTGTGTCTCACAGCAACTATTCAAGCTGGTAGGTGCAGTGTCATGGTGTGGGGGATGTTTTCCTGGCACACGTTGGATTCATTGATACCTCTGGAGGCACATCAGGTTGATAGAGCGTACCTAAACATCGTAGCTGATCAAGTGCAACCGTACATGTTAACAGTTTATCCTCATGCAGATGGCTACTTCCAGCAGGATAATGCGCCGGTTCACAAAGCCCGCATCACTATGGGATGTTTGAGGAAAATGACGATGACTTTTCCTTGCTGCAGTGGCCCGCTCAGTCCCCGGATCTCAGCCCGATTGAAAATTTGTGGGATGAGCTGGAACGGACTGTTCGCTCCAGGCCTATACCTCCATCAAATCTTCAGGAACTGCGAAACACACTCATGTCTGCATGGTCACAATACCTCAACAACGTTTTCAGCATCTTGTGGAATCCATGCTTCGACGAATTCAAGCTGTTTTGAGAGCTAAAGAAGGCCCAACACACTACTACGTAGGTGTACCTAAAAAAGTGGCCGGACAGTGTACAACACAGAATTACTGAAAACTGTAAAATTACTAAGTATTTAATTTTTAAGTGGTGGAAAAATTTCAAAGATACAAACAGCTTTCATTGTTCTAACTTTCTAAGCAAATCCTTTTGTTCAGCAAGAATTTGATTCTCAAAAAATAAAGATACATTGAGTGACTTAAATTGCCCAAAATATTGATTTAAATTTGTATTTTTTTACAATATGGAAAACTTTTAACTATAAACTACATTTTCTCTACGAAAATAATTAATCAGTAAAAGCAGAAAATTAATATCCTAGTGAATTTGTTCACTACATAATTTCTTAGTAGAACAAATAGAAATAGTAATTATTTTCCTTATAATACATTTTGATTATAATATGTTCTTTAGATACATCATCGAAATCTTGCTGTAGCCTAATGTTTTATATTTACATTTTGAGTCACATCTCTCTAAATTCATGTGATTGATAGAAAATTCACTTGTTTACACACCGCGAATGTAACATTTTCAAATTGGACTTCCCATAATTTATACAGCGTTGATGCAAACATACGACTGTTAACGTCAAATTAGAAAAATGTACGAGTAACTATGCTAAAGAAATCTTTTGTAAGCCAGTTAAACTTTTCATTGCACTTTTACATTAAATGAATTGTATCAAATTTGAAGTCAGTCGTATCGTAGTACAATAATTGTTTTTTATTAACATCTATTTTAATATAATTTATCTTCATTACATTAGTGAAATAATGTATACTGATTTTTTTATACTGTAATACAGTAATTGTCTTTTTTAACATTTATCTATTATTAACTTCATCATAATTTTAATGTTTTTTATATTGGCAGAAAATTTACCTTAAAAATTTAAAAAATGATAATGGCTATTTTAATTTACAGTTATTATAAAATTATTTACAGAATATTTTCATCACTATCTTGCATCTGGACTTGATCTTTTTAATAAAAAATAAATGAATAAATAAATTTACATTTTTTATTCTCATCTACGGTTACACTCATTTTTGTTCAGCAGATGTTATTTCATGGTTCTTTTGTTGGTCATCAATGTCATTAATCTTAATACCATACTTTAAAAAGTGCTTTTAAATGTATTTGTAAAGCAACTAAGAGTGTTTTCTACACTTGTTTAAAATATTCGGGGAGTAAAATGCTTTGGGTTATTAATTATTAACAAATAGAACAACATAACAAAAACTAAGATCACTGATTGAATCACTGATGATTTCTGCGACATTCCAATAGAACGACCTCTAGTGGGTAACATATTAACTCTGTAATGATCCATTCCTGAAGAAATGATTCATTTATCAAACAGGCCCTTACTTGCTCGAGCTGGACAATGGCTTTAGTGTGGCAACTCAAGATCACGTTTCAGTGATTCTATTGAGGTTCTCTGGCCTGAATCCACCGAAGTTATAGACGACGAGATCACAGCAAGTCTTGTTCTCTGATTCCTGAGATGTTACGAAGAGGCTGTAAAATCCTGCACGAGAGGAATGAGAGCAGTCTTTGTCTATTAGGACTCGGAGAAAGCTTATTACAGTTTGGAGACGAGCACTAAATATAGCTCTTGCAATTGCCGTGTGCCACTCTCTCCCCACTAACACCAGACTGTCTTCACTGAACCATCTTCCAACTCAGGGGCGCTTAATAATAACCCAATTAAAAGTCTGGCATAAAAGTGTTGCATTGCCTCTAAACTTTTATGGAATTACAGTTGTTGAAATGTACAGATTAATGAACTCGTTTCATAATAAAACAGCTCTTACAGTTTGTGACGACCATTAGGTGATCTACAGAATTGTTTTCTAAATTTGATTGACGAGTATATAAGTGAAACAGAATAAAATGAGAAGATCTTCTAAATCCATGTTAGCTTTTAAAAGCTCATGCTTATTATGCAAGTGCTAAAAAAATTAGAGAAAAGATCATTGCAAAAATTCTGAAAAGAATACAGAGATTCAATTCAGAATTGTTATTTTTTAAGTGTACATCAAGTAGCTAAAACATTTATGACCAGTTACAAATGCAGGTTAGGATTTAAAATTAGAAATTTAGCAATCGTTCTGAATTATCAATTAGTAATACAATTTTAGTAATAATTTTAATTAATAATAATTTAATAAACAATGTTAATAATATAATTCTAATTAATAATATTACGAAAAACATGTACTTGAAATGGAAATTTTCAAAAATCCATTAAGTGAACCATTCGTCGGGAATGTGCTAATATCAATAGATTCTTTGATATCTAAACTTTCTAAAATTTATCAAAATTACATAACAACTCTATAGAACTAAAGCTCTATAGTTTTGGTTGTATACAGAGAAATGGACAGATGGATTTTGAAGTAAAAAAGAACAATTAGAACAAAAAAGTTTTAGAAAACAATTTTATACCAGATATATTGAGAAATGTTAATGCAATTCGGAAAAAAAGAGTAAATTCACGCTAAAGCCACTTCAATAGACAGGGCGATGGAGATATAGCCTGAACACATAACAATACGTAAGAACAGTATACATATTGTACATACATATTTAATACATATTGTTCTGTAACTGCGAACTACTTAATAAAATAAAGTTAAAAAAATTATAGTACCGCTCAGAGAAAGAAGAATTACCTTATAAGGAAATAAACGGTTCACTTAGTTGATGCTGCAACTTATGACGCAGCCATATTGCTTTCTGCAGCAATAAGAACAGGTTACTGTAAGGCCTGCACAGCCAAGCTAAAGGTATAATTTTGGAACGTTTTCCATTATTTTTAAGAGTCAGTGTGAAGAAATATGTATTTCTGAATTACTACGAAGAAGTAATTGCTACAAATTTGTCCTAATTGACGTTGAAGAGAATTGTCAACGAGTGAAAATCGACGTGATCGGCAATCAATGGGATCAGGTTAATTTTCCTCGCCCGCTCATTTTATTTCCACGTCCGAAGCCTTTTGGATAAGGATGCTGTTTATAAAAAATATGAATACTAAAAAAAAAAATAACAACAACAGTACAAAGGTACGTTAAAGATGCAAAAAATAACGAAAAAAAAACTGAAAATCTTGTTCTCCTCTACTTTGATTTTGCAGAAATATAGGAATTAGTTACGATGCTTTACGATAGATGTCACTGAGAATGCATGGAAGTAGTAATCCACAATCATCATCTTTTAACTTTTCATCTTTTTTTCAACTAATTATTAAATCTGATAATGATCTAATTATAAAAATGTCTATTGTTTTTTTTAGCTGTTAACATTATTCACTCTTTTGGAGTGACTACTATAATGGTTTTAAACAATGCCGAATTAAGCAATAGCTTAGTAAATACAGAAAGTTTACATGAGACAAAAGAAGAACTCTTAAAAATAGACTTTGAAATAAATTTCGAAGCAAGTTTTTCATATATAAGCCATTTTGTCGATCGTCTTTTCTGTCAATATTTTCAAATTCATTAACTTACCATTATTAACTAAAATGTCAACAACTTTCCTTACTTTAAAATACTACATATAAAAGTGAATATATGGTTGTCTCTGTATCTGAAATCTAAGCATTCTCTCATCCTTTGATTTACATGAACCTGGTTTCCACAGTATTTACTTAGTTCACTACGGGTATTTCATAATATGTATTGTTTTGAATTGTTTTTAATCCTTTTTTCCTCAATTTTAATATTTTAATTTTTTTGCTACTTTTTGCTTGATAAGCAGCAATACAGAAGTCCATCACAAGAGGTTTTTCTCAAGAAGTTGCAGCAACTGAGGAAGAATGTAGTATACATGGTGTATCAAAACTCTGTACAAATTTTAATGAGGAATAAAGAGCACCAAGACAAACCTTTTTCGTCTATGAATGTATATCCGGATGTCCGGTATTGTCTATAAATGTGCTACAGGGCGCTATTTAGCCAAGCTGCAATCGGCTAGAGAGGAAATATGGAAAACCCAAGAAGGGAAATAAGTGTGAACAGCGTGTTTATTCAAAGACAGTGTTCAAAGTTGTTGAATAAACATGTTGTTTACACTTGTTTCCATTCATTTAGGTTTGTCTTGCTGTTCCATGTCTTCTTTCTAGCCGATTGCAATGCCGCTAAATAGCACCCTCTAGCACTGAAGGTTGCTATCAGCGGAAATGCATTCACAGACGGAAGAAGGTTTGTTTTGGTGCTCCCTATCTCTGATTAAAATTTTTACAGAGGATTTTGATACAACCTGTACACTCTCTAAGCCGGATTGTATCGCTTCTTTCTAATGAAAATCAGATACCCAAATGAATTATCGTAGGTTTTTCAATTATAATTAGAATTTTAATTGCAGAATTTTAATTTTACCTTTGCTTCAATTAGGATTTTATTTAGATAAATTAATATATGAAGTAATTGAAATAAATATCGTCAACTCTGTTTTCAACAATTTGTGATTTTATTGTATTATAAAAATTGTTTGATTCCATCAATTTCTTTTCTTTTTTTTTTTAGGTGAGTGATATCGTGCTGCTGATTCTTACTGAAGTAAGTGAATTCACTTTTGCTACATTTAAGTTCAATAACTGGAGATGAAAGTCATTTCTGCTTCTGTTTACGGCATAGAGAAATTCGTTTTATTTTTCTTTTGAAATCCTGCCATTGTTACATCCCTTAACATTGCAACTGACGAAATATCCCTTCCTAGAATTATCAATAAATCGATAGGATTTGGAGACATTTTATTCTCTCTTACGATTTAATTGCACAGAAAAGATTATCAAGGTTTTGAAATACAGTTAAAATACACGGACAGAAAATAAATGACATCGAAATTATTTTACGGTATTTCAGCAGAAAACGACTGATTTGTATCTTAAGCTGCGTTTGAATAAAGAAAAAATGTTAGAATAAAACTTAGAATATGTGTCATAGAGATGTATTTAGTTTTAAGCTCCTAGTTAAGATTCAACGATCCTTGAGATAAGTTTCTTCCTCCGCTTATATATGTCTTATCCACTGTCATTGTGGATGATGGTATTCTCAAAATTACAGACGAATGTAAGGAAGGTCTTTATGTATTCTGACCATCCTAAAAGGGTTAAAGCTGTCCCCAAACAGGCCCACGGGTGCGCGGGAGGTAAGACTCCCGACGTTTCTTGACCAACGGGACTAGTATGAGGTCGGGTGGTCAGCCTATCCTAAGGGTGGAAATCCAATACAAAGCCCAGAAACTATTTTCAATTTTAGTAAACATTGAAATGCATTACTGAAACTTAATTTTAAATCTGGAAGTATCTATTACTCCTAGAAATCTTACTAAATAACATTCTTTTAATATCCACAATATTTGTCCTTCTTTTCGGAGGACTTTGTCAGGTGGTTATAGAGGACAAGAAGACAAAAAAGTCTTCTTTTTCCTCTACATAATATTGTGGATATTAAAAGAATGTTATTTAGTAGGATTTCCAGGAGTAATTACTTACAAATTTTATGAAAGATGCCTTTATTGGAATTAGCTATAATTGTAAATCTGAACAAGATCTGTAGACTAGAACAATAGACCAATCGAACACTTTAATTCATATGAAACGTATTCATATAAAATACGTAACAGTAGAAAGTTTTAGAGTATTCTTGTAATGACAAAGTCATAAGTAAAAAGACTTTTAAAGAGTTTCATGTAAATTGTTTTTCTTCATTAAAATTTTAAATTAATTATAATATTTGCATGAATCGAAATAACTGATATTTTCTTGCAGAAATTTAATCATTTCTCATGTGACAGTGACAGCTATAATTTATCTTCTATACCAAGATTACTTACAAGCGTTTAATTAGTGAAAATTAAGAAGTATTTATAAAACAATTTAGCTTGCAGATTCATTCAGTAAAAGTGTTTACGAGTTGGAAGTTTTTATCTGTTTGAAGATATCCTGCGTCACTGACCACAGATGATGCTATCAATATGTTCTTCCTAACAAGGCAATTGCATCTGCTCTCTATAAACCAATGATACGCAACAGTGCAAGTGCATTTGCCTCGGGGTTTCCACATCTACGCGATCAGTAATTATCATTCTCGCTGGAGGCTGCCTGGCAGCCGGGGAAGGGTCGGTCCGTTTTACGACGGGGGTATCTCGGCTTTTCTCGCTCTCATTCTCGCTCATTAAGGAGGCCCAACGCGTGTTGCACACCCAGTAAAAGTTTTAATTAATTCCTGGGCAAAGAGTGCGCAGCGATAATGAATGACTCGCAGTCTGTTTTGAGAATCGTCCCCTAGAGGGCACTACTTACCGTCAAGGCGCTCGTCTGCTTGGAGCGCGACGAAATCTGTCGGCGGGGCCAAACTAATGCTTGTTTCTTTGCCTCTTGGGATATCATTTGTTCGAATATTTAATTCCTGCCTGAATATAGCGTTGCTTTTTTGTTTTAATTTTAAATTTTATTACGCTACCGTCTGTATAATTTTCTGTTAAATTCTTTTTTTTAAGAAAAGAAAGGTCTCAAACGCAAAACAGTATTTCTCATTCGAATTAAGAATTTTTAAGCAAAAATTACATACATCTATAATCATTCGGACTCAAAGGAAATATAAGTAAATGCAGAATATTGGAGTAAACTCGCTTTTGTGTAAAATATAAATATAAAATATAAAACCCATAATATAATAAGAATTTAATATACTGTAATTTGTATGAAATTGTTTGTTAGTACAACAATAGTACTATGTTAGTCCAGTAATGCTTTTTTTTTTTGGGGGGGGGGAGCCGAAAGAGGAAATTGCCGCATACAGTTTTAACCAAATACACAAAAGGCGGTTCATACTTTCCAACCAAAATATCTGCAGTTCCTCATTTGCCAGCCGGATTCGTTGCCTAGATACCCCTCCCCTAACTATGGTGCATTTCTGCAGCCAGTTTCTCGTAGTCGAGATAATTGAAAATGACATTAAAGATTTCTTTCTTTCCTTTTGATTCCCGTAATAATGAATTTAATATATTACCATATGTTTTAAAAGAATAAAAGGAAAGCACAGAAGTGCCATTTCAACAAAAACTTAAAATGACTGTAATTTTTTTTAGCCAGTATTGTACAAAGTTTCAAAATGTTCACACTAATCGAGTGTTTGTAAAAGTGCTAACAAATCCATTTGAATTCAAATTTTTGTGCGTTGTCAATTGGTGTGCGGTAATTTTCAAGTCAGAGAGAATTTATGAACGTTATGATTACATACAGTAAAACCCCGTTATTACGCTCGTCAAGGGACCATGACCTACAAGCGTAATAAGCGGGATAGCGCTATAGACGGGAAATGATTTATGAGATGGGGAAAGATTTGGACATCATTTTACAGGCAACATACATGATTCTGCAATAGATATAGTGCAAATATGAGCTTACTTCTTATTAAAAAGATCTTTGATTGTGGTTTGCCGTGTGTGTGTGCTAATGTTATGAATTAGGACATTTTCAATGCGGTTCAGGTAACTATTAACGTCAATTGATACATCACTAGGAACAATACTAATATATTTTCGGAGCAGATTTAGTGCACACTTTACTTTTTTACGTTTGCAACAACCCTTCGTTGCATCGGTAATCCCTGTTTTTTGTTATTGTTCCCAGACTGGACGAGGGAATTCCTAGAGATTCTGCGAAATCCTTCTGACTTCTGTACAATTCTCGTCGTACTTACGGAGAATTTGCAATTTTTCACTTATAGAAAGGGATTTCCGCTTCGACATTTTGCACAACTGTATCACAGACCCGCAACTTCACAGAGTTCAAAGATTTCCTTCTACCAGGGAAAAAAAAAGAATCTTTACAGTGTTACATTTCATTTCGATACAAAATTTCCGATATAAAAAAAGCGCTACAAGCGGGATTTGAAGCGTTATAAGAGGGTAAAAGTATACAGAGTTACATAGAAAATTCCAGGGACCGTATGAAAGGAGCGTAAAGAACGGGATAGTGCTATAAGCGGGAGCGTAATAACGGGGTTTTACTGTATTTTTAATTTCTTGTGGAACATAAAGTAGCTTGTAATACTTGATTTTTTTTAATAAAATACGTAATGTCATTGTTTGGAGATTAGGGTATAAATGTCAATATCCATGTTCTATTTTTACATTCAATGTGTATATTACTAATTTTTAGTTCATCTTACTACGTATTAATGTCTTTTAATATTTATTAAATAAACATATTTCAATATTTTTTTTTAGTAAAATAAAAGCATTTTAGAAGTAAAAAAAAAATGAGAATTTAACTCAGTCCTTTTAAAAAAAAAAATTCCTATAAAATGTTAATCTTTCTTTTAAGTGAATCTTGTGTTTTAAGAATTACCTTAGAATTTAGAATGCACTGAAATTATCTGTTAGATTTTCTAACTTATTTAACACGAACAAATAAAATTAATGATTTATTATTAAATTAAAATAAACAATGAAAATATCGAATTTTGTAATACACATAGAAAGATTTAAATACACACAGAAACTGTAAAATTGTTTATTGTGAAATTTGATGCTGTATATAAAGTTCGGCAACTTCTGAACTTTTTTTTTTCAATCTTTACATACAAGAAATCTACTTATGCTTTATAAAAGGCATTTGTAAATTCCCTATATTTCATAGAAATAATACGGTATATCTGAATTTAGATATATTAAATTCATTTAAAGGGATGAAAGGTTCATAAAAAAATGTAAGACTAAGGCATGACATACATGGCGTCATTCTCGCTATTCAATTCGTTTCTAACATTACTGACAACATTCTGGTCCTTTCAGGAGTTATTGTATTAAGAGTTAATACAAAGTGTGTAAGTAAATCTTTGAAACCTTAACTTTTATTTTGTTCGCCGTTTGACTTGATAATCGCATAGTAATAAATCCATGTGGGCTAGATCTGATACACGAATCCTTCCCGTCTGCCATCCAGGACAATATTGGAACAGCAAGTCCTACAGTGACGATATTCTCTCATTAGTTTTGTCGATCTAGATCATCCAAGATTTCATGCCTTCCTTTTAATATTGAGGAAATCTTAAATGCTTCATAATAAATGACCACCAGCCAACCAAAAGAAAACGTTCTCTTTTCTTGAAATTTCCTCATTGTTTCAGGATAAAATTGATATCCTGTGAAAAATATTAATGTGGAACACCTCCGCAGTTTCAGAAGACACATTGTTTTCTAATTTTTCTTTTTCTAATTATCTTGGAAAAATATAGGTCTTCATTACGTGGATTTGATGACGCATCAATAGTAGGTTACAGATAACTCCTCCTTAGTTAATTTAGCATCAGTATTCAGTATTAGATAGAAAATTACTAGTTTCTATCCGCTAATCTTCAAAATACGAAGAAAGATCGGGAAAAAGACAATGTGGGTCCAGTAGCCAAGTGGTAAGAAGCTTGACTGAGGAAGTGGGATTCAGTCCTCGGCGGAGATCGGAGTTTCTCCTCCGAAGTTTCCTAGGGTCTACCTAGCCCTCTCTAAAATGTGTATCGGCTTGGTTTCCCGTTGAAGGAGGACGGGCGACCACACAATCTCAGCTTAGGGTCGCGGGAGCTAAGGTTCCAGGTATTTTCTTGGACTAAGGTCACGTAGGCCTATACGTTAACTGAATGTTGTAATAGTGAATAACTGGTATTTACAGATACTGGGAACATATTGGATATTGTTCGACCCTTTGATTCGAATACAGTCATGTCTACACCAGCGTATTTAAACTCGGTGATTTGTATCCCGGTACAAAGTTTTAAAAATAATACACTGCAAGAGTGGCATCTTTCCATTAATACGAGGGTGATGTCCCACGTAACTCGAATTACGTGACATCATCCTCATATAAATTTCTAATGATCTCTCTTTAAGCTAGAATGGACTCTTTCTATGCAATAGATAGTTGTAACAATCAATAACAATAATAAAGTAGAAACAATGGCTTTTCAGATAGGAAATTTGTAGGAATGATGTTGTAGCGTTGGCATAAGCATAAGAATCAAACACTTATATAGTAAATTGTAATCAGTCCCTCAGTTACGAACAAATATTTATTGACAATACATTAAAATCATCTTCCACATTATCTCATTCCTAACGATGAATGAAATAGCCTTCACTTGTTTTTGGAAGGGCGCTTTTTTATTTTTTATTTAGGCAGAAAATTCGTGTAAAAATTTTAGTTATGCATTATTTTATTATTACATCCTTTTCCCACAACTTAATAATCTTTACTACATTTTCAGTACTTTTGTTTATTTAACAACTGCATTTTAACGCCGACTATAGAGAAAAGATATCACAAGGAGATGTAATTGTTATTTCTGTGTTTTTGCCTTTTTCTAAACTTCTAGTTTGATGGCTTATTCCCAATTACTCGAGTACCAAGAATTTAAAGTCTTTAAAAATATTCCTTGCTGATTTTGATAGTTATTATTTTTAAATAGTAGTAATAATAATAATAATATGAAAAAAGTTTCAAAGTCTCTTAAAATATTCATTATCTTCAAACTTTTGGTGAATACAATCAATGTTAGCCTAAAGTCCACGTTTATTATTGAATGTTTAGCAAGTGCAATGAAGTAGTTGTTTAGTTTAGACAGAATAAATAAATAAATGAGAAACTATTGTTCATTCGTTTGTATTATTGCTAAGAATATATAACATTTTCAGAAATTAAATATTTACGTCGTAAATATTACAGGCGTATGTTATTGTCTCGTTGACTTTGCCAGAAATAACGAAAAGAAATCCTTCGAAGCTTGTTTGACGTACTTCAAAATTTGACGTTGTCTTTGTTCTGAGCCTGGAAGCTCATGGATGAAATACAACAGTAGTGTAAGAAAGAAATAAAAAGCAGAGAACGTTAAGGCCAAGTCCGAATCACGAGCAGCACAGTGGTTTAATGATAGGTTTCAGCACCATTTTCCTCTGTGACAATGACACCACTTGGTCGGTTCGAGAGCTCAGTGGACATTTACGGCTGCCGAAGAGAGAAAGGGTGGGAGGGGCAACACTTCGTAAATGCGACCCGGAGCGCATTCTAATCGGCTCATTTGGCGCTGTAGGGGCTCTGTGTGCTGCCTCCCACGCCTGCAGGTGGGAGATGGACCGATGCCTTTCGGATGAGTGGCCACTGAGAGATGTCTAGGCCAAGATGTTGATGGTTCCACATGCGGGATGAAGCCATAAACGGATTGAGACCGACCAACACAGCTTGCCTTCAAGAGCCAACACAAGAGGACTACACTCAGATCTTAAAAGACGCTTTTCGATCAAATTAAATTCAAATTTAAAAGATCCCTTCGAAGGATAAATTACCACGACCTCTGGACACAGAGAACGTTGACAGTCTCGAAATTTATAATTTTTTGTTTAAATGTCTAAAAGCTTTGAAAAATAGAAGAAACAAGTCTTTCTTCACATTCACAGTATTTACCCATGAACTCAGTAAAAGATCAGTAGAACTCTACTGAAATCAATTTCAGGCTTATTACTACTCTTCCGCCAAATTAACTCAGTTAATGATTAGCTGAGGGGGTGAGGATTATAATATTCATTTCTTGAACATGCAACTATTTATAATAGCTAAATAATTATATATTTGCCTATTAATAAATATTTATAATATTTTACAATAAATAAAAATAATCATTTATTTTTATTTTTAAGATTTAGTCTTTGACAACAAAACATGTAACTATTTATAATAGCTAATGACGTTCAGAATTTTGCGTTCTTTTTATTTATTTATATTTTTCATGATTTATTTATTCATATTTACATTTTTTTGGTTATACAAACATATAAATATGTTTTTATTTCCCTTTTGTGCAAACTATAAACGGATGTTCAAGATTTGAATGTAGCCTTGGTTTTTTGACTTATGAATCCTCGCATGCCATGAGAGTGAATTGAAGCACCATTAAGTTAGTTCCGTTCCCATTAATATGTGAATTTTTAAATTAGCTCTTTAGTTTTTGGTTGTTGTTAATGATTCGACGCTACCATGTTTCTTTGTTTATTTGGCAATGTCTTAAGATAACATGCAATTGATATGAGATTCTAGAATTCAAGAATAATTTCGTCTGTTATTTCTTATTTCCAACCGACATTATTTAAATTGATAGTCTTTAAATTGATAGTCTTAGTAAGCACACTTACTAAGCCTTGTCACTAAAAAAACACTTGATTTACTGTTTTCTATTCTATACAGAAAAAAAAAATAAAAAAAAGAATAGGACTTTTTTATTAATAATTAAGTTTTGATATTTTTATCTTTCCTCACACCCACACACTTCGTTATTACGAAAACAATAAAGTCACGTTTTGATTGTATTAAGGTGAACAACTTTGTTTATCATATCTTTACTTTAGTTTTCTTTTCTCTTTTTCTGTCTTTATTAAAAAAAGAACATATGATTATCTCCGTTGCTCGACTATTTTTACTTAATTATTTGAATAGAAATTTAATAATTATTTTTATTTTTTATTGTTGTTGAACGAGAATTCAAGTATGATCTCAAACATAATCCTGGACTGAAAATAATAATATAGAAAGAGTGGTTTTTAAAAGTTTTTTTACCATTAATTTATTTATTTATTATAAAGAAAGGATATACGTATCCTTTCTTGAATTATTTGCGTAGATTATTTGCATTAGATCCAACAGTCTGACCATATTTCTATTTTCTCAAGTTTTCATGTTGAAATTACTCTTCTATTCCCTTTCTCTTATCATTTTGACAGTTTCTCAATCAATCTGAATCTGTTCCCTAAATCTGATTTGTTCGCTTCATCTGATGTCCAATACGAGTAAAGCAGCGACCGATATTATTTCTAAAACTCTTTGATTGATTTAAGAAAGCTTTATTATTATTTAATTTTTTTTTATTCGTAAATATATTGCTTTTGGGAAAAACAGATTCGAATGGATTTCGATACATATATTTTATTCCTTTTTCTTGATGTTATGTATATCTTCCTTTCAGTGAAAGAATGAAATTGTAAATTCCATTATGTTTTGTTTGGTTTGTTTGGTTCAGAACGTGACGTTAAAAAAAAAAAAAAGTTGTGGCCATTGAATATTTGAACTTTCGCCACCGCATAATTTCATTTGCGTTCCTTGCCACATACCTCTTATCTTGCCAACTATCCTTGAATATGAATGTGGAGCGAATTCCAATTCAGTGCAAGCTATGACCTTCCCTTACTCTTATCATTTCTCGCTGCTTGCCTCTGCCTCCAACGACGGCAGGATATCAGCGGCTGCGACCCGTGCCCAACGCCTCCGCAACGTACCAACTAGAACGTGACAGCAGTCCAGATTGCAGACTCCCCACAAACCGAATTCAACGGAAGTGGCGTTGTTACCTGTCGTGCGTGGGATGAAAAGCCAACGAGTCCACGTGGTGTCATCTAGTTTCTATGTTTCTGTTACGCTGGCTTTGCATTGTATTTTGCTGATATTAGCTAAGCAACTAAGAGAAAAAAAAGTCTCACATTCTGCAGTTTTAACTCTGTGTATTACAACATCCTTTTTACTCAAATTTAAAAAAAAGTTTTTATGCAATCCTATATACTCTTTAATGTAAATTTAGGAATTTTATGAAATGTGAGATAGCTGAAACTTTGTGAAATGAATTAACGAAACATCTAAATTCATTTTTGATTCGTGAACAAATAGGACTTCAGGAGCTACAATATCCGAACGACAGAATGAAATTCCAAATTAAACTGCAGCCACTCTCTGTCTTAAGTAGCCTTTTCGTCTTAAAAACTCTTACCACTGAAAGTACTTTGAAAATGATAAACAACGACATCTATTTTTGTCGGCAATCATTAATGTGCAGTAGCGAAAATGTGGAACTTTTGTTGAAAATCGAAGAACCTGAGAAAATGGTTTATTAAGTGATCAAGCTACATGAATGCTCAATACACATTGCTAACACCCCTCAAAGTAATCTCAAGATTATCCACCATACGATGCCAGTGTTTGAAAAGGCGGAGAATACCAAGGAGCTGCTATGTGACATGTTGCGTTATCGTGAAGAATGATGGCATTGGACAGCAGTTCCCAAACGCTGACAACATACGGTGGACAATCTTGAAGATTACTTTCAAAGGTCTTAGCAATGTGTATTGAGCATTCCTGTGTTCCTTTTTCTTCCTTGGCTACACTGCATTGCCTTATTAAACGATGATTTCCAAATACGTATTTTCCACTTACTCCTATGTCGTTACTTCGTTGATCCAGACCACGTTAGTGTGACAATCCGAAGGACATCCAAAAGCATTCAAACGTGTATTCTGGAATTATAGCGGTGCCGCATGTTTGGCAGATAAAAATAATTGCTATGACTTCTATAACGGCCCACACAGCAAACTTATTTAAATAAAAGCATATCCGAAGATCCGTGTTCTATGGATCCCAAGTATTGCCAACGTAGCAAATCCCTAGAAGTTTCCATAGAAATTCAAGGAAAAGATATTGAGGTGGTTTCCCATTACTTTTTCTGAAGATAAAGACAAAGAAGCAGACAAACACAGAAAAAGAAATTTTCAAATCTGCCATCGGCTAGACCACTAGGTTATGCCAGAACTAGGCTTTTTTCCTAAACAGACATGAAAATTAAAAGGCTTGTTTCAGAAAAGACATAAATATAATACACAGTACGATGAAATAGCCCAACAAGAATAGGAAATTGCAAAATGAAGAATCATAAGAGGATTCTGCTCGTCGGATGTGTCTTTATCAAATGTAAAATAAAGATAACTCATAAATTACTTTTAGGAGTAATAGAAAAGGAACCTCCGAGTGGGCAGATTATTGTTTAAGAGTTAACCATAATCCAGATCCATTAATCAAAATTTTGTATGAATGCCACGAAGAATCAGAAAGACTAATTTTGGAATCTTGTTTTATTAATTGGAGCAAAAATATTAACAAAGATAAATCTTTAAAAGTAAATGAAATTTCTATTGGCATCTTTACAAAATTTATGAATAACAATGATAAATTGAAAGAAACTTGATATAAGTCTGTATTTCATTTTGTTAATTTATATTGTTTTATTTCACGTTTCACGTTTTAATTATTTGATTTTATTGCTGTTTTAGTAGTTTATTTATGTTTGATTTTGTTGCTTATTAATTTTCACGTTCATTCGTGAAAGATAATTTTATATTGTTCATGTTTATTTTGTAGAAGTTTGGTTTGTTGAAAAGAAAGATTTTCTTTTCATTGTGTATAGGAAAATCCTTGATGAAGTTCTTTTGATTAAAAAGAACGAAATATTGGAGAGAAGTAACATGTTTTGTGTTATATCTGAAGAGTTTATTATAGTTAAATCATGCCTCTTCAGAAAAAGAAACTATTTAGTATTTTGCTAGAGGAAAGCAAGGAACATTTTTTTAAGAAAAGATAAAGTAGAGCTTATGGCGACTTCAGTTAAAAACAAAAGAAAATTGATAAAAAAAAAATATTTTCTGAAAAACCGTTTTATAAAGGAAATGTCTGAGGAAAATAATACTTAGGAAATAGGGATAAAAGTAAAGAGAGCTGGCAGTTAAAAAAAATACATAATATTAATTAAGCAATGAAAATTTTAAGAAAATAGTTTTAACTTCCCATCAAAAAATAATGCGGTTTTTATTTTTCAAAGGACGATTTAATACCTAGAGGTCCACTCCAATTAATTAATCCTATTTCTATTTCGATCAAAAATCTCTTTACTGTTATTGCTCTGATAGTTTTAACAAAAACAATTTTTTACAGTTATGAGTAAAAAATCGATTTTTGTTAAAACTACCAGAGCAAAAACAATAAAGAGATTCTGATCGAAATACAAATAGGATTTATTTTTAGTAATTGGAGTGGATCTCTAGGTATTAAATAATCCTTTGAAAAGTAAAAATCGCATTTTTACAGTATGTCGAACTGAAAAAAATTATAAAATCTCGATGGATGTATTAATCTATGAATATGATGAGTTACATATAGAAAATAAATAATAAACCTCAAGAAATAGCATTATAAACATTTTACCATTAAAGTTTTTAGTTTTTCTTAAAAGAGGAGTTACGAATTTAAGAAATTTCCATAAATATATTCGTGCAATTAAAATTCAAATATCTCCAGGCTAATAAATTAATGTTTTCATCATAGAATCTCAATACAATTTCTTCTTACTTTCGTCTCTTATTAGTAATCAGTTGAAGAACTTTGTTCTTTGATAGAGAAAATTGGTAATTGACAAAGAGATAAAATCAAAAGTCAACTAATGCAGAATAACAAATAAAAAGTGTAGATTCCTTTACTTTCGGATAATAATAATTAATAGATAATACTTCTTAGTAAATTTAAGAAGAATTACGAAAATGATACGAAATTGAAACAGTTTGTTTTGAAAGGGATATTGCTTGTGAATTGGAGATGTCACTATCTGGAAATTAAACTGTTTAGTTTCCAGATTGAAGAGTTGCCTGCCAGAAGTTCGTAAGTCGCCATTTTGAAAAACGCCATTTTGTGTGCGTTGTTGTCATACATAATCTGCTAATGATATCTATGAAAGCCACTGCCTTGTTAAAGAATTTTAAGTCCTACTTGTAGAGGTTCGTTAAATTTGACGTTTTTTGTTGCTAGTTTTACTCTTTCTTCGATAGGTGTCGCCTTTGCGGCCTTCAAATTGTTATTGGTATCTGCAGCTGATTATTGTTTAGAAAATGAATAACAACAATTTAAAAGATGAATCCTTTGACACAGACAAGTCTAGAAACCGTAAAGAATTGAAGGAATCATGGGAAAAAAAGATCACGAGGTGAGTGAAGAAGGCAAAAAGAGAACTATCTGCCTGAGAAACTAACAGCAAAACCTGTGTGAGAGCAAAAACTCACCGAAATTTCCAAATGCAGATGTAAGTGCAAGTTTACACTTACTGAAAGACAGAATTTCGATAGTTATACGTGGTTAGTTTTTATAATTTCGCTGATCATATAAAACAAAATATTTGCTTAAAAGGCTGTGCGGAATTTCAAAATATTTCGAGGCATCGTCCCAGACAAGAAAACAGTGGTAAAATACGAATTTTCGTCACATTGTAGAAAGTTTAAAAAAAAAGTTGAAATATATCAGAAAGCTTTCTTAGCCCTGCACTGGATTAAAGCTTCTAGATTGATTTAAAGAAAATTCAAGGGAATAGTGATATTTTCAAAGATGATAATCGAGGAAGACATACCCTTAAAAATAAAACATCCGAAGTCATAAGAGAGAAGATAAAAGAATTTTTAAACTCTCTACCAGTGCATTACTATACAGACATTAATCGACTGGTTTTCCATCCTTTGCCAGGCTTCACTGGTAAGGAACTTGTCTCATCAAAGTTCTGAGAAAGTGATCTTCAGAAAAAATTTCGGGATCATTTTTCGACACTATTTAGGTCATAGGACCAGATTTAGTCCCTTTAACATCCTAATGTTTCGCAATACTGTTAAGACACAGCTGTTATTTTGATAAAATAGCTTCACGAGCAATGCGTGATCCTTTGATAGCATTGTCATTATAATGCAATGAAGTGATGCGTTCCTCACTGTCTGTTTTTATAGCAGTTGTCAATCACATGTCATGGCTTGTGCATTTGTCATTTGTGCGTTATCCACTACAGTATTTCAACGCCGTATGTCGCCCTAGCAGCCATCTTCGGAAGTGATTTTTATGTTTGCGCCAAACAAAGTTCCCGCCATGGACGTCCTCATATGAATTATGACCGCTGATTGGGTTCCAGTTACAGACATTCGAAATGTGAGCTTTAGTTATGATCACCTTGTATATTAAATAAATATAACGTAATAATTACAATTTAGATATTTCGATAATGAATTAATGAAGAAAACAGGTTTAAATTACAATTAAAAATAACTTGAATGTTTCAGCTAGGTTTCTGGGCTAAAGTACGTAAGTCCAAGCTAAATTTTTTGCCTCCCTTCCGTAATTATTCAAATATCAAAAAAAAATTACATATTATAATTGGGAAAGTTTCAAGATATTAATATTGAAATCACGATTTCAGCTATATTTCATTACTTTTGATCTCAAATATCGCGAAATTCTGAAAAATTAACTTATGAACTTCTGGCAGGCAGCTCTTCAATTGTGATATGCGCTAACACTAAATGCTGAACTGGGTATCAAGTTTAAATATGAGTAATGTTTCAGCGATTATGTCTCCAGTCACTCTTGATCTCCGACTTTTTTTTTATTATTATTATTAGCATTAGTATTAATCCTTGCCTCCAGTATTAAAGTGCCCAATTTATGAATATCGATTTTGTATTGGCAATAGGGTAAGGGTAGGACATCACTATATTTCTTTTATTATAAGAATAGCCAAGAGAAACAGAGAGAGAGAGAGACACAGAGACCCTTCATTTTAATAATTCTTTTCTTCATCACATGACACGAAAAAATTTTTTTCTTGCATTTATGGCATTGGATTAGATAATGTTCATAAATCCTAAGAATTAAGACTTAACTTCAGTATTTCACTCAGTTATTTGCTTAAGTTAACATCTAACTTTATTATTAATAAATGTACTTATTTCTTTAAAGAATGTGTATTTACAAATAAAAAAATACTTGCCACAATACGGGAATAATATGTTTTCCCCTGCAAGTGTGAAATGGACCATGTGACGTTATTCATGCTTGATCCAGAAGCTTCCTAGAGAGCAAATGTCTTTTACGGCTTTTGAATCTAACTCATTCCTCCCCCGTCGGCAATAAGTTGCGAAGGAGACGTTGCGATCGACACGGCAAAGCTACTTAGGTAAATTGTACTTCACCCTAAGGTTCACGAATGTTGGACACACATTCAGAAGGAGAACACGACTGTGAAGGATTTCCGCACTTTTAAAAGTATTTTTTTTTTAAATAGTAAATTAAATCAGTGCAATAAGTCACAATTCTTAATCACTTTTAAAGTTTCAGTTGCAAAGAAGCAACTCTATTTGCGGAATCAATGGAAACTTATGTTCAACAATTTGAACATCCGCATTTCTTTTTCTTCTGCGTCAGTAACTAGCAAGACGAGGTAAAGGGTATGAATTAAATGAATTAAAAACAAAGATGTCTGATTAAAGATATATTAATAAATTTCAAATATTTATTTTTAACGATGAATTAATTGCTTTAAGCCAGCATTAAAGAGGACTTATTTCAAAGTCAAATTAAATCAAATTAAATTAAATTAAAGTTAAAGGAAAATTATTGGATGGCCACCTTTCAAGTTAGTTTAGTATTTAAATATCTCTGTCGATAAATGTTGGTAAATGCATCTACCGTGGTAAATGTATTTCCCAAAGATCATTCACCTTGAGATTTTTGAATAGTATTTGAACATCAAGCTTTATTATTAAAATATTGTTAACAGTCATCCGAAGTCAAGTTTAGTTTTAGCTGAAAAGCTCAAAATTTATACCCGTGAACAGATTTCGACCCTTTGTTGTTACTTATTTGTAGTTACACCAATGCCCTAAAAGCTGTAAAAAACAACTTTTGCCTTTTGGATAAGGCTTTGAAGATAGAAAAAACTTCAAAAAGTTGAAATTTCTATTGACCGCCATTTTGGAACGGATCATCCGATTTGGCTGAAATACAATAGCAGCTGAGTCCTTAAGCTATACAGCAGACATAAAAGTTTTAGCTCAAAAGCAGCAAAAAGCAAAAGTTTTATGGCAGTTATCCATATCACAACTTTGAGGTCATGCCCCACTTCTAAGGCCCGCTTCCTAAAAACCCGTCAACAGATTTCGACTTTTTTATTACTTATTTGTAGTTCAACCAATGGGAAGAAGAATTTGAATGGCATATATATGCGTGATCTATGACCTTTGATCGTCGTTTATCACAAGGTCCCGGGATCATCTCCTCAGGTAGGAAAGAATGTAATATGTATTTTCCAAGGAACGTTTTTACTTCTTTTCAGCACCGATTTCACATTGCTGAATATTTCCTTTTTCAGATAAGAATGACGAAATTTCATTATTCAGTTACAACAACGTTATTTAATTACTTTTTAACTCTACTTTAAAAAATTAAATTAATTTAATAAACATTTAAGAAAAAACGTCAAATAAAAGAAAATCAAAATCTTTCCTACATTACAATCTTCCTAATTGTTCCTCTAATGAACCCAATAAAATTGTTTATTATCGGTTATTAAGCGAAGCAATGGAAATAAAATAAAGCATACTACAAAGGAGATCTGTTCATTTATTAGATTAAAGTTATTAGATTAAACACCATGCAGACACGGTGATCTTTTAAGCTTCGTTTTAAGATCTTCGTTTTTAAGATGAAGATAGACATCAGTGGTCACAGTCGAGTTTTAACACTGAGGATCACGTGATAGTTAAAGATAAAATTTTCTCTATGTCCAGCATTGCCCGACGAAGATTGCCCGAAGAAGTATATACAGAAGTATTCACTGATTCATTCATTCAGCTTTCTCTCATTATTTTTAAAGCAATTTGTATAAAATAACGAACTTCTTTCTTAGTACCACAATGTTTTCAATTGGGATTTCTTGTCTTTAGCATTTTTCTCTGTAGATGTAGATCTCCGAAGTTTTGGAAAGTTTGCGAAGGAGTCTCTAGTATTTCTATTTGTTTCTCGCAGACATTAGGAAAAAGCAAATTTACATTCTTCTTTAAAATTTTAACCACATCATTAATTAATAACTGAATGACATTTTTGATCCAATGCATTTCAGTAGGAAAGCTTAAAAAAACAGTACTTATTCTTATGGCGTCTCATCTCAAAGTATTTGACTAATGTAGGTGACACAAAGGTGGCCATAGTTAAGCTTTGCTGATTTTTTTATAATTTAACGGTTGCGGGAATATAAAAAAAAAATCTAGGGGTCATCACCCTGAACCTTCTCTAAACAAGACATATTGATATTGTTTTTCTTAAAACATATTTAGTTTGTTTTACAATTATTTTATTAAAAAAGTTACTTCCGGGACACCTTCGGAGCAGGTGAACCTAAGGTGGCCTACATATTTATTTTGTTAAAAATTATATTTTCCAGGGGTTGAAAGGACGCTTAACGCTTTATGACTAAATTCAGTATTTTATAAGCTGCTAGTTTTACATGCCTAAAGTCCTAATACTAAATATGACATTTTGTATATCTGGTTACTTAAAATTGATGGAAACAAATTTAAAATTTAAGAGAATACGTCTGTAATTCCAATATTCCAGTATGGTTTACAGCAAGAACGTAACGAACTGTTGTTGTTTTTGCAATCAATTGAAATTGATAGACAGTGTGATACATGATCCCTGTTGTTTCGTGAATAAAACTATTCGCGAAAAGTAACTACTTGTCAATTACGATAAAACAACATGAACACGCATAAGAAGATTTGTATGTAACGCACATTCAAAATACAAAAAAAATTTCCAGTTAGGAGTTGAAATTATAACATTCTTTTTAATTTTGTAATTTATCTGAAGCTTATCATATTAATTATTTCCTACAGTAGATCGTTATGAGTTTGCAAAATACATTAGTTTATGACTTCCAGAGATTGAAGTTACTTACATTCAACTCGAAATACTGTCAACTTCAGAGAAATTTGCAGTCAGACTTACAACAACAATGACATCTTACATTTGTATCTGTTACAATAATTTTGGAAAATGGAGCTTGAAGTCTATTGCTGCCATTCCCTCACAATCATTTGCTATTTCGGTTTTATTCACGTTATTCTTGTTAAATTGAAACGTTATTTTCAGTTTAGCGAGTAATTAAGATTTCAAGCTGAAATAAAATTTGTCAGTTTATACAAAAAATAAAAAGGAAGAAAGTTCTGTCTAAAATCCTCAAATAATTGATGATTTTATTTCCAGTTTTTAATGAACTTGAATTTCATTGGTAAACTTTTTATAAAACTCTTAAATAAAATTTCATGAAAATGCTGCACACACGAATGTAACACATACATTACGAAGACAATGTCCAATTTAACGAAAGGTTTTCACACAAAGTTCCTCCTTCTGAACAAATCTTACTTGAAAAAAAAAAATGGAAACTCTAAAAAACATATAATAAAAATGAAATTGATTATTTTCAGAACAAAAAAAAAGTTCAAATTCAAATTGTAGGTAAAGTTTAATTACAGAAATAAAAAGTAATAAAATAATTATACTAATTTTGTTTTTATGAATGAAGTAGTGAATTGGAACATAAGGTATGGTAATAGGATAGTCAAAAATTTTGAAAATTTTTGTTTGCTAATAATAATTTATTTCTGATTTGAGCACAATAATATGCATCTGAATTTTATCGAAGCTGCAACAATGTAAGCAGAAAACGAAAGAGAATTCTGTAATAAACAGTTTTGACAGCACTTCATCATTGCAATTGGAAACAGCTACAGGAATCAATATACATTAGGGTTTGTAAGTAGCTTTTGCGCTTTTCCTGTAGGCAGTTGTTGTATTGACCTCTTACTTATTAGGTCTCAGGCAATTCCTGTAGGGTTCGGTAGTTGGTTCAAATTAAAATTCCTAACATTGCATACACGTAATTGAGGGGACACATTACCCGGAGACGTTTATCGCACCGCTCGGCTTTCCGTAACTTTTTTACGTTTTTACTTATTCTTAGAATGTCGTACGTGTCGAGGAGAATAGTTGAATAGAATATTTAAAAATCCCCCTTTCTCAAGGGCCAAGTTACAAACTTGAATAACTTGCGTGATTTTTTCTCTCCTTCCCTTTACCTCCCTAATTGTCATTGGAATCGAATCGGGGAGACGATGATTTAACACGGGGGTTGGAATAAAGTATTTCCGATTCTTTCCAACCCCCATTCCACCTCTGCGTCACCTTTAATACGCAAAATGGAAAATTCGACCATAAATCTCCATGTGAGCAACTGGGGCCCTCCACCGTGCCTAAGAGGTTCAGTTCGCTTCGTACGTAGGCGATCGATCAATCAATATGTGTG
>JAFIDM010000005.1:39149749-39225976 GCA_023159025.1 Thereuonema tuberculata | reverse complement strand
GAGAAAATAGAAGAAGACTTAATTGCAGCCCAAAAAACGTTTTTGAAATTTGATTCCTTTCTTTGTAGAAAATGGAATTCATGTCTAAATAGATTCAAATTATTATAACTTCATAAAAAATAAAAAGTTTAAGAATGAATAAAAGTTTTAGACCAAAAGTGGTGAGCATTTGCTGTTAGTAACTTACTCAGAAATCATGAATAATAATGGAATTTCCTCTGGTTTTGTTTACGATTGAAGCAACGACAAAGTTTTCAAAATTTGGAAAATGAAGTATGAAATGGACTATAGGAGTAATCCAAATAGATAAACTAGGTGTCTTCGTATAAAAACGGCATAAAATAGTTAACTAATTATTTCAATTGGTAAACGTGTGAATTTTTGGTAAGAATTCTTGCTCACCTATGTTATGTTATGTTCTGTAATGAATGTGGGTGGCAAAGCAGCCAAGCACTGCGACCGGAGGTCTATTGTACTATCCCACGGATATAAGGACAGATGGAGAAAAAGACTGAGAAAGTGTGGTGGGAGAAGTGCAGGGGAAATGGGAGAACCCCGAGAAAACCTGCCCAGCGCGGATCATCCACCATCACGAAACCCACATGAGAACCGAACCCGATACTCAGAGGTGAGAGGCCGATGTCATAGCGACAACGCCAACCGCGCTTGCTCACCTATACTAGCAATTTGTGCATAGAAGAAAGAGCAAGATAGCATCTGTTGTTTGTTATAACTAATTTTATTGGACCTTGCTTTTCATGATTTTACATTTTGTGGAAAAAAATTTAAATAAACTAAACATTGAAATTTCCTTCATCTACTTTAAACTAAAACATTACGATTTCATGTTATTATATGTAAGTAGATAAATCAGACAATTATTCTCTTGTATTTTTGCGAATATTTCAAAATAAGCTATAACTAAGATTTACCTGCAAATAAAGCAGATATTTTATAAGTTTTGTCAGTTGAGGTAGTTTTATTGATTAAAAAAGTAGAAATGTTCTTAAGATAATCAAACATTGAATTAAAAAAATAAGTCAGATATCGAGCAAATGAAAATAATAGATTTATTTATTTATTTATTTATTTTATTTATATGTACATTCTTTTGTTTTATACAGAATAACAAAATTTGATTATTTAAATCTGCTACATTGATGCTGTATAAAATATTTTTTTAATATTTGCAATTGTTCCTACTATTATGTATCTAGAAAGCATTATGCTAATTTCAATTGGATATATTTTTATTATTACTATTATTGTTATTGCTTTTCGATAACAATAATATTATTGTGTTATTGTATATATAAATTATTTAAACTTAATAATCAAATCAAGTCCAACATAATAGAAAATATTAAAACAGATTTAATAAGAAAATAAAATAAAACAAGTTACAAGTTTCGAAAATCTGTAGCGGTTTTCTTCATCGGACTACAAATATATATATATATATATATATATATATAAAACCTTTTTTTTTTGTATTTATAGTCCGATGAAGAAATACCGTTACAGTTTTCAAAACTTGTAACTTATTTTTTATTTTCTTATTAAATCTGTTTCTAATGTTTTGTGCAAATGGTCGCTTCGTATATAATAGTTATTCTTTTAATTACATCGTTTTAAATACAGTACTAATTTTATTCTGATTGTATTGTAAAAGCTCTTATTATTGTAAAAATTGTTGCATCCACCGTTATTATAATGTAAGTTATTAAATATAAATTATTATATTCTAATGCTTACATGCATTTGATTACAGATCATTCTTCTTATGAAGATTCTTATGTCACATTACTTATCTGTCATAGCTTTATCAGATAGTAATTTATCGTTGTTACATATTTAAATGAAATATACTTCCTTTGAGACTATGTATATATGTATGTATGTAGTGAAGGTGGGTGGCAGAAGCCAAGCACTGCGACCAGAAGTCTATTGTACTATCCCACGGAAATATGGACAGATGGAGAGAAAGACTGAGAAAGTATGGTGGTCCTTTGAGACTAAGTTGTTCTCTAAGTATGATTGTATGTATGTCTTTACTATATTTATACACGAAGAAAACCATACAAAATGTTTGAAGATACAAACTGTACCGTTAACTAAAGCTGAATTCAGTCACAAAGAAAAGTGTGCCTCATAATTCGCTTATATCTAAGGTTTTGTAGCGATTAAAAAATAAGTATTTACATTACTCACACGTTTGGGAGGGGGAGCGGGGTTGATGTAATGACTTTCTCCCCATTCATGCTAACAAATGATGAAAGATGGAATTTTTTTTCTTTAGCTGAATCTTTGACGTTCGTTATCTCCCGAAATAAAATTTATAACTCTCCTCCACTCAAAAACCCTAGACACGCTACTGACATTCATATTCCTTATTCATAGATATCTGGATTGATCAGGAAATGATATGAAATCATTCAACTTTCCTGTATAATAAAATAATAGGTCATTCAAGTATGCTAAAATCAAGTGCTCTATTTGTTAAAACATTTAAAATACTGATTGAAATATACAATATTTCCCCTACATTACAATTTAATCTCAGGACAATTAACAGGCTTATTTTATTTATGTATTATTTTTTTAAGTCTACGAATTTGGTATTACAATTGTGATGATTGACCTAAGAATTGTTGACTGAGCATTGACTAACTGACGTAGTTTGAATAGACAGAGCACGACGAACAAATAGTGATGTATCTCTTAAGGTTCACACTGGTGAGTCGTTGATGGGAGGATCAATCGGAGGAGCGATGAAATTTGTGATAAAGTTTTAGGTCGTTGAGGATAAAGTTCACAACAGATTAGATTAGAAGAAATTGCTAATTCACTCCAACTAATGATTTGGAAGATGAAACATTTCACCAATTCTAAAGAAATAAGACAGATTCTAAAAACAAATCTGAAATTAATTAAATTTTAATTAATTACTTAACTTTAATAAGTTAAAAATTAAGTATCCCACTATAGGTTTTTACAGGCGTTTCGCGTCGTGGGTGGGAGGGAAGGCTCCCGGCGTTTTGTACCAACTTTAACCCCCGATACACATTTTATAGAGGGCAAATTAACTACATTAGATCATTTTAATACATAATTTGCAAAATTAAGATATTCGTATTTACGATGAAAACAAAAATGCTATATAAAAATGGTTACAAATGCTATCTGAACTATTTCAGTTGTGATTTTTGATTACTTTGTTTCACTATTAAATTTATACCTCTATTTCTTCTTCAAAGGGAACTAATCCATTTTCAGCAGTTAATATATTACGTTCAAAAATGAATCTGTTAAGTATGATCAAAACAATCAATTACTTTATTGTATTCTAATTATACATGAAATCAAATATTTTTATTTACAAACATCTAAATTAACATATAATTACCTAGTCCAAAAACTTGTGGAATTAGATAGATTGACTGCTATCCAAAAATTGTTTCAGACAGAGATGATTCTTATTTTTATTTAAAAATTCAGTATGATACTTAAATGCAATTTTTATTTTCTATAACGTAAAAGAAATTATGTCTTAATTTTATTTTATTCCGTAACTCCAGTATGATTTTCTATTTTAACGCAACAATTCTCAAAAGTGATGATTTGTAGGAGTTTTCCAGTAGAGCAATATTTTTATTTAATTGCTGCATTTCGATGCGTTCCAGTTTCTAAGTGTCAGTAGCTGATGTGAATTTTGCAGATGTGTTTTCCGTAATTTACTTAGCATCTACAGTAACGTTATCAGCAGTGCGAATTCTCAGGTTTAATAATTAATCATTATTGCTTGCGGCTCCATATTTTACAAGTCTGTTGTCTTCTTCAGTCGGCTTGGTAGTTGTCTCTTGTTTTCGGCTGATAATTAGTTATCCATTTATGATGTGAAGATATCCCTAAGGCTTTGAGTGTGATTAAATTAATCTTTCATCTTCACGAAACGCAGATATTCCCTTGGTAACCAGACGTGAATTTAATCTTTTCAGAGGCCTCGAAAATAGATAAGAGAAAGGGATAATTACTTACCAATTAAGTTATCATCACAGACTCACAAGCCCAGCACAGACCGTCACAACAAATTTATTCGCGCCAGGGTGTTTTATTTGCTTTTATCGGATAGTAGCTCAAGGTGTAAAATGCTTTGAAGATTCTGGAATTTATGTAACGTGTTTTCTCTGAAAGCGACAAGAAATAAGATTAGCCTTCAGCAAATTAGCAATTCAATTACTTTGTTAATCTCAAGATTCTTAACAACGACTTTTTTTTTATTGAGCCAATTCTTAAAAGATGAGATTGTTGTCGTTTTTGTTTTTTTGTTCGACTCTTTTATCAAATACTTCACTGAGTTAATTTGAAACTAATATTGTAATTTGTTGGAATTTTTTTCATTGTAAAGAATTTTTATTTATTATTATAATACAATGAAAATTTATTAACAAATATATACTTTTTGGTTTAAAGTCAAGTTAAAGTTTTAATACATAAGTTTAGTTTTATTTCTTTGTTTGTATTTTTTTTATTGAAGCGTTGTAACATTTTCTATACATGTATATTAACAGCTAAGCACTAAGACGGTCACATCTTTTTATTTAAGCAGTGTTGTTACATCTATATCTTTAATTTCGTAGCTTGCTGATCAAAAGATTATATGCACTGTGCAAAAAGTTCCTCACACACACATCATTCTTTTTATGATTATTCCTTCATTATTTTTCTTTCTCACTTTTCATAGGCTCTCTTAAAATTAAAAAGAAATTGCATAGCTACTTGATTACTGCTTTTGCTACATTATTCGTTACTTTATTTTCCATTATTGACATCACTGAGTTTAGTTTATTTTTCAACCCAAAAAAAAAAAAAAAGTGGCCTATTTTTAGCTCCGTTCTGTATTGTCCAACGGGATCATCGCATTCCTGAGCTATACAGTACTAACTGTAGTTTATTTCTTTACTAAACTTTGAAGAAGGTCCTAAATTAACCACGAGCGAACAATCGTGACACAGCAGTTTTTCAGAATTGTGCTTGAGATTATTGATAAACATCATAAACCTTCAACAGAAATTATTGTTCTACAAATGGCTACAATGATGGCATGTAAGGGTTAAATATATTTTTACCTTTTATACATTTTGTAAAAAGTTAATTCGGTGACATTGTACCTTAGGACTGAATTTGTAGAGTCGTCGTATTCCTAAGGCTTTTTTTTTTGTCGTTTCTAGTTACAAGAATACATTAGTTAAGTCGATGTTAATACTTTGGACTTTTACAAACGATACAATACGAGTATTGAATAATGTAGTTTAGTAATGCACTATTTCATCTATTTTTATAATCGTATCCACCGATTTATCAATCGTGTCAGCATGTGGAAGGAAATCGAACAATATGTCTTCTGGCATATTTTGATGTGCATTAGGACGATGGACTATCATACCTTTTTATTGAAATTGAAGATCACAACGCAGCTTCGACAATTCACTGTGGCCAGCCAATCACTTAGCACATGTTCATCAAAAGAAATTAAGAACCAAATTAAAATACTAAAAAAATATTGAAAGCAAAAACAAAATCTGTACGAAACTCTAAAAAAAAAATCAATGTGAGTCAATTAAATTCAGTAAAAATATTTTCTTCGAGGGGTAGTGGAGTATGTAGGCTAATCATTGTGAAACTCGAAATCAAAATATCCTCAATCAATAATTGTGATTTTTTTTTTATAAAAAAAAAAGAGGAAACATTAACTCAGACTAGAGACTTTGCCTTATTTATTTGAAGCAAAATTTATAAATTACCTTTTCTGTGATCTCATACATATTTATTTTTAAAAAGTAGGCCTATCACATTTGAAAATTGTGTGTATAATGATTTTATCTAAGCACTATAGTCACTCAAATTTCACAAAATAATAAAAGCTTTTCATAATCTTCTTTTAATATTTTAAAAAAAGACAAAAAAAAAGAAATATCAACATATTTTATTGTAATTAAATTTTTGATTTGTAATTATTCGTATTTATTTTTCTGTTTCATTACATGCTTTTATAACATCATAATATTGTTATTAACTGGTAGTGTGACATTTGTTATTAATCTGTCCTTTAATTAATGTTAAATTATTAATGCTTCAATACTAATTTTTTTAAATAATATTTTTTTATAATATTTAAAAATAATAATAATAATAATTCAAATATATAGATTTTATTAATATAATTTGTAGGTAAAGTTCCATCAAATTTAATCAAAATGGAAAACAAAAGCTCAAAGATGAATAAAAACATTGAGACATCGGAAGCGCAGTGGTGCCTCAAGGAATAAATTACACAAAGAAAAACTGACTAAAGGAAAAACGAGTGAGAAAATTCATGTGCCATGACGAGCGGCCTCAATGAATTTTTTTAAAGTATAAGACTTCAAACTTCCGATGTCTTATTCATACCAGCCTCAGTAGCGAGACCTTGTTATTTACAGTGACTTCTCCTGGCTGATGATCGCCAACGAGCGTGAAGCAGCTGTTCCAGGATGTCACTTGTGAATAACTTGGCTCATCCATTGTTATCATTGAATTCGTTTAAAATAACCCTGATTTGGATTCACCCATATCTAACAATTAAGTTTTCAGAAAAAAATTAAATTTTCAGAAACAAAAAGGATCTTTATTTTTAAAGAAACATTTCAAAATCTCCTCTTACTGACTGCAATAAATCTGAAGAAGAAAAAAACTTAGGTTTCCTATTTTCAGGCCGTGCTTATCGTAATACATCAGCGATCAGTGGAAGATGTTTTTTTCCAATTGATCTGGACATGGTATAATTTGAAGCAAACCAAAGGCATCATTATCTTGAAATTTGTATTTTTCAATTAACTAATTTAAATATTTTATTTGAAAATAAATAAATACAGTATTGTAGACGAATCTGCCCAATCACTAGGAATTAAGTCTGTGCTTATGAAAATCTCACATTACATAGTAAGTTCATGCGTACGAATTCTATCTCAACACTGTCTACCTATCTGAAGAGCCGTGGACACATTCTACAGCTCCAGCAGCCAAATTAAACTTATTCGGCAAACCAAGAAGAACGATACTGAGGTAACTTCATGAAATTTCTAATCTAACGAACTAACTGAAATATTAAAGCAATTCTTACTGAAAAACGTTTCAACAGAAAGTAAATAAAAAATAAAAGCAGTACTATTGATATAATTTGAGGCGAATTGAGGCGAAATTGAGTTGAATTTAAGCGTATCGGGGCTAGATTAGGCTTATTTTACATACATTTCTAAATATCATAAACCAATCGATTTTAAATGAAAATATCCGTTGCTATCTTCCTAGAAATAGTACAAGTTCAAATGACTGAGTAGAAACTGGCAACAAAATCAACAAATTCATGTTAAGGGAAATTCATCCAAGTTACTCAATCGAATTTGCCTTTGTTAGGAAAAAGAAATATCTCTAAATCCACTTATTTCAACATCTTCCATTGGTAAAGGATTTAACTCTATTTGTAAGTCTGTTTCTATCGGAGATTTTCTGAATCATTCATTCCCTTCTGACAGTTCCATCTCGAAGACTGTTCCGTGCCTGAAGATATAATTCAATATTGGATGATCTGATATTTATCTGTTTACATCCAATTGCTTGAATCTGAAAGAAGTAGCAAAGCAGATGAAAGATATTATCATAGAACCATCCTTTTTTCTTTCACAAACTGTATTCTGTCTTCTCTTTTTATATCCGGAAGAAAGGAAAATTCGTACCAATTTCTAGAGTTTTAACTCTAATATTTACGATTCTTTAAACTGTACAGGACACGACAAGTTCCATTACTACTATTGCAAAATATAATTTTCAATCGAAATATTGCTATCCGACAATATTCCTATAGTTCATTAATGACAATATAAAGAAGAAAGTTAGAGTAAGGGTTATTAGCAACAAATATGGAGCACGAAGTATCAACTATATTTTGGAGAGGATATCCAACTGTTCAAAAACACTGCTAAACAAAGACAGAACTTTCATTGTGGAAAAATATACAGGGTGTATCTGAAATGTGCTGCCAAACTTAAAGGTTGTATTCAATCACGAAAAAATAACCAAATAAATGTCATATAAACATGGGTTTGGAAATGCTTTATTTCGAAGATATGAACGATGCAACAATACAGAAGTGTTGGCCGTACAGTCGCTCAGGATTGGAAAAGGGGGACCAACAATATGGCCTGCTAGTTCCCCAGATTTAAACCCTCTGGACTTTTTCGTATGGTGTTATCTTAAAGCATTAGTGTACACCACACTGGTTCCTGACGCCCACGCACTGCATGATCGCATAGTGGATCGGTGCAACACAATTCGACGTGCATCTGGCATCTTCAACCGTGTTTCGGCAGTCGATGGAACAACGTTGTGTTTCGTGCATTGCGACCGGTGGAGGACATTTCGAGCACTTTCTGTGAAACTAAGCGACTGCACGGCCAGCACCTACATATGGTTCCATCGTTCATATCTTGGAAATAGTGAATTTCTAGATCGATGTTTGTATGACATTTATTTGTTGTTTTGTATGATTGAATACAACCTTTAAGTTTTGCAGCACATTTCAGGTACACCCTTTATAATTTTTTTTTTTAAAAAAAGAGAAGGAAAATAAAACAAAGAACGCACATAACTAAACAAAACACAAATTCACTGAGCTATTTTTTTGATATTTGTGCTGGAAATCGGAGACAGTATTGTTTCAAGGCTTATTGGCCTCTCTTCAGCCCGATCCATCCAGCATATCTAGCTCAGTGAAATGGGACGATATACAAAAACGAACAAACATACAAATCAATGACCCCTGAATTACAAAAACATCAAAAATAAAATCAAGAATAAAAAGGGGGTGAATAATTAATCCCCGCTAGCGTTTAGCTTAGCATCAAGGGATTAATTTATAACAAGATTAGTAATTAAACAAGAGATTTAACGTGCGTTAGTACATTTTTACAGTAAAATAAAACAAAGAACGCACATAATTAAACAAAACACAAATTCACTGAGCTATTTTTTGATATTTGTGCTGGAAATCGGAGACAGTACTGTTTCAAGGCTTATTGGCCTCTCTTCAGCCCGATCCGTCCAGCATACCTAGCTCAGTGAAATGGGACGATATCACTTTACTTTTTACTGTAAAAATGTACTAATTCATGTTAAATCTCTTGGTTAAAAGAGAAGGAAGTTTTATTTATTTTTAGTTTTATTTGTTTCTCTCTTTCTCTCAATACAAATAATCAATTTTTACCAAATGTGTTGATGATATTATCCTTACGTTCATTGTTCACAGTTTTTAAACAAAGAATATATATAATTTAAAACCTTATTATTGCTTTCTCTTTTTTTCTATACGTTTTCTTTATTTTTCGAACTTGTGTCAGAAAGTTTTCAATCTTTCCTAATACATTGTGTATTTTCTTGTACAATTTAAAAAACAAATGTTTGCTGAAAGAAAACACCAATTGGCATAAACAATTTTAAAAAGCTATTATACCAATTAATCAAAAATTATTGCTAATGTAACTAACACAATATCTGTTGATAAGAATTAATTGTTCCTAACAGATTGGAATTGTAATTTTATTATAAGAAAATAAAAAAATGGATTATTTTGGAAGTATTATTTATTTTCTAAGTATTATTTCTGTAGAAATTCTTGCTAGATGAGGATCAAGTGATCAGATTCTTCTATTATAAAAGTCAGAGTTTACAGTTAACTTGTCAACAATCCAATGGCATGAAGCGATTTTTCTTTTGATAATTTCATTATGGTTACCGCAAATCAATTATCTTAGTAATCATTTTCACAAATAATTTATTAGTGATTTTATGATTAGAAATAACTTTATACAATTAATATTCTAAAAACATTTATCCAATCGTACACAGAAATATCGCATCGCTGTTATTCCATTACAGCAGTGTGCTTCTCGAACTCTCGACGATGATGAATTTCAGAGATATCAACATTGAGTAAAACTGCCATGGTATTATATCGTCATTGTTGACGGATATATTTATTAGATTTTTAATTTCTTGCAGCATTCTGCTAAATTTGTGTAATATTCCACTCTGATTTTAATTCCTGTTACTTAGCTATATAACGTCATCTTTATACTGTAATTTCAACTTGAAACTTGATCGCTCCGAATGTTTAAATCCATAGTTTAAATTCTCGCGGAATGAGTCAGAGGAAGTTGTGACACGTGAAATAGAAAACATTACATTGTCATTCATGTATTTTTTTTTTCTTTTCGTTTTTTGTTTCCCGAAGCTTGTGATCTGATCTGTTATTTTTAGACAGTTCTGAATTAGGGCCACTAAATTTTTTCACTGGAAGAAATAAAAGCAAAAATATTTATTTTACATTTTAATTCTCATGACAATCTTCCTTGCAGAAAATTTTTTAAACAAAGATTGTCATGAGAATTAAAATGTAAAATAAATATTTTTGTTCCCCAAACAATCTTTTAGCAAATATTTAGCAAAAAAAAAGAGCCTGGTACCCTTCGTGCAGAGAACGAATGTCAACTTATTAAACTCTCTATAGACAATTTGGAGGATGAGGGAATTGGGTTTTTTGAAAATCAGACATTCCGCGGCATTTGGAAGAGAGGAGATGTTAAATTTGGTAAGAATCACATTCTGTAAGGGACTGTCTCCATTGACTTTCTTTTTCATATTTACACACACAATTGCTTTATTCTTAACAGATAGATCTGTACTAATAGAATTATCTAGACAATTTCAATGTTAATTTCGCAAATCTGTTAGTCAATATTTTAAAGCACTTACTCTGATAAAACCTTATATAACAGAATAACAGTTATCTAATAACTTTAATGAAAACAATGAAACTTGGTTGCAATTTATTCTTGCCATCTTCCATTTGCTGAAGGCTACCAAACTTTTGCAAATCAAAAACCAAGGATTTTGGTTTGTAGATCCTGGATTATTTCTCAACAACTGTAGATTAGCTATTGAATGAATATATTGTTACTTATTCAAAATGTTTTCATCAATATTAGACAATAATAATTATCAAATTAAGTCCGAATTTCTAAATAAAAAAAAACATTTTAACGTAATTTACAGCAATAATTAATCTCGAAAAATATAACCTTTCTCTCAAATTTAATCCATAGCTTAAAATAGAATTTAACTTTCCTATAATATACATGCAATAATAATACAATTTACATTTTCTTCTTTGATAAATGCATTATATTCGAGAATTGTAAATATTCAAAGAATTAAACTTTCCTTTAATAAAAATCATAGATACAGATGTATTAAATGTATTGATATTTTTGTCTGTCTTTATAAATTATTTCTGAAAAAAAATCATTTAAATAATGTCAAAATCTATGAAATTATAATCTACCGACATTTTATCGTGTCTCTCTCATACATTTCGCTTCGTTTCAATGAAAAAATTCCGAAGGAGTTTCGAGGAAGTCTTGGGGGTTGTAAATCACAATTTTATAACGCGTAACTTGGACGACACATTATATGAACCTCCAGGGGCATTTAAAATGATGTGTCACTGCGCTACCCACAATCTCCACGAGACGTGCAAATGCCACCTCCTTAACATCTGCAGAAATTCATGAGCGATAGATCACTTATTTTTAAAATTTTTCATATGTTTGACATTGCCAATACCAATAACGCCAGACCGCAAATAATGAACGGAACTCTCTCCATCGTCGGTACATTAATTTAAAATGAATTTTATAAACTCAGAAGAATAAGTATTTATATGCTTTCGGACTGTTTATTCTTTTACTGCAGTATGTATTAGCTACAAAATATTTTAAAGAATTTTCATTTATATTTAAGTTCTATAGTTGTGTTATAGTTTTAAACGAATAAGTTTTAACTATTTATCTTCATTGTTTTGTATGTATTTTCGTTTATTTTTCGCTATTGTTTTTCCTTTATCATCTAAATATTAGTCGATGGGCTTTGTTTCTCCGCATTCGCTGTTTTTCGCTGATGCTCCCATGACCAATGAAGCGTAAAGTCTTATTATCTTTCCGCACACTGCCAACTTATTTTGAATAGCCTAAACTTATCCTTCATCAAGGAAATGATTAATGGTTATGTTTCTATTGATCCTATCAATTGAATAAATAGGCTTTGAGAAGTATTTTTTAAAAACAAAATTACTACTTTTTGTTATTTCTAAAAACAATTGAAGAGCAGGAAAATGAAATGTGTCCCCATTAACAACGTAGTTCTTAATTAGTGACAAAGAAGATAAGCACTGTTTTGGGGTTTTGCTGTAATGCATGTTGAGCTTCTGAAGACATACGGACAGTGGCAAAGTATAGGCTACTAAGGTAAGACATAGGAAGAAAAGTTATCTTAATTTTGAAATTTTCAAAAGGTCGAATTGTTATATAAACTCCCTCTGTTCAATCCTGTAGGCAAACAGATGTAGACTTAGTCTTTTCTAGATATGGTTACTTCAGAAAACGGGACACAAGTACTGGAAGAATTTCATATTTATAAAAGTAAATTAACAGTATTTCAATTGCACTGTAGTTACAAAAGAATAAAAAATATGATTTCAGAAAGCAATTTACTGGGTTCACAACCATTTGTTTCTTTAGTTCATTCACATGGTCAACCCTCTCTTCCGTTTCAAAGATATCATAAGCTAGTGATGTAACTTTAAAGAAATGTAAACATTGATTTTCATATTTCAGTTTCTTTGTTGTTCACAAGGAAAACTCCCCGGACATCGCGCGGATTACAAAAAAAGAGTTGTCCTGATACGGATGACGAAGAAATTGTAATTGTGTGATCACTTTGAAACTTTACCAGTTGGTAAAAATGGTAGTTATATATTACGTTACAGACCTGCTACCGTGAAGCCTTGAATACGTAACGTAAAAATTCTTTATTTCTTCAAAAAAAACAAAAACAAGGTAGGGATAGTGATTAGTCAACCAATCACAGTGCTTCGCAACGGCTTCTGAGTCATTTTTACTTTAGAATAAACTGCGCCGGGGTGGTCTAGAAAATGCTCGCGCGAGTCTGTTTGCATGCTATCTTACCCACCCCTATTTATATGGAATAATCGTCATTCTTAACTCAAACCTTGTTAATACACTGAATTCCTAAAAATGATTTAAAAAAAAAAACTTAGGTTGATGAGGGGATCGAACCCACAACCTTCGCGTTATTAGCACGACGCTCTAACCAACTGATCTAACAGGCCACCTATACCATTCAACATTCAGGCCACCTACAACTGAGCTAACAGAAGCCGTTGCGAAGCATTGTGGGATATGTGTCCACAGACAGACAAACCGGGGATATAAGGCGTCTTTCAGAAGCCTAAAAAACAGATTACATCAAGTAAACTAAAAACTAAAACTTAGAATTAAGAACACTCATATCAAACGACTTCGGAGATATGCATACCCTTGAAGAAAGATAGTTGAAATGGCGACATTGTTTCAAGACAAACAAACAAACTGTCTATATAACTCGCACTTGTTATATAGATTTCAATGTATTAACGAAATGCAGATAAGAGAAATTAAGACATTTCTCTTTTCATTGTTAATTTAGTAAAATAACTTTATTTTATAAAATTAGTTCCAATTGCATTGTAGTTAGCTTTTCAATTTCAGAATTTCATCTTGAGAAACTTACTTCATACATTAACCGATTTTTGTATGTAATACTAGCAACACTTCCAATACTTCTTATCAGTACTGTTGTTTTACGTGGAATTAAGATTAGTTCGTGATGTTTTTGGGATGATCCAAGAGTTGACTTCCTTTAATTGCAAAGTTCACGTTGACACGCAATCAGGCCTTGATACAATATTCAAAGCTTAAATTATTCAACTCATGAATTTTTCGCTTTGCTTCTATCTGAGCTTCTGAAAAACCATTTAAAATAATCAGGGGAATTTATTTACAGTTTTAGGACGTCATTTCCATCCTAGGATTGTCCTCTAACTAAAACAGGCTGAATAAGTAAGTCTGTAAATATTTTATTTTGTCCAATTTCCAAGCATCACTAACAGATGCGCTCAATGTAGCAGTACAAGAAATTTTTTTGTTGGCATATTACCATAAAACAAGATAGGGATAGCGATTAGTAAACCAATCACAATGCTTTGCAACGGCTTCTGATTAATTTATGTTGAATTACTGCTTTAATTTCCTTATTATTATAAATGTGATTGCTGCGAATGCAAAAGGAGCAATTGTTGCGATCATTGTGATTGTTGTGCTTAATGATAATTAATGAGATTTTAATGATTCTTGTCCACAGACGGACAAACAAAGCAGGATTAGAAGGCTTCATATCAGAAGCCTAAAGATAAAATTCTATTGATTGTTATTCAGTGTTGTTTTGTATACTATTAAAACAGTTAATTCCTACAATTTAAAACACTATCTATGCTGGATAATCATAAACTATTGAACTTTGCCACCATAAGAAAGAAATATTAATAGCTCTAACATTAACAAAATTATTGTGCTTTACAACAGTTTTGTATTTTTTAAAGATTTCTAATTAATGAAAACATTTAAGATATAATATTCAGATCAATAAACATTTTAAAAACCTTTATGTAAACATTAAATACAAATAATCCCTTCGAAAGTAATGACTTTATAAACGTATTACAGAAATATCGAGAATGCTGTTTATGTTTTTTAAGAACATTGTTGGATTTTGTCTATAATAAATTTCGTAAGTTATTAGAACATCGTGTTACATCAGATTTATCTGATTTTGTCTGAACTACATTCCTATAAACTTTTAAATCAGTTTTTATGTCTTTATTTAAAATAAACATTTTGTATAAGAGGATCAGTGATGATTGAAAGTACTGGTCTACCGTAACAGGAAGTAGATTCAGTAGTTAGACCCTTATGTTTAGATCTTAGCCAGTGAACCCCAACTAACTTAATAGACTGTTATTAATATCTTCGCGAAATAGTTTCTTTTTCTTAATTATTGAGGTCTTTTAATTTATTTATGATCTTCGAAAAAGTCGACAAATAAATTAATTTCTTTAGTTTCACTGATAAGTAATTTTCCTTTCTTCCTTCCTTTATCGAATTTGGCCAACTAGGGACCACGGAACTGGCTCCACCTGACAAAGTCAGGGCGAAGCTAGTGAAATTCAAGAAGGGGGGACGAGATTCATATCCCGTCCAGAAATAACCCTGAGATAGTAAGTCCCAGGGAGAAACGGACGAAACACAAAAGAAGAAAGAAACAGCCATGCCAACGCCGGGATTCGAACCCAGGGGCCACACAGGGGCCACACGGCAGACCGCCGTCTAGACCGCTCGGCCATGCCGGAACGGCGATAAGTAATTTTATTTTATTTCTTTATTTTTTTTGTTCGAGATTCTAACGTGTTTCTTAAGACAATATATACATATATAAATTCTTTTTTAATCCACTTTCCAGTTAAGGTGAGGTTGTATCATTCAAATCATTCAGTCAATTTGAATGTACGCCCTCCAAGCATCTATTGCACCATTAGATTATCTTGAAAAGTTACGTGCATATTTAAGGACAAGATGCGATATTTGCATTTTTTCCTTTTTAGTACTTATCAAGAAATCAGCATTTGAAGATGATAACCATACTCTTCTAAAACAATATTATACAAAATAAAAATGAGTTTCTGCCCATCTACAACAATTATCCTTTTGGTAATCCACTAATTTACGTGCGCTTAAAGTTAATCCAATTTAACACAACTTAAATAATTAATACTGTTAAGATTATTTTTTTGTATGTTCAGCTGATATTACAATTTAAAAAGAAGATTTTTCGTTCCTGCCGTTTGCACGACTTAAAGAAGTAAAAAGAAATTTTAATGAACAATATTTTAAGGAAAGTAGGCTTTAAGTTCGTTCAGCAATTTCTTCTTTATCAATCTCATCTATTGTACTATTAATAACAAAAGTCCCAGATATTTCAAATGTACGAAAATTGTTTAGTTCAGTTTCTAACGGAGCATTGTCTCTATTATAATACATTAACATTATAATAATAATAATAACAAAAAACTCGTTATTCTTATAAGCTAATAAAAAGAAAGCTAATATCATTATGAATTACTTTTAGATAGTCTTAAGATATCGCAGATGCACTTTAGTTATCTTTTGTGGGTCTGGGGTTCAGTCTCTTCAGTTTAAAGTGGTTTCCCAGTAGACATGGATGTTATCATATTTTTGTCCTTATCCTTTCCCCATCCCAGTATCTTTCATCTCACAGCATTCTATCTACGACGTAGCAGCGATAAGATAGAGAACTATCTCTACAGATCAAAACTACATCGTAACATATCGACCATTCATATTTAAGTTGTCGTTTATGTCTCACACATTTTGCAAAATTCTAAGAAACTTTAAAGATATAAGGGAAAAAAAATAAACAAACAAACGTCGATCGGTTATTCTTGGACAGAATAACAATGATAATATTTTAAAGTTACCCAAATAACAGCATCGATGTTTTTATAAAAACTCTCAGTTTATTATTTAAAACTATTTTTTATTTAACGAAACCTAATAACCTAAATACAGTAAACTCCCGATTATCCGCTGAATTGGGTGCCGCGGCAATCGCGGATAATCCGAAATAGGACGAAAAACAACACAAAAATGCTTTTAACATGTTTTATTTACATTAAAATGGCAATACATACAGTTACAGTTCTACGTGTATGTAGAAGGGGAAGGTTCCCCGTAATTTAGTGTAACCTGTCGGCCTAAGCTCCCCCACTAGTCGTTCTTTAAATTGTTTGTCTATAATTGTCTTCACTTACTTTGTTAGCCTCTTTTATTGTTTATCTTATTCTGGATTTAATTTTTTTTTAATTCCATAATTTATTGAATAGTAAAAAAAAAATGGAAACAGGAGAGGTCCGTGGATAATCCGCCTGCGGATAATCGGGAGTTTACTGTACGTATATTCTTTGTTTCCATTTTCTCCTATTCAAAATCAAGATTAGGAGAATATGATTCGTTCATAAACCATTAACAGTAACACCAACATTTTCATCCAAACCAATATTTCGTCCTTTATTTCAAAGACTTCTTCGAGGTTTTACAAGTGTAAAATAAGAGAAAACACCCTGAACAGATATACCCCTGAAATCCCTGATAACATTTTTTTTTCCTTCAAATTATTTGCGTCCTCCTTTTAGAAAAAATGGTCACCTTAGTATTTTAAATATTTTACGATACGATACAAGTTTTAATGTCCTTAAATGTACGGGAATTGTTCTTAATTTTTTTGTTTGAGATTCAGTAGACACCCTGAACGAAAAAGTTTGGAGAGCCGTGCGATATTAGGAACAACGACGTTCAGTGTTTTCCAAATACATGTGTTCGTGAAGCAAAGAAGATTAATAAGCACTGCTGTAGAAGTACAACCCACACAAAAAATTGAATGAACTGACAGCATTTTGTAAGGTCATATATTTTGATTTTTTTTTTATTATTTGTTTAATTTCAATAGCCTGTTAATGTGAATCTTCTCTTCATGTGCTGTGCAGAGAAGTTCGGTGAGGAAAAAGTTATTTCTTTCCAGCTGATCAGGTCTCAAACAATGGAAACAATGCATTTAAAATCAACAGACAAACTTTTTAGAATGTTTATTAGATTTATTTTTGTTTTGTTTTTGCAGGCGTCTAAATACTTAATTATTCTTTTAAATGAAGCATTGAATGTATACTTGAAATAATTAAGTATTTTTATGTTTTATTATGTTAGCATGTTCTTAAGATTAAAAAACATATTTTTAATTCTTAACTTTATAATAACTTTAAGGAAAATATTGTTTCTTTAATAATTTGGAGGAATTTAATTGTCTGCTTGCAAAAGGAAGGCGAGAAACTTCTCGAAGCATTCATTGCTAAAAGTGCGCACTGTCTACATGAGAACAAGAGCAGACCTCCTCAGTATCCTACTTATAATCATTAGAGGGTTTTCTCTTTGTTATTATTTCTCTGAACATTTTAAGCTTTCTAATAAAGGCAAAGTTTAAAAGATAATTTGATTTTCCTCCAAATGAAGAGGATATGCAGCGCTCGCTCGCTTTTACTCCACATTTTCTTTGTTTTCCAATACATCAAGCTTTTCTTTGGACATTAGCTTTCAACAGTTTTAGAAATTCTCTCACACGAGCAAATCTCACATTAATTGGTTATACATCTAAAAAAAAATAAGAAATATAAAACTATCCAGAAAAACATTATTTTTTCTGCCTATTAACAAAGTTTAACCAAAGTATTAGAGAGATCATTTTGGATAGTGTAAATATGTTGTAAACATGACTTCTTGAGACTTTTCATTCTTGCTGTAAATTTTATCAGTTTAATTTTTAAGGATTCATTGCTAAAAAAAAGTTGTTAAAACAAATGAACTTTCTTACTTGTTATTTGCATAAATGGTTCAGTAATACATTTTACCAATTACACAAAAGGAATTCTTAAGAGAATCACTTTTGAATTTCGTACTGAGTACGATATTCAATTGAACTTCTAAGAAAATCACAAAATGCAAATGTAGACAAACACTCAATTTGTTTATAATTTTAGGCACAACATAAGGCATAAGAACCAAACTAAAAGCTAAAACATACATACATACATTTTGATTTAGCAGTCTTGTAATATTGTAATTCTTTCAATAATATGTATTAAAATGCATTAATAATTAAAATTCATATTTATTTAATTTGCATTCAACTATTAAGAACAACATTCAACTATAACTATAAAAACATTTTATTAATTAATTATTAATTAAAAAAAATTATTAATCCAGCATTGTTTAGAAGATTGTATTATATAAATTCTCAGAATAGAAATAAAAAACTAAATTTAGAACCAAATTTTTTCGGCCTGAGCTTTCGAATGGCATTGAATGATATACGAAGATTAAGTGTACGAACAGCATTCCAACAATAAAGATATTATTTAAGTAATTTGCTGAATAGAAGAGTCATAAGCTTCTGTAATGTTAACTATTCTGAAATGTCTAATTCATTGCTGATTGCATCGTGTCACTGTCTCACATTTCGTTCTTTTAATTGCATATTCATTAGTCTTTTAATTTTATTGTATAAATGGAGTCTTTCATTTTTTCTGTACACTTGAAAAAAAAAAAAAGGTTACAAGTGATAATCGAAATCGATTGTGTCTTTTATAATTTTTAAATACAGTTTAATTTAGTATCTACGTGATAGTTAATAATTTCCCTTTAAATGTAAAAATAAAGCTCAGTATTAAACATTAGAAGAAGAAAATCACTTGTTGTAATGCTATATGTATATAAGAAATGCCTTGAAAATATGTTAGTCAGAAAATAGAAGAGAGCAAAATTGCAAACTTTCATGAATAAGAAAGTCACAGACCATGACTAAGAAAGTCTAAGAAACCAGCAAGCATGACACCTACGTTTTCATAAAGAGTGACGTACATAAAATATTTTTGGCATAGTTTCGGATACGAATTCAATGTGACTTCTTAGAATGAGGAAATTTTCCAATTTGGACAATCTTTGAAAACATTACAATTCATCATATCAGAATGCCAACTTCTAAATGAATATTAATACAGCAAAAGCAGAATAATCGTAACAGGTAAGAAATATTATATTTATCCGTTACCATTATTTCCAGCTATCTTGTCAATATCTGTCTTTCCATATTTACAGATAATTCATTAAACCTATTTTCTTTTCATTAATGCTCTTCTCTACTGAGTCACTTACACATAACTGAGGATATTTTATATTAATACATATGTCATAAATCGTCGCCCAATTTTGGTACATTACCTCTAGGAAAGCATAGAAGAAAAGACTACCTTTTTTTTCTTGTAGATTTCGATGAAACAGATTGCAATCCCTTAGATAATTAATATTGAAAAGTGACGACAACTATGCTAGGTTGAAGGCTGTTCCGAGCGGTAGCGTCATGCCGCTAAGGTGTCGGAACTGCGAAGCAATTGTCGTAAATACGAAGCGTAAATTGAAAGCGTGTAAATACGAAGCATCAGAAGTCTTCTGTATTAGTGCACATCTTCTCAAGTGCAGGCTTCAAGTCTGAAAACCTCAAGTTAAATAATTTCAAGTGAAATAATAATGACATCGAGAAGTTTTGTTAATCAAAACAAAAAGTTCATTAATTCAAACTGTGTTAAAAACTAAACTGTGACCTGAAATATTGCAAAGTTAATGAATCCATGCAAGTTCTTCACGAAAAAAAGATGAAATAAGATAGGCAACAAATTAAGACATACATACATGTATTCATGTAATTCATTTATTTATTCATGATAAGGTTAAGATATTAATTATTGTGTTGTTGTTTTTTTTTTTGTCTCTTAGGAAATTGCAACTTTATTGAATATTACTTTTAAAGTATCCACGTATAGAAAAGAATATTGCAGAACTACATAAAAAGGAAATTTGCTTTCTTTAAATCCATTTCAGTCCATTGTGAAGTTTTATTTTCGAGCTCTATTAATAGCATTTCATCTGTTCCATTACAATTTTCTTGAGGGTAAACAAGGTATCTTCTTGAGGGGCTTGAAAATGTTTCAGCAGAACAGTTGCGTAGACGGAGACTGTCGTAAACCCATCACAGTGATCAAACCAAATTCGGAAAAGGTGAATGGAGTATTCAGGACTTATTTCTCGTCTTTTGAATCTTATTTACTCTTGTCTTCTTCTTCCATTGACAGACCATCTCCTAAATCTTCTTTGCCTCCCTGGGGCTTAGGTGTTTCTTCCCGGCTTCTTCCCACTCGAGATCCTAAGAACGTGGTTATTAAGGTTCTCACTCAACGTAAATAAATCTGGGGATTGCCTCTAGGGAGAGGAGGGGCACACGAGAGATGATGGAACGGCAATCACTTCTCCAGCAACAGAAGCAACAGGACTCCCTCCTGCTGACCTCCGGATTTGGCCGGAAGACTACCACAACCGGACGGACGCTGTCATAAAATAGAACCATCAATTTCTAGTTAGAAAAATTGCAGACCTTTAAGAGATTTATATATAGTTTTGGTAATTCTCCTAAATTGCCCTTAAAATTGATATTTAATAAAATAATGGTTTTGATTGTAGACTGTCTGTTGATTAGCATTGCCCATTTCAGTGTAACCCTTCAGTGAATAACAACATTAACTGTTTTTTCTGTGGTTTCCTCGAAGAGGCTTTGAGTTGCGAGACGGAAAAAGGGAATTAAGCTAGAACAATATTCTAAAATTCTTGGAATCTCCGAATTGAAATTTTGATTAAATATAATGATGCCAAGTTTAAAATTAAATATCACTTAAACAATTAAAGGTTCTCTTCTGAAAATAATCTTAACTCATATCCTGTGGATGACGGCTTTTCTTGAAATCGAAACTGTCCGGCTTTAACTTTTCTAATAGCTTTCTAATTCTAATCATTTGTACTGTTCCTTGCTTGCTTTTGACCTATAGTAGTTCATCGAAGACACTAAATTTAGTTGTAAAGAAGCAAGCTTTCACGAATTTTGTCTTTCATTAAGAAAGATACCATAGTATCTTTCTTGACAATGGAATTGATAAGAATATTTACAATAATTCTCTTGATGATGATGACACTGCATTTCACAGCATTTTAGCACTATTAAAACAGATAAATACGCATAGATATTGAAGCTTGCAATTTCTTATTCTAATTTTCAGTTTTTCATTGTTTTTAAGAAAGCGTGTTTTTAAGTGTAAAATTTGACAACCGAAAACACTTTCGAAACGATCTCTGATATACACCTATTTTTTCAAAAACTTATATTTTCTTCAGATAAATGCAGTCTTTTTTATCAGATTTACAAAAACTCCACAACATTTACATTTGCAAACATCGCAAATAACTCAGGTTCTTCTGAAAGGGAATCAGATGTTTCTAACAAATGTTATTTATTATTAAGGTATAAATATTTTTAACTTAATTATACTAAATTGTGTTAAATATGTAATGATAGATCCCAGAAGAAAAAAATAAATGAAAATATATTTTAAATCTTGCTACACAACTGAGTAGGCAAATGATTATTATAAGACATTGTCACACTTCTGAACTTCAGGGTTACGATTGCTTTTCACAAAAGGTTTGCTGTCCGGATATCCATAACGAAAACTATTACTAAACTTCAATAAATTTCTTATTGTTTAAGAGCACTAAGTATTGCAAGGGTTTCGGGCTGCAACATCAATCGAAAATACACGTCCGGACGTGGAAAGACAAATCCGATACGACGTTAGACAAAACTGAGACTTTATCGGAAAAGACGAACTCATCATTCCTAAATTCCCTAACCAGAAACCATGAAAGCCAATTCAAAAAATTTATTAATCGAAATCTATTAATTTTTCATAACACTTTTGCTTGGTTCAATATTTCGATATTAACATTTTTCGTCCAAATGGGACAAATGGTCTTTCACGGCAATACTTGGATGCCTTGCTTCAAGCTGCAACAAGAGAGAAGATGCACCTGAATTGATACGGGAGATAAAGCAAACAGATTGCTTTTGAACGAACAGAAAAACATTTGAGCCGTGAAAGACTGTTTGAAACGCAAGTTTATGCATAAACGTTCTATTTATTATTTCGTTATTTAATTTTTTTTTTCATTTTTGTGGTTATTTACAAAAACAATATTTCTATCTTAAATGTATCAAATCAAAAAAAAAAGATTTCGAAGTTTTATAGTCAGTAAATTTACAAAAGCAAAAGTAATAAAATAAAAAATAAATAACTAGATAAAAATGTTAAGTTTAAATTTAAGTTTAACTTTAAAAAGTTTGCATAACACTGCTCGTTATAATTCTGAAAATAATAATGTGTTTATTTTGTGGTTCCTTCTGTTTATTTTTTTTATCAGTGATTTCGCGTTTTTTTATCTTTTTTATTTTGATTTGAATCCTTATTTCATCTAGATTTAATGAATGGGAGTTCGCTTTGTCTAATTTCTTTTCTATCTTGACGTAGCTTAAAACATAAATTAAAGTTAAGTCAGATAGACTATTTTTCAAGTGATTTAAAAATGAAAGGATATCATTTATCCAGAGTCAGTGTCAGTTTACCAAAGCTAACTTATCTTTTGATTTGTATTTCATTTTTCGACTTGTATTTTCGTTGGCTGTAAACATAAATTTACCTTTGGGAACATTCTTGAACACGACAGAACAACACTGAAATTGATGTTTTCTGTATGAATTAATAACGAAATACTTCCAGAAGAAAATTCGACAGGAATCATTTAGTCATAGTTTCTTCCAATCTTACAAAGCATTTATTCGATACATCAAAGACACGGTGAGATATAAATTTGAAATGATAAAGAATTCGTAAACACTACCCAATTGATAAGCCATTTATTGTTTTCATTTCTTGTGTTGAATTTTCTGCTCCAATATTCAAGGGTGTGATACAGAATGCACGGACAAAGACGAGTTTATCAGGTGTTAAGATTGAGATTCAGTTATTTCCAGACATAAACATATTTTGTATTTTACATATTGCATTTGTATTTTAACTTTAATATGATTTATTTAAGTATTTCCTTATAACTTACTAATTTCAGTTGCTTAAACTTGAATTTTATTGAAAATTAGAATAGAAAACTGTAGAATAGAAAGTTATTGAATTGGGATCACTTATTTAAGAACCTCATTTGCATGAAGATTGTAACAATAAAATACAATAAAATTATGTAAAAATATAGAAAAAATTTCAAAGTTTTGCTGAATTTTTTTTTCTTTTTAACTTTTTTTAATTTTTGAGAAAACTTATTTTTTGCTCTTACATTTTTTGTTATTAAAAATGAACTTATTAAAAATACAATAAAAAAAACAATAAATAAACTTTTCTTACACTGAAGTTTGGGAATATATATTTCTTCAGAAAAATCAATAATCATTTACCTGTGAGACTTTATCTTATTAACAAAATTTTAAATTTTCATGAAAACCAACAGGATGACTTCGATTATTCTCTTACAGGTTATTAAGGTAATTACAATTGAAAGAGCCTGAATTATTATTAATAGCAATAACAGAGCTTCGTCTTCATGGTAAAAGTTAAAATGTAATTAAGATATCCAAATATATCAAAACAAATTTGCCAGGAAAATATGAAAAGAATTCATTACATAGTACTTTTCTTTTAAATAATTTCTCTGTTTTACTTTGTGCCGTGCAGCAAAACATAAAGTAAAAAATATAGGCTAGGGTTAGGGAAAGGCTAAATTATCATCTACCAAGCTTGATTCCCCTCTTTTACTCCGTAAATCAAAACTTCCCAGTCTTTTGTGATTCGCGAATCCTTCTGACATTATAGTTTTTATCCTGAAAAAACTATTTCAGAATTTTTTCTGCAAATATCGTAGAAGTTAAGGAACCACGAAACACCCTATTGGATGGATAGTAATAGCTCTAATTACATAGATATCTTCATCTGGAAAACATAAATTGCTGTAACCGGATTATAGAAACAAATAAACGCAGTGAAGAACTGAAAATATACTGTTGCTGGTTTATTTTTATAAAACCATTGTAGTTCTGTTTGGATCTTCTTCGACCAAAATAACAAAATAATCTTAGTTATCGTGAGAAAAAAAAATCAAAAACTTGAATATAAGTAAAATAACGAACAACATTAAAGTACATTAAGATTAAAACTAATAATAATAAAAACTAGATATTTTAAAAATTATCTTTAATATTCTTTTAACTGTAAAAATAAATTCAAATTCGAATACTAATCAAATCATTTAAAACATTACAATACTTAATGTTTTGCATTAAGTTGTAATGTATTATCTGAATACATTTGTTTATACTTCAGTTGTTTAATTATTATCTTTGAATTCGTTTTATTTCATGAGCTTCATTATAATAAATAGTAACGTTCGATGATTATAAGACAGTTTATTTTCATATTTCTTTCTATTTAGAAACTGTATTAAAATATTGTCGGTTTCCTGTTCGTAATTATTGCAAAACCGAAATTGAAATAAAAATTAAACTATTCTTTTTAACGACTGGAATAAAGTTTTTACAAAGTAAGTTTCACTTTAAAAGTCCACAGACTTCATTCTATTTGGGAATTGATTTAGTTTATTTCCACCAAGTTTAATTATCGATTTTTTAATTAAATCTTTAATAAAGTCGTGTTACTTAATGTAGCGTGTTGGCCTTGGATTTTTCCAAGTCGTGAATGAAATGATGCACATTTCCTGAAGACTTCGGCACTTGCCAATTGGGAAGATACGTGTCTTAATTAAGAATGATTTTCCTTGAGCTAGAAAATTATTCTACGTCTTTAATCATTTATCTGCGCGTAAAATCAACTGATGCAAGATTTATTGGTGTCATTGACGAATCAACGCAAATCTGCCAGAAGACGTCTGCCAGAGAAAAAAAAGGAGATCACTTGGTCTAGCAATCGATGCATTATATAATCTGTGCCATATGTTGCCAATGGAGCGACGGCGGCGGCGGCGGCGGGGCGCAGTCCTGCGAAGGCTTCTGAAGAGCCTCCTACTCCGAAAGAGGGCTTTCGGTCGTAAGAGAGCGCCGAGTACACGTGGGTGGGTGTGGCGGCGCAGTCTCGCTGCCTATTCTCGGCGAGAACTCTTTTGGACATTGACGGCTGCCGATAAAGCAACGTAGAGTCGCCTCGGTTGTTCGCCGCGGACCGAAAGGTAGCGCCGGGCTTCCCTGCTATCCGCCACCCGCGGGGGGGTTTTAAGTGGCCGCGCTTAATCCGCAAGTCGCGATGCACCGCTTCCCAGCTTAATTCCGCCCGGATTATCAAACCGTAACTGGCGGCCTTATTAGTGCGCAGTGTTGAACACAGCCGGACGACGCCGCGAACGGACAGGGCTAATCCGGACAGGAGCACGCCTTTTTGACGTTGCCTAGCCAAGTCCCACGCCTGTCCGTCTGAATACAGTAATCACTACGTAGTGACAATCGATAAGGCCTCTCGTCTATCGGCAGCTGGAGATCGGACGCGGCGAGCGCTACCTCACTTGTAGCCAATGATCGGTGCGGTCTGCAACCACCGGCCGGATACAACGCATGGAAAAAAGCCTAACATCTTTTCTATGAAGAAACTTAGAAGTGCCTAAAAAAAAAAAGGATTGGCTTTTGCATTTGAGTGGAAACATCTGGAAGTACTTCCAATCTTTTCCTGTCGAGCCAATTCCCCAAAACGAATCCGGATCCGCAAAGTGTTTGATTCCGGATGCCTCCTAGAAGTTTCTATGCCCATCTGTATCCAGTCAAGGTAAGAAAGATCTCAAAAGCAATTTCAAACAAGAAAAGAAAAGAGTACAGTTTTCCCTGGAAATCAAAAACTTTTGGTCAACTTCTGTACTTGCTATCGTTTCGCTTTTGCAAGTATTTTCGTATTGAGGAGATGCATTTTACCATTCTTAAGGGTTCCATTCTTAAGGGTTCTACAGTATATTGTAGAGGTGTCTTAATATAACTCAGAAATATAAGTACACCTAAAATACTGCAATCTTTAACAAAAAGCACTAATTACCTGTAAATTAAATAAGTTTAATTAGCTATTAATTAATTCGAAATTAAACTACTTTTTAAAGAAGTAACTTACATTTTTCTCGTAACTTTTGCAGAAAATCAAGCATAAATTTTTAATAATCAAATAGATAATGAATTCACCTACTCTTTCTGGAACAAATATTCTTTGTTATTATTATTTCAGTTAATAGAATATTTAAGAGAACGGAAATATATTAAAACAGAGGAAAATTATTTCACTTTGTATTACATTTAGAAAATTGCACAATTAGAATTATCTTAGACGGGCTTGTGATAAAAGCTTTTAAATTATTCACTGGAATAGGTATTTAATTTAGTGCAATTGAATCAACTAAACCTTCGCGTTTGTTAAATCTAAATACTTATCGTGTAGCACATTGTTTGCATTAGGTTTATTTTTAGATTTACACTAATTTTCTCCTTAATGCCATTACTAATGTTGGCAAAGTTATTTTACAAACAGAATGCTAAAAATAATATATTTCAGTTCTCGGAAATAAATTTTTGATATTAAGCATTAAATTTTCACATTGCTTGTGTATATATTTATTTCCATATTTTTTTATTCTTTTTTTTTAAACAGTGTAAACAAATCGTAGGATTCTTTGACTTGGCTTGTTATTGAAGCTATCATTTTTTGACGAATAAATATGTTAACATTAAAGTCTTCGAAACATGTAAAAGAGTTTCCAAACTGACATAGCCTTTTTAAGTCAATGTAAGAAAATAATGTCTCAAAGTATCAATGTTTCACGCTTATTTTGCTTCATCAGTTAATTTTATTTGGGAAGAAAAAAAGAAAAAGAAAAAATTCAGGTCTCTGTTGTTCTCAGTGGACTCATTAACAATAATTGTTGATTAAAATTCTTTAGTCTTGAATCAAAAATAAAATTGATAAAAATCTTTTTTAAATCAACTAAATCTTCTAAGATACATAAATAATTTATTAAATAACAAATTTTTTTTAGTCGTCTGATAAGGATCAAAAGACTATATTCCCGTTTTGTCTGTGGACAAAATATCATTACAATATCATTAGCAACAATCCCAACAATTGCGTCTTTTGCATGCGCAACAATCACATTTATCATACAGCTGTACAACAATCACAACAATCGCAACAATTGCGCCTTTTGCATTCGCCAACAATCACATTTATAATAACAAGTATAAAAAAATGTAATTGATATTGCTTTAATTTCCTTATCAGAAGACGTTGCGAAGCATTGTGATTGGTTTACTAATCGGTATTTCTACCTTATTTATTTAACTCAACAGAATTTAACTTATTCTCAGTTGTAAGCGCAACCAGTTAAGTAAAGTAAATTGTTTATTCTGATAATACAGTTTCTCTTTGAAATACTGCTACCATCTTTCTAGACTTAAATATTTTGAACTAATATTATGAGATCGTTTAACTTCAGAGTTTACATTTCTAAGCAAAACATCAATTGTAACCACTAAATATAAAAGTTTGCTGCTATATAAAGAATATTTGCCGGAGAATAGAAATATGAAATTTGATATGCATCGATGCATTTTTGTTCAAAATAGTGTATTTGTGATTAACCATTGTCGGTTGATTTGCAGGCAATCCATTCAAGATCTACTCTTTGTTCAGGAATCTCAAACTTAGAACTATAAGGAATTTATAGCTTTAAAACATCTTCTGCAATATACCGAAGTTTACTGTGAAGGCAGGAAATTGTATAAAAAAGATATTAATGAGAGATAATAACTTGTTCTCAGCAATATGAAGGAAATAAAAACTACGTAGGATCTTAGTTGTGAAGTTTTAAAATAAGAAAGTCTGGTTATATTAATTCTAGATCTTCTATTTTTCCTTTCTTAATAAATTCGACTTTCTTAAGTTAGAAAAAAAGCAAATATCTCTTCTTTGCAGAAAATAGCTTAATAAAATCATTAATATTTCAATTATAAAATCAGTTTAAGACAATTTCTAATATTTGATATTTTAAAAATAAAATGGAAATATCTAACAATAACTAACTGGAAAATTTTCTTTTCTTTTTTCGTACATCCTCATCTTTTTTAAAAAGTTACTTTTAGAGTTTGCACTGAAGGCCTCATTTAAGTTAGTTTATACTTAAAAATTATTTCAGTGAGACTCAAATATGGAAGTGAAGTAAAGGATAAGGTTGTCTTCAATATTCAGAGACACTTGAAACTTTGGTTAAAAGTTAGAAAGAATTGCTGTGGAAAAAGAAAACAAAAATATATTACTTTACTGAGATGCATCAGAAATTTAAATTTTCTTTCGTCAGAAAATTAAAGATTTGTAAGCGAATAACAAAGTGCAACTTCTAAAATTTTTTAACAAAACACTCAAACAAATGCATATTATGAAGGTAAAGAAATATATTTTGGCGTTGAAATCTAGTATCTTGTTTTCTGAACTGTAGAAACTCCTTGTACTACACTTTATCGATGACGACTGGTTCTGTCTGATCAGTAACAGTAAGCGATAAACAGCTGATCAAGATATTACTTGTGATCTTACTTCTTAATAATTCATATTTCATTTTTTCAGTGTTACCCGAATTCGTTGTGCTTTTGTTCAGACTTTTCTCCTTCGGAAGTGCGAAACGAATTTTTCTTAAAAGAAATTTCTTTGCAATTTTTAACACTATAAAAACCGCAGTCAATGAATTTCTTGATCTCGTAAGCGAAAGATACTAACGATGCTGTTCGGATAAATAAAACTGTATAAATATGCATTTATATCTCTTTTATAGTTTTCCAGATCTGTCTGTGCGCAAAGCACTTTTTATGTGTTTGAAAAATAATTTTAATATTTCTTGTGAAAATAGATACAATTTCTATAACGAAATGTTCGCGACAGGAATCGAACCTGCAACCTTCTGATCCGAAGTCAGACGTCTTATCCATTAGGCCATGGGGTCTACATTCTAATTATTATTAAATATTTCTTAATACTCCCTAAGTGTGTGTGACCAATGAGACAAAAGCCAGAGGAAAATAAAATAACTCATTAATTTTAGGCTATCGATTAAAATTTAAATTTCAATGTTCATTTCTTTAGTCTATTACAAGCTCAGGTCAGACTAGTCGTAAGAACTGAAGAGTCGTTAGAGACGTTTCTCATCAAGAATGAAGAAATTACAAATGATGGGCAAATACTCAACTGAAAGCCGCCACCATTGTTATCCCATCATTGTTGACAATCTGTATAAAACTAGTTCTTAATTAAACAATGCTATAAGAAAAGAGAATAACTGAATAGTCTACAACTGATCTAAAAGCTGTAATAAAATACGAGACAGTTAAGTTAAAGATTTAAAAAAAAAAATAATTATCGAAGTCTGTAAGAAAACATTTCTCTCTCATTGCCCATCTCTTTCTCTATGGAAACTCTCTATTTCTAACTTGAGTAAACGGGAATCATTTCTTAAAATGATTGCGACTAAGCCTGATTTTTAATATAATAATATTAGAATGGAATGTTAACTCTTTTCATTTTACTTCCTTTCAAAATTAAAACAAGAAATTACTGAATGACAGAGAGAGAAGTAAAAAAGTTTAACTTGCAGGCATATATAAAGTGAAGAAATACAAAACTGCACATAAGTAAACAAAAGATTCTCGCACCCTGAACTATCATGTCAAAACTGGGACAAAGAATTTGAAGCCGTGCGGTGCACGATTATTTATCATTGTTGCGTTGACTTTGCTCGAAGGCCATTTCGGGGAGCTGAAATGGTTTTCGCGTATTTGTCTCGCAATCTGAGCTACCATCAAGGGTATATCTGGCTGATGACGACTAATAAGGCTGAAACAGCTGTCCCAGATTCCCGACATGATAGCTCAGGGTGCAAGAACCTTTTGTTTACTTATGTGCAGTTTTGTATTTCTTCACTTTGACATAGAGAGAACTTTCTGCCAAAACGTCAGCACTTTTATTCTTACCCAGTGACCAACATTCCTCCAATTGTGAGATAATTTGACTATTTCAAAAGATTATAGACATATCCGTTTTCAAGTTAAATCTGCAATTCAAGTTTGATGTTCGTTTTCAAATCGATCTGAAAAACATTTATCAAATAGAACCTTATCTTTTGTCTAAGTGAGCTTCCGAATTTCAAGGAAATCCATTCTGTGGTTCAAACATTCCCATTCTCTCCTTGAGAGAAGGAGCACGATGAAGCTTTTCAACGAAATTAAGTTCGATTTTATGTTTAGATTGAAGAGCTTTTGATAAACTGTTGTGCTATTACAAAATAGATGTTGTTTTCTTTGTTTCCGTTTGTATTACATTTTTTGGAGACGTAGAATCAGCAGAACCTAACAAGAATTAGATAAACCCCAGTGTTTTGAAGAGAAGAATGCTTCGTTTATGTAAATATTTTTAACTTTCACTTTCGTTTGTTTGCCGTTTTATGAAGTAAAAATCTCAGGAGATCCGCAATTATTTATAAACTTCGAAATACGGAAGCTCAATATGCCGCTGATGGACTTGGATCGATACAAGAGACGAACTTTTTCCAGAACAAATGCTAAGGTTTGAAAATGATAAGGTAATTGGATTTATTAAATATTAGGCGAAATTTGGGTTCTTCTGTCTTATAATTAGATTTGGCAAAACGTGCAACTCGTTTCATTTCCAGGAATACTTTTGATTTGCAGAAACTTTCTCTCGAGTTTAAGTGAATTCTGTTTACAAGAGATACGTTTCTGCAGCTCTTATTTGAAAACTCATTTATTTAAATTATTTACTATAATTTTCTTTTACTTTTGATTTTTTTACCAATTTTTGCCGGAGGAGAAGTCATTTTTATTAAGTTAAGAAAAATGTAAAAGTGGATTTTTACATACACACTATTTCAAATCTTTTTAATGTTCTTAATATTTTACATTAAGCTTATGACCAGGTTTCGAACCAGACATGTAAAATATATGTAAACGTAAAATATGCAAGATATACCACCAACTTTTGATCATTGCTTTCTAGTAGCCGATAAAAAAGTCATAAAGTTTCAGATTTCTAATATAAAGAGTTGATCTTGATCATAGACGGACGGATTTATGCGTTTCGACTTGAGAATTGCATTAAAAACTTTATTTTTGTTCTGACTCTTTTTTTCTCTCTCTCTCGTATATGTTAAATGGTGTTATAAAACTAAGACCTCTAAAAATACATTTGTTTGCTGACAAATGTTTGCTTTCATCCTTTTGGATGAAATAAACAGTGTTGTTGAATTGTGGGATACATGTAAGTTTTATTAAAGATAGCGAATATAGTTTTTAAATTCAAAGAACTCTAATCAATATTCTATAATATTGAAGTCGGAGTAGAAATACGAATAACTGCTTCATTTCTATGTATCAGTTGTCTGTGGACTATTTATATTTCCTGTTATTGGGTTGTTTTGAAATATCTCCACGAAAACATCGTTGAATGACCGACAGTTTATTGAGAAAAGCTTCCTGTGACGAACACAAGTCATAGGAACTAGAGTCGAAATTTCTAGTTTTCATAAACGGAAAGCAAGCCTAGAAATGTTTTTGCAATTTTGGGAATGATACTATCTGAGGAAAACAGTAAATAACTTAACAAAAAATAGCTTGTATTCTGATTTTCCGCCATCCTATAAAAATTCCTAAGATTTGTTTATTTTGCGTTGTTAGTTTAAATTAATTCTTGCTTTAATGCAAATCGACCGGTTTTAATAAAATTTCGATTTAGTTAAAGGATATTTGTAATTTGCGGAATATTGTATATTATTAAATTATTTTCAGGAAGATGTGAGTTTTTCAAGCAGATTAATTGATTTCACAAAGCTATTGTACACAACTATCTTTCTTCAGAAGAAATTCTTTTGCAGAAGTCTTTTAAATTATCATGAAATATCGTTTAGATATTTTTATTAATTATTGTATCATCTCTTGGATAGATTTTATTTTTTAATGTAATGACCAGACACTTAGTGGTCAAGCCATGAGAAGAGATACATAGAAAAGAAAAAAAGAGAAATATCGAAGCTAGTTAATGTAATCCAACCTTATTTAACTAATAGCACCGAGTTATGAGTCCCAGGCTACTCGAATACACCAGAAAGTTGGAGAAATTGCAGAAATTGAAATTGGAGAAATGAGAAAATGATGCATCCACTATTCAAAAACAAAAATCTTTTTAAAAGTACTCTAACTTTATATGACGCTTTTTACATGATAAACGTAGTGGCATAGATAAATAATAACTTTTCCCTGAATAATGAGCTTAGCTCTCTTGCTTTTGAAATAATATGACCTACAACACTCTTCTCTCACTCTGCTAAATACAACAGAGCTGTAAACAACTGCAAATACGCTGTTATCCGAGTGCATCTATCGACATTAAGTTTTTCATTATTACCGCGGTAAACAAGTGAGATGAAAATAACATGAATGAAATATGAAAATGCAGATGCTTACCAACAGCAGCTGTACTCGAAATTCGTTTGTAAATCACCCAAAATTGCGCGAATTAGCAAATGAATTTGTCCTCGTATTGTAGCCCGCCCAGTAATTATACTAATATGACCAGCTATTATTTGACCCTCATTATCTACATCTCAGACACTATTTAAATGCAGATTCAAAAACAAAGAATCAGACAGAATAATATTGCATAAATAAAGTTTCGAAATTAATAAAAGCATTTCTAAATTAAAGCATTACTCGGGGTTACTTTCATTTAATTCATTTAAAATCTTTATTTACTTATATTTTAAATTTAAAACTTTCTTCGTTTCAGTACGCTTAGGAAAGAACATGGAATAAGATTATGTCAACTTAGCAATATCCATGTAGTAAGTTCAGGAAATTGGTTAAAGATAGTTTAAAGTCTTCCAAAAATTATAGACGGCAGCGAAATGAGACTTGGATTGATGAATAACGGTCGTTAAAGAAGCTGTCGTAAAGCAAGCCCTCGTTTCCAAACACCTGCAAAAAAGCAAAAAAAAAATATGTATTTAAATAAAATATAAATAAAAATTATTGTATTACAAAATACAAGGAAACAAAAGGTATTTAAATTCTTTGACGAAACTCCTGTGAAGCTTCAGCCCTTGGTGTGGATAGTTTGAGAGCAATAGGTCATCTGGGATGAATTTTCTACATCTAGTCAATCGACTCTCTCATTAGACCCTAGTCGTAAGAACGAGTTGGGTCGTAAGCAAGTAAATATTACAATTTGAAAATGCAAAGATAGTTTGAGGACGAGAACGCTACAGCCATCGTTCAAGTACTTATTTTTTTAATAAAAATCTTTTGTCGGATGCACGTTGGAATTTTATTTTTCATTAACATTTTAGAATAATAAACATGAATTAATTTGACGAAATTAATCCAAGTGAAATAGAAGTGCAAAAGAGCCCTGAACAATTACAGTAAAACTGCAGATATTAAAAAGGATACAGATTTTAAGGAGAAAACTAAAATTAGATGAACGAATTATTATAAATGAATTGACTTTAGGAATATAAAAGAATTAAATAGAAATTAGATCCGGGAATCCTATAAAATGCGAAGAATAGAAATACCAAAGAACCCTTGGAAGATACAAGCGATACAAGATGTACTTTCGGGTAGATAGGATTTGAACATAATAAATCAGTCTTTTGGTGGCTAACAGACATTGAGAAGATGAACATAGAAAAGAATGGAAAAAGGAAAGCCACCTCCATTTTTTCCAGAATTCTGGTACTGGAATCAAATTTCAACGAATTATTTTTTTTTGTTGTTTCTCACCTACATTCATACACAGAAACATTAATCTTACGGAAGTAGCAAAGCTTTGTTTAACAAATATATCTGATATAGTGCATAAGTAATTCTACTGCAGTAACAATAACTAGATGTAGTTAAGATCTACAGGGAGACCATTGACAGCGACAGAATCGAGGTAAATTTCCTTAATGATAAAGGAAAATTCACAATGTGAGTTGATGATTCGATCGACAGCCGACTGATATCATTTACAAAGAATTGGTGACACATTGCGACCACTGTTACATTTGAAATTGAGAAAAAATAAAAATTTAAAATTTTTAAAGTTAAAAACAAAAATCCTCTTTCAATTTAACATTGTAGATAATTATTAGTTCTTCTCAAGGGATTGGCTGCGAGCGAAGTCAGATATCTCAAATGTGCTACAAAATATAAACTGCAATTACTTCATTTTAGCGTATAAATTTTCGGTTTTACTTTATTATAGCATTTTAAAAAATAAGCAAGCCATGAAAACATATAATAGTTTTGCTTGCTGTCTGTCACATACGTCATACTGAGAAAGTATTCTAATGTAGTATTTTTAAGTTTCGTTGTTTGAATTGGGGTTTAGAGTGGAATGGAGACTTCAATCAGGATTCTGCAAAAATTAACATATATTTAATTAATAATCATTTCTTACAAAAAAAAATGAACAAACTAAGTTTATTTCATTAACTTAAAAATGAGTCAGTAAGAGCTTTTTTGTTTTTCTATTATTTTGAGTTTTATTTTTAATGTAGTATTTCATATTTTTAATTAATTAATTTTAATTAATTAATTAATTAATTTAATTAATTTTTACACAAAATTAGATTGTATAAATTTTTGTCAACTTTTGTATCATTGAATTTTATTGCATTTGTTTTAAACAGAAGTAAAGAAAATTACATTAAATTTTTACAATAACATAATCTTAATTTACACATTTTAATTGAATCTTAATTGGAATCTTCTCGGAGAGAAACGTGTTTCTATTGCTAAATACGATTAAATTGGTGTTAATGTAAACAGTCTGCAGAACCCTGAGTTTTATTATATTTATTTTGGGAAGCGAATCACACTAAAAGTAGTACATCAAAGTGAATGAGATAGTAGTTGCATTTGATGTTACTTTAGAGCTCAATAATTTAGAATTAAAATATTTAGATATACTAGAATAGCTGTAAAACGAAGAAAAGGGTTTCCGAAACCAAAGGCATTAGGGAGCAACCTTCGCATCGTAGAAATCCTTTCAAGATATTTACAGAGAAGCAAAATAGGGAAATCCGACTCTGCCTTCGTTTTGAAATGAATTCAATTTAGTGAAGTGTAAAATGTGTAACTTCAAACCCAGTTCCATCGAAAACCGAGATTCAATAGTAATAACTATGGTTGAACAACATCAAGTTAGCCTTTGTAAAACTGATAAAATGTTTGGTTTATGGAAATCCGAACAGTGGCAATCGAAGGGACGAATGGACGGACAGAAGGGAAAGAAATCGAAGACAGTAGATGCTGATTCTTCTTCAGAAGCCACACCTAAAAAAAAACCCTTTCAAAAAATGACTAAGAGGTTTTATTTAAAGCATTGTAATTATAGCATTATTTTGTTGATATTCCCGTTACTTCAGCAGCATTATTTAACTTCTTATATTTTAAGATATACTTTTCTGTTTTATGGTAGACGCCAATTTATTACGTAATTAAAAAAATATATAAAATAAAATACTGGGAAAACATAGAAACGACAATTAGAGAGAATATAAATAAAAATGTTGTTCTGTTGCACATTCTAAATTTCTAAATAGTGATTTGTCTGGAAAATTTATTTCCCATGAATGAGATGGAAGCCAAAAAATAAATATCCAGCCGATTTTGATGGCCACTTATAAATGGCAATTCACATTTCAGATTCATTAAAAAGTGATGATTGAATTTATGTTTCTGTCTTTGTTTTTCTGCAATGGATGATTACAAATATTTGACACCTTGGAAAAAAGACCACAAATACGTGTTACGGATCTAAGCAGGAGGTCAGAGCATTTTGAATGAACTATCAGTGAATATGTTACAATCCAAGAGACAACAAAAGATGATAAAATAGTGTATCTTCTTGTTAGATTATACTGACTTTTGACAGCTGTCCGTCGAATTGAAAATATAAATGGTTATTATCATTTGTAATTTTTTTTAAATATCTTACTTTTGTTACATTAAATGTATTAAGTATTTTTAATTTATGTTATGGATTAAATAATATAAATGATATATTTTTAATCCATGACAATAATTATGGTTATTTTACATAACTTTCATTTTTACCAGAATTAAGGCGATTTTCATAATATTTTGAAATCTAGGTGTATCACTAAAATTTCACTTTTCAAGGATAATTAGTTTGAATTATCGTAATCATCATTTAACATTTTAGACCCGGATGAAAGACCAACAACAAAAACCCTTAAAAGATACACAGATTAACAAAATACCAAGTAACTACTGCTCAACATATAGGTTTAACGTGTGTGAATAGATCAGTAATGAAAATAAAAGGCCAACACATAATAAACGCACATTTATTATGTTTGTTGACTTTTTATTTTCATTACTAACTACTGCTTGTTTTATGTTTATTAAAGCAACATTTTGTTTCGTTTAAGAACATTTTAAAAAACGTTTAAGAAAACTTCGTAAAATGTTATTGCTCCTGGAAGATTACTTGAAATTGAATGCGATTGAATTTAGTTACCACTATTAGAATGTTTCTAAGAACCTCTCATCATCATCAGAACTTTCCCCTCAAGTTACATGTTTCCAGACAAAGGATTTAGAACTGACTTTTCCAAAAAAAAATCTTTCTGTGATTCTGTAGCTTATGGCAGAAAAGTGTGCTTTGAAGTCGTATTTTATATTGGTGACAAGTCTTTTCCCGTGGCGTGGCTTTGTACTCTTATTTTATTTTTTCATCCACTTTGTTTTTTCTCATTTTTTTTTTGCTTTTTTCTTTTCCCTCTTGTACCTTTTCGACTCGGTGCTATTCCGTAATTCCATCCACTGCCTTTTGTTGTTGGCGTATCGTATTTTGGAGGACCACACCTGTGTGGTGGGGAAATGTAGACGACAGCAGCGAGATGGAATTGGCCTTTAGGTTACGATTGTAAACTATGTTCCTTCCCAACCATTTCTCCCGTCACATTTCACAGGCGAAATTTACTTCGTCAGTTTGGAAACTCGGCCTTTTGTCCAGAGCCCAGGCAGCTAAAATTAACACATGCATTTTCACTAAGTACAGTCACGGCAAACTTCATTAACAAACCACAACAGAAGTAACACTTTTTAACAAATAAGTTGCTAAATTTTGAACAAGTAGTCATGATATAAATAATAACATTCCTATGTATTTAGTATACTTTTGATATCATGTAAAGATTAACAAGATGAGAGATTACTAGATATCCCCTGGAAACAAAAGAATATCTATTTATCTACAAATTTACTAACAAGTTTTTAAAGTTAACATCACAGTAAAAAACATACGCACATAAATAAGGAATCATTGATCTGTTTTTAGTGCTTTCGATACCGGGAATCCAGAACAGCTGTTTCAGGATACATAACATTCATCAGCTGGATTCGCCCAGTATCTAATAGCTCAGTGATCCCAAGAAACATATAAAGTAAACAAAAGTTAGGATCTGTTCTGTTTTGTTGATTAAGAACTAATTCCTCATCTTCCAAAATATCGGGATTCAGGACTGTTTATTGTTATGTTTTAAAAAAGTGTTGATGCTCAAAAAAGTTGGAAGAACATTAGAAAATGTCAAAGTTCAATTGATGGAATCAGGCAAAATAATCGTGAAGATTTGTTTCAGAACAGAGCTAAGGACAGATTTCGCACATTTAACAAAACTCGATTGAGTTTAACAACGGAAGAAGATTCAAATGCAGTTAAAAACGAAAACTCTGATAGCAGTAATTAACAGCCCTTAATCCTTAATCCACAAATGAGAATAGTTTCTATCAAAGCTCAAAAAAAGTATTAATGCTTAAACAAAAGTTAACAAGATAATGGCCCTTCATATTAAAAAATAACAATATATAAAGTAAGAATAAAAAAGGGTGGAATTTATTTCCCGCTAGCAACCGCTGATCTCATGAGGGATTAAATTATAAAACAGAATACATTTAACAATAAGTTTAACGTGCGAAAATAATATTAACATCACAAGAAAAAAACGTACATGCACCTAAAATTTTTAAAGTTGTTACCGTAATTTAGCGTTAACTAGATCAGAATGCTTGAGAATGGTAAAGAGAGGGAGCTTTTTTTTTTATTTCAGCAGTTTTTTAAATGAGGGCTGTTAGAAATAGAATTCTACTATTTCTTTGCTACAAAGCGAATCATCTCTGGATGAAGAATTCAATTTTTTTTTTATCGAAACGACTTTTTAATAAATCCATACAGTAATTTCAACATAGTTAGGTTACGAACCGATGATGGTTTGCAAACAGACCGTTACTCAACTCTCGACTTTTTCGAAGAAATAAGTCCGAAAAGCGTATTTTTCAACATAATTGTGATTTTTATCTTCAATTATTTTGTTACATCATTATAGCTAAAAAAAAAAGACCACTTAGAGTTTAATATTCATTATTGTTCTAGGAAAATATCCTATCTATCTTAACTAGAGAAAATACAACGACAATAAATATAAATATGAAATAGTAAAAAAAAATTAAATACTGCAAAAAGTAATCGTCAATATAATTATTTGTAGATGTCTAAAGTTAAGTAATTAATTTTACACTTGCATATTTTTTTACAATTTTGTAATAACGTTATTAACATTACAGTCATTATTGTATTTTTTTTTATTGCAAATAGTTAATAATATTTAACTATCATAAATCAACCATTGCTTATAACAAAATAACAATAGTAATATTCATTACAAACAGGTTCTCTTATTTGTCAATGCTATTAAAAATTATTTCCTCGCGAGTAATTGAGTAGTAATTTTAATAAGTTTAACTAAATTAACTAATAAGATTAGTTAATTTGCTGAGCTTTTCAAATGATATGCAATTGGTGAAGTCCTATGAAATACCATCTATGTTTGAATTTCCTTGATGTCTCCAGGGTGACTTTGTATTTGTTCTGTTAATACATCGTTTATTATCTCTTTTACCATTTAATAAACACTTTATTCTCGAAATTAATATTCATTAATGGAGAAATCAGAACTAATGAAAGTGTCTCAACACGACACCACAATTAAATCCCTTATCATTCACTAACTTTGTTGTGGTTTTATAGGGGTAATTCGTGTCAGTTTGTGAAGTCGCCTATCTTCCACAGCACTAAAGTAGGCTTTTAAGTATTTTCCCTTTTGAACAGTGTCTTCCATCTTAATCCAGGCTCCTTCCAGTAACGGCGGAACATTGACTTAATCATTTGTCGTGAAGTGTGAAAGTTCATATCGAATACACTTGGGTTTATAGCGTCCCAGAATTAAGGATTTCAGAACGAAATTAATTTCCTTGGGAATGTCTGCAGACTTTAATCAGGCGCCGCATGAGAGGCCCCATAGCCCTAATTTCTGGGTCCGACCACGGCTGCACGTAATGGAGCGGGTGTTTTCGTTTTGACTTTGCCATCTTACAGTCGGAATTTAACCGTAGTTTTAAAACCGGAGCATTGATTGCTTTCCAATCTTGGCGTCAACTGAAAACCTACATCTTATGACTTAATGCAATTGAACCGTGACACCGTCCAGTGCGAATAATGAGGCAATTAGAAGTTTTATGAAGAGTGGCACGAAGATATTGAATTTCGCGTTATTTTGACTGTTAAGCATTGCTTGTGTTGGCATCAGCGGGAGGGCGCCTTTGTCAGTGGTTGCCCAGTGTTTGATTTATGCAAAAGCACCTCGCAGCTTCACGGAAGCACTTAATCTTTAGCTGAAATAAATTTTATTCCAAGAAAATTTAACGATCTAAATATGTAACTGAACTAATGAAGAAATCAAGAGTCTGTTATGAAATTCTAAAGTTTATTTAGTTTTCAATGGAATACTAAATTAATGGAATTCTTTGTTTTATGCTTACAAAGAAAGGGCAATCCAGGTACTAGACATGTTAAAAGAGGTTGCAAAACGAACTTACACATAATTTGATGACATTAACATAGTTTCTGAAAGTAATTATAAAGATATGAAGGAATTGTGAACAATGTCATAATAATTTTAGTTGTAAATATTACTATTATTAAGTTGTACACAATAATAGTAATATAACAGAAATTGATTCAATTAAAATGTACATTAATTTGCCAGTCGAGTCAACAAAGAGCACAAATTTAATTTAATTCTAAATCTCTTAACGAAATTCTAAATTATCTTATTATAAAGTCATTTATCTTATCTAAACCTTTCATGTTCAGCACATGTTTAAATTTCGCTTCAGCATTTTTAATCGTAATATAGTGAAAACAAATTCATTAGGTTTTAGTTGTGTTTAATCGTAATATAACAGAACTAAAATCTAATGGATTTGTTAATTGTTCGGTTGAATTTTCATTGTAAATAAAGTTTCTTTTGTTGTTGCAAACACGTAAACTATTATAATCAACGCTCTCCGATGCATTTCTATAGATCATTTGGGGAATAAAGAAACTTAGAAAAGAATACGTAAAAGTCTCCTAATCCTCTAAAAAAATACTCCACCTATATTTATACTTAACTTTATTTGAATAATCTATTGTCTGTGGTCTGATTAAAAGGCAATTCCAATTGTTTCTTGAAATGCTTGAGTTAAAAGTAAGTACTTAAACGTAATCCTAAATTTGAAATTCCAAAATGTTTAAGATGTGAATTATGAGGACAACTGCATTAATAAAATGAAAGGCCAACTCTGTCATAATATCGGAATTATGGTGTAAATCTATCTAGAGAATTATTAAAAACTTGCTACACAGTCTAATGCGATTGCTAATGTGTTGTTTTGCTATATGTTTTAATAAACACTAAAGATGAGATTAACTCTACAATCCCAGCACTCAGCTGGATATCATGATCTTCCATCCGCTGAGTGTAAAATTATTTCTATGATTTATTTAATATTTGCTTGTATTCGGTGTTTCTTGGTTTTTCTGTTTGCTTTACACTAATGTACTTTTAGAAATCAATTTTAGAAATAAAGATTTGTAGAATTGTTTCGTTTTATGCAATAAAAGTAAGATACTTACAGTTATTATCCCAAAGATGAAGATAGCTTATCTATTTAAAAATACTCAATTTTATTTAAATTATTCGTATTTACATTTTTTTCTGTCGTAATCAGATGATTAAGGATTGAGAACATCATCTATTTCCTATTGAGTTCGAAACTTTGACAATTTCCCTGTAGTTTAATTACGTTATAAGTTTTACAGTTATATTTTTCTCAAATTCTTCCTTTTCATAATTCCTAGATGAAAATCTCCTTAAATAAATTATTATATAGATTATAATAATTATACAAATTATTATATAGTTATTATCAAGCTACATATATTATTAGCTTGAGACAGGAAGATCGGAAAAGCTTCCGAAAATTTGGCAATAAATTGCCAAAATACATAAAAATGAAGAGAGTATGGAGATTTTGATCGACGAATTCCGTGAAATGTTTGTAATTGTGAATTGTCTTATATATTTTAAAAGAACAGACCTATTCAGACGATTTTAAATGAACTAAACCTCGATGCAAAAGAAGACATTTAAAAATCAAAGTAGCAATTTATGCAAATAACCTTAAATTGGCTTATGTGCTGAAGTTGTTTTCCATAAATTTGAAATAAATGTGAAAGAAATATTTACTGCTTCATTGATAAGAAAAAGAAGAGTTTATTATTCCTTTGGTTTTGTATTATGCATACATTCTAGAGTGAGGTCTGGGGATATCTTTTGCTGTACGATTTCTGCATTTTAATGTTCTTCTTCGAGAACGGCAAGACAGCTGCGGGTACCAAGTGCCCACCTGTGCTTTAAGACAACATCGTTTCAAAGAAAGACATTACACGAGCAGTTGTGTTATTAGCAATTATGCAGTTACTCAATAAACCCAATTTCCAGTTTGGAACAGTTCATGACGTAAATACATTGGTAAAACTCATCATATTTATTCAATAATTTCAACTAACAATTGTAGATATGTAGGATAAGGGTTATCTATGGCGTGTGGTATATCCGCCCATCCATCATTGTTTTGATCTCGATAATGCAAATTGATAAAAGATAATAAAGGCTTTTCAAATTTCCTTTCATTTAAAATTTTAGAAAAATAGTCAGTTTTCAAGCATAACTTATACAGTATTTAACTACAAATATACAATAGACAGTTAAAATAAGATAAATCTTTATATTTAATGTTTCGCTTAATGAAATTAGTCAATAAACAGATTTTACAATTAGACTAAATCATTTCAAATTCGATTTTAATATGTTGTCCTTAAAATACTATCGTTATAGTATAAAATGATCTTATTAACAGCATTTATTTTTATTATACATTATACTACTGTACATAGTATATAGTATATAATTATAATATATTTGCTACTTTTTACTATACTTATATTGCATATTTTTACTGTAGAGCCAGTGCTTGTAACCACTGGGCTGCGGCTGAAGGAACCGGGTTCAATTGCAAAGGAGGTCTGGGTTTTTTATTCCCTTGGTGTTTCTCCTCTAAACAATTGTTAGCGTTCATCCAATCGTCTGCAAAATACGATGAACTTTCATGGGAGTTAAGGGTCGTTAACCATAGAACGTTAGAAGCCTTATCTCCAACGACCCCAATGGCCAAATATATATGGAGGGTTTTACAGTGGAATATATTACCTTTCAATCTTTTAACCAACGCTATGAAATAATTTTCATTGGGGAAAACTTGCTTTCAAACAGCATGGAATAAATTCATAAAAATATTCACGAAAAGCTTTTATTTTGGCATCATACAATATATCCCTTTTTTTTTACAGTTTTTCTATTGCAAATTTTCCAAGTAACAATTACTTACAATGAATTTCCTGTATCAGCCGTATTTAAAATATCATAACTTTTTCTAAACTCAAAGAATTTTGTATATCTAAAGCAGTTCGTTTATTTCAACTGTAAAGAAATTAGAATGAAAAAAGATATTTGTGTTATACTTAGTAATAAACTACTAAGTATGAGTGAAGTAACGAACTATGAGAAAAATTGATATTGTTAATAATGTTGTAATATATCTTATTTTATCTCTTTCATTTTGTCGTTAATGATTGTTAATGGAATATAATACCAATCCTCATTTATGTAAAAAACAAAATTACATTTCAATAATTAAAATAAATAAATTAGACAACAGCATTTATTAAGCACGTTCGCTTTTCGTTATTTCAGAACCAACAAATAGGATCGCAAGATATCGTGAAACAGCTATTTGGAGATGTCACTTTTGCACTGATAAACACTAGGTTCACCTTTTAATATGTTTTAGCTGATATTTTATTTGGTCATACTTTTATTTGCGAATGATTTAAGAAATCTAGATGCCAATCTGAATAAAATTCGAAGTTAAATTGATTTTTTACTATGTACATGTTTGATGAGTTGTGGATGTTCTTAAGTACATGAGTATAGATTTATTTATTTGATGTTTCAAGGTTACGAATAAAAAAAAAAAACAAAAAACAAACAAACAAACAACGGAAGATAAATAAATTGATGAACGTAACCGATTTTCACACTTTTTAAGCTGAAAGAAGCCTTTCTTTGATGTTGAAACCTTTTGGCTATTCTCAAAGAAAGAAAGACAGACAATGCTAACATGTCTTCTTAAGATCAATGCAACCAAGAAATTCTTAAAAATATCATTTATTTGTTTATTTATTAAATTAGTTTATCTAGTTGGGTTTAACTAGTTTAATTAGTTTTATAAATGCAAAATACCCGGAAGATTTTTGAAATTTAATTTAAAATAGAAGATATATAATATTTCAAAAATCTTCCAGGTACTCTGCATTCGCAAAACTAACGTATTAGTTAAACCCAATTAGATAAACTATATTCGTAGACAAATAAATAAAAGATATTTTAAGAATCTCTTGTTTGCATTAATCTTAAAATTTTAATTTAAAGTAGAATTTAATTAAAACAGTCACTGAAAACGCCAAGACACTAGCGTAAAAATAAACGTAATTTAAAAATTTAATTTAAAAAAAACGTCAGACACAGTTTCCTTCCGTACTACAGAACATTATCAAATTCCATTGATAATGTCCCGTAGTATGGGACGAAATGTGTCTGACGTTTTTTAAATAACATTTTTAAATTATGTTTATTTTTGTGCTAGTGTGTTCGCCTTTTAAGTGACTGCTTTAAATCTACGAGCGCGCGTAAAAAATTTTAATATGCTTTAATTTAAAGTTTTAATTTAAAGAAAAGATATAACTGACAGAATTAATAACTTCTCAAAATCAGTTGGTTTACAGTAACTTTTTTATTTTATTTTTATTTTATATTATTTCTTGTTCTAATAATAATAAAGAGTTTCAAAAAAAACTTATCGTTGTTGTCATTTCCAATTTGTATTTACTGATGGACTTTTGTTGTCCAGTTCTTTCTGTTATTCAACGTCCACTAATTTCACCCTAAAACAACCCACTTACAATCTCTTTGTAATTCTTTACTTTCTGTTCTTTTCATCTCCTGTTTACTATGGTTTCGTCTCCGATGACATTCCAGTCGTAGACGGTCTCTTTTTTTTTTTGGTCTTTTATCTCCATTTTTTTCGTTGTTTTTTTCTGATTCTTTTCATCTCAGAAGAGTTTGTTTTCAAAACGATACCATTAGAGGAAATTTCTGTCCTCATCTGTAAACAGTTCTGTCTCAACATCAAACATCGTTTATGTTTTACCGGTTTTCTTGTGTTCGGCTTTTCTTTTTTCTTTTCTTTTTTTCTTTCTCCATTCTGCTTCTTCTTTCGATGGTTTTTTCCCTCTTTCTTTTGCTTCTCTTCTCCATTTCATTTACCAGGCATTAGCTAATTATTTCGGAAATCTTCACACGAAAGCTAAATAATGAAGTTTATTTTTAGTGATGATAATTGAATTTCACTTATGTTGTTTATTTTATATTAAGCTATTTTTGTATTATAACGCTTAGCAAAGCTACCAAAAGGTTTCTATGTCTTGTCTGTTTTAAGTTTTAATTTTGTTAATATGCAGTATACAAAAATTAATAAAGAAAGGATTGAAGTAAAAATTTTTAGATTGCAAATTTTAAATTGTAAAAATATATTTATATTTGTGTTGCTGTTATTGATATTATCTGAACTTAAGATTTACAGATCTAATGAGTATTTAGCAAATGGAAAATTGGAAGGCACGATGTAATAGAGTTTGGTAATTGATAAACATAAGATATTACCTTTTATAGCCATTTTGTTTTTATATTTAAAAAAATGTAATGAAAAAAGCTTTCAAGTATACAAGATTTTCATAAGCTTTTTGTTCAGAATTATTAAAGTTTGTGAGATTATTTTATTGACTTATAACTTTAACGAAGCTTTTTAGTTTAACAATATAAACAATATTTTAACTCCAAAATAGATTTACTCATTGTGATCCCTTATTTTTACCTCTCTTTTTTTCTTTTTTAATCTTATTCAGACGCCATAATTTATTTTTGAATTCATATCTACCCTAATTCCATTTTACTTTTCCCTGAACGTGAGACGCATCACATCATTCAGTCTTCTGTGTGTATGTGTATGTTTGATAAATCAACATATTAATTTCTGAAGGTAGTTTTCTTAGCTCTTCATTTTTGGATTATGCGATCTTTTATGTAACAAAATCTTACGTGCGACAATTTTAAGTAAGTAATGCTGATTGAATTATTTTTTTAATAAAAAGGTAATTTTTAGAGCTTGTATTCAAAAAGATGTAGGCTTTTCGCTTTGACGTTTTCACGAGTTTGACAAAAAAAAAAAAATAAAAACAAGTCGTAAACATGGTTTAATAGGGTTAAGAAAACATTACTTCCCTGTATATGTTTTATTTTCTACGAATAATTAATTTACAAAATATAAAACATAATTACGTAAGAAAAATGAAAAAAAATCGAAATAAGGTATTAAAAAAAATATATTGCCAAGACGAAGAATCGAAACACACTCAATAAAGTCATTCAGAATGTCTGTTGAGAAAACTCTCTTACATATTAAAACGAACCCGGAACGGGAAGTGACCGCAGACAGGAACTCGTATTTTTTTTTTCTTTTCTCTCCAAGTCATAAGCTTTCCAAAAAGATATTACTCATGTCTGTCCGACTTGTAGTTTGGACTGTAGAGGCAGAGACGGACGGACGATCCTAAGGATCTTAAGATCTCTTTACATTTGAGATACGAGGTCGCTAAAAAGAAAGTTTTTAAGGATTAACTTTTTAAGGAAAGAAGGCTGTATATTCTTTTCAACTACTTTTATTTTTATTAAATAAAAAGCAACAATTGTAATTATTGTTACTTATATAATCAAACAACAATTTTGTACATTTTTAGTAAAACTGATCATTTTTATTCAGAAGATCAGTCTGGTATTCATATTTAGGATATATTTTATATTCTAATGAAGCTGAAAATACTTTTTCTGAGATCTTTCTAATTGAAATAACAAACAGCAATTTTTTTTTACTTCCAGAGTCAGACGGATATACAGGTAAGAAATAATATTATTACCTGACTTTTGTTTGCGTTAAGAACTGCAGAAGAGCTTCAGTTTTTTATTTAAATGTTTGTTTTAAGGTTGATACCTAATAAAACAGAAGTTGTTTGCTTTAAAGAGATTCATATTGGCTTGAAAACAACTTATATTCAAAAAATCAATACAACCCAAAAAGAAAGAAAAAAGACTTGCGGGAATGTACGTCGCACACTTTTAAATTATTTTCAGCTTACTTTTCTAGGGAGTGAGGTTCAACAAATTACTCAGCCTGTATCTGTATCATCCCCTCTCTAACAAGTTTTGAACCACTGAATACATCTTCCTGAAATTTAGTATACGTCCTTCAGCATCTGAACTTTTGTATTTGAAATTAGTGACAAAAACTTCCATAGTAAGCATAGTTAAACAATGACATTCTCTTAACTATAATCTTTGACTTCTTTATGAAGAAGTAAAGCTAGTTGGCGTACCAACTTTCGATATCCCTATTTGAAAGCGTTCACTTGAATTTGTAACATTTGATCAGAAGTTAGTTATCACAATTAGCAAATCTTCCCATTGGATAATCACTAAAATTTCAATTTCCTAGGTTAAATGGCTTTTGAATACCAGAATCACAAACAATAAATAGCGAAAAAAAATATACGTTTAGAAAATACTTCTGTAATTTCTGGTGAAGACTTATAATTCTAAAATACGAGATAAGAGAAAAGATTTTACCAGATCATTATTATCTGTTTTCCCAAAGAAAGACCTTTGTTGACGTAATCCGCTTATGGATTGAAGTTGTCAGGACGTAACAGTGACATCTTTTGTTAAAATTCTTAATTATTTCTTAAATAAATTAAAATAAAGAGAACATTCTGGTTTTTGTATTTTGTACAGTTACGAATATATTTCTTATGAAATATTGAAAAACGTTCCAAATTATATCCCTGACTTGGCTATGTAACATGTTCTCTCGCTACTGACAATAACTTGCTGTTGCAAAGACGCTATTTCTATGTTTGATGTCGTGATTTCCAGGCGAACGTAAGTGATCGGATTTCTCCATATAAGGAGATCTTTCTTTGTGGAAACAGAGAATACACCAAACCTGCAAAATCCTTAAAACATTGTTTCCATATGTATTTAAAAATCACATGATTTTATTTTCGTGTGACTGTTTTTACATTGACTTTCGATAAATATACAAGAATATTAATTAATATACTTTTATTGTTATAACAGTGTAATTGTATTTGTTTTTTTTTAAGTTTTCATGAAGCGGAGTCTCTTCTAACGTGAAACGTGACTGTCTGGGATGAATTCCGGAATTACAAGGGAAAATTTTGTGGAGTTTTCTTTAATGTGGATATTAAAAAAAAAAAATATTTTCAACAATTTTTTTGTATGGAAGAACAAGACATATTCTCGGTTCGATTGGAGGCACCGACAAATAAACTTGATATCCGTGTATGATTTCCGGAATTGCGTACGCATTTCAGATTTTTTATAAAATATATATGATAAACCAAGGAGAGGGATTTAACTCGTTCAGGCATAGCCTTGTGGCCAAGGCGATGGCTTGCCTTGAGGATGGTACAGCTGAACGTAGATTGAATCCCAATGACGTCATGGATGTGTCTTTATTCATCTTTGTTTCATTCGTTACTAAGGTAAGTTGTGAACTTCTATGGTGTATCAGGGGCAACGATTCTTTGGAGAAATAATTCATAGTTTTTGTCCGTTGTCCGTCAAAGGTGTAAGTGCCAAATGCCCTGGGCAACGGAAAAAATAAAAAAAGGAATGATTTCAAAAATGAAAACTATTCTAGACTTTTAGGTATAATCACTGAAACGTTTTTTAACTCCTACATTACAGCAATCGTCGCTCCGCTTCAGTGTGCTAACAAGATACAACGCTACTGTTTCTTTATCATATAAACTTAGAACATGGAAGCTATGAAAATAAAGCAGACAAACATACAAATAGTTAACCACTAATAAATCTCTGTTGTTTAAATTTTTGTACAATTTAATTTGACTTAATTCTGTAAGAAACCAAAAAAAAAAAAAGGCTTCAATTGCAGTCCGTTCCGATTACAGAAGTAATGAATTAAAGAAATCTTTCATCCATCTTTTTTTCCTGAGAAATTGTCTTTGTTGGTTATTTTTTTTATTTTTATTTTCTTGAGTTGAAGCTTTTGTTATTCCATTCTCCAACTTCAAATTTTTTTCAAAAATTTTAATGGGAATAAGAGCAGAATCTTTTTTTCTAGAATTATTGTTTTCTCTTTCTTCGTTATTTAATTTGTTTTCATATTTGTTCTTCGTTATATAATTTGTTTTCGTATTTGCTCTTCGTTCTTTCTTTTTCTATATTTTTCTTATACTAATTAAAACGTAACTAAAGCCCAAACTTCGTTAATGATTTAGACTTACTTTTTTTTAAAATATATTTAATTATTTAACATGTATTTAACCCTTCGCATTTGAAATAATATCAATATTAAAACAATCAAATTGTTCAAGCTTAAAGTGCCGAAGACTTAAGTGTTTACAAACGAAAAAAAAATAAAAATAAAAATATTAAAAATAATTATAAAAAATAAAAAATAAAAGAATCTTCATAAGAAAATGTCTACGAGGAATTTTTCTAACAGTCACTATTAAGTTCTTTTATTTTATTTCCAAATATTTAAAAAGAAAGATTGTGTGTCCACGTGTCTTACAGTGAAAACTTCTCGTGTTATTGTGTCCCCAGATCTATTTTCGGTTCACTGTTCATAGAGACACACTCTATGATAGGTAGGTTTTATTGCTTTACTGTCGTTCAGATTTTATTATCCAGGAGGTACCCTAAGATGACAGTCAGACTTCTGCCTCCCATGAAAACAAACGAACACTGAAGAAGAAAGAAATATTCCAAGCCCCTCGCCGGGATTCGAACATTGATTCCGACATATCTGCCTCCTGACAGACTACCGACTAGACCACTCTGCCATGCCCGAAAGGCATGAGTAACTGGTCTTTGAAACATTGAGAACATCATCAAGTTTTCGCATTTGTATAATGATGAAGTAGACGTATATATAATCTCAACATTTTTCATCCGTTCAACCAAGGCAATCATTCGTCAGTGACTCTTTTTTAAGGGAATAACACAGTCAATATCAAGTTCTAGAAGAAGAGGACATTGCTGTTATGTTATGATTTTTTTTAAGTTCTGAATCTCTATCATATTAATATGTTGCGTTAAACTTTCTAGTCAATCTCATTTAAATACAACTACCCCTTCATTGTAGGCGGTTGAAAATTTATCTGAGAACATTTCCACAATCCTTATGTAATTTGGTGATATCAGAAATTAAAATAAAACATTATTAACTGATCATTGGTGAAGACCTTATGTGCTAGGATTTCAATGTGAACGTTTGTAAATATATAAGCATTGACAAATTCAGTTCTTCAATTGTAAGTTAGAAGATGTCAAATTTATATCCAGTTTCTTTGCGATTTAATTTTTTTTTCGTTTGTGTTAATGATTATTAAAAATACTGTTTTTATTTCTATAGGCAAAATTGCTGCTTTTCTCATTAGTTTTTATGTACTGGGAGATATGTAATGAGATATAAATAATACATCCATTTCTCGCTATAATCTCGTTGTAAAATGTAGAACAATCGCATCACGTGATATCACCAGATAGAAAACATTGCAAACAAGCAGTAAAATCTATCTATATTTGTGGCTAACGAGACCTAATAAGATTGAAACAGTTACCTTACAAAATAAAACACCTAGATTTAAGAATGTAGAAGGTACTTTTGCTCCAAATCTATTCCTTCTCTTGTAATGTATACATATATTAAATGTTATTAAAAGCTTTAGATTGGGCTGATTCATATAATAGATATAATAAAATTAGCATTCATAAAAAGCAATGGTTAATGAATTAAATTTATGTGCAAATCTTTTATGTGCTGTCAGAGATAGAATTGCAGTTAGTGGTCTAACTACACACACCTACTGAAGTGGCAACAGAAATAAAAAAAGAAAAATATACACTGTCAGCGTTTTGGGGCAGTGAAGATAGCACTGCGACTTTTCCCTGATATTATTCCCTTAGGGTTATTATTGTGATCGGCAATATTAAAGGATGATCTTGGAAGGCGGGCCTATACATCATCATTAATTGTGACGACTGTTGGTGGCCCACCGCTAATAAGACTCTGGTATCCTGGTCAGAAGAAATTCCCTAAGGCCCTTATCTCATTAACATTGGGGTGGCTGTCACACTCCTCACATTCAATGAAGACACCATGTTTAACTTCATTTTAAGAAATTGAAGTTTTAATTCTATTATAGAGATTTGATTTTTTTTATGTCTATTATTTTCAAGCGGATCAAAATCAATTCAGTAAAAGCCGGGTATCAAATATTAAGGAGAGTTAATTTGTTTACTCTTATATTGTAAAAGAAGAGTAGGTACAGCAAAATATAGCATTTTCTTTAAGGGTGTTCGCTCTTCGTTGTTTTTTTTTATTCAGTTCGATAATGAGAGCTTCTGAGCTGTTTATCGAAGGAATTAGAAACTTCCAAAAACGGTTACAAGATGGAGACACATTCTATTTGATTTACTTTCAGTCCTGTGAAAGTAAATTTGTTTTATGCTTACGGACTGATGTGCAAATTTTCATTTCATGAAAGGGACTATAAACTTTTAGACCTTGCTATATAGATAATAGCTTCTTCTTTCAGATTACAAAGATTATTAAAGAGCAGTTTTACCACTTTCAAATATAAAAGCTACGTAGATCGAATTCAAATAAAATAGGAAATGATGATTATAATCTAAGAGGTTGCTTTAAGGGCCGTACGACAATAGAATGATAGGCTTTAAGAAGAGATCTTATATTTTTATATTTAGTGTTCCTTTATACGTTGTAAAAGATGGCAATGATACATAACTGACTTTTTTTCTCCTAATTTATTATATGAATGAAATATAAATATATGCTAGACTGCTAATTTCAATGTATAAAATCCGAAGAAAACTTTTTTTTAGTTGAAATAGCATTAATGACCCTAAGTCATGTGAATCCTCTGCAGTTTTCGATAGTTGGCATGCCAACTTCAATGTCTTGTTTGACTTTTCAGTAATTACTTTATTCTTGCAAGTCATTCTCACGCAAAATTGTTATACTGCACTCATTTAGCTGCAGATGACAAATTATTGAAAGTTTTTCTTATAACCTAGTTTTACTCGTGCATTTCGAAATGAGGCTTGGCCGTATTTCCATCCTTGGGTGAGATTCAGCTTTAACTGTGGGCTGTTTTACGGAAGGAACTGAAACCTTTCGTGATAATCTAATCTTATAAGAGAGGCTGGCGTGTTTAGAAGACAGCTTGTATAAAAAAAGAAGAAAAGTTATGACTTCCAAATTAAATACATCATTGTGGAAATACTAAATTAAACAATGATAAATATATCTTTAGACAGAAAGATGGCAGCTTTAAACTATTAATTAGAATTTTAAAGAGTTTCTTATTCTGTTGCTTGAAGATTTTTGATTTTTTTAATTCTTTTTAATTTTTGAATTTTCAGTAAGCGAATTTCCGGTAATATTTAATAAGCCTCCCACTGCGGTTTTTTTGGCACCCGATTGAATCAACAGTTTCAAGAAACTGAATAGACTGCCATAGTCCTATTGAGTGATCCCTCTGTGAATAATTAAATCCATGATCTATCAAGCACTGTCTGAAGCAGATAGTCATTGGTATTTGTGCTGCATTCAGCTCTAAACTTTACTACAGACTAGAAAACACGACTATGGGGAAAACATTGAGCAGGTGGGACATATTCCTACATGTCCTTACCTTACGTTTGAAGATTTTTGATACTCTTTTAGAATATTTCTTTTTACAACTGCTTTGTCTTATTGGTAACTGAAACATATTTGACCTTAATTATCAGTTATTTAATAATGCTCGGAAAGATAGATAAAAGAAAAAAAATGTTCGATGAATATCTTTTTAACTTTTCCTAATTTTTAATATCTATAAAATTACTCAAGAAATGTTTTAAGAACTTATCCCTGCAAGTATTATATTCCAATTAATCTCATTTTAAAAGCGCAGGCAAACTTATTTCTTGAAGCTTTACTTTGCTGAATCTGCCAAAGAAATCTGCCAACGGTCTACAATGAATAGCTTAAATATTAATGAAGAAAAGTAAAGATTTTCATTTCTTCCGGATAAGCCATTTAGTTTTCAAAACACAGAGCATTTAAAGCTTCTTTTCATTCATAGGGACATTTTTTTCTAAAAAAAAGGAACTAAGCTTCTCAAAAATCTCTTTGTGGAACTGACATAAAAAGAGAAGAAGAATCCTTTCATGTTGCGATGTTTAAGCCGAGTGCGAGCAGAGAAATTTTTTTAGTTGGTATCGCAGGACCGGAGAAGAAAAAAAAAGAAATGCCAGCGTATAAAATACCATTAGACTATTCCTAACCGGGTAAAAGAGTCTCTACCTCGCGTTCGTAGCATAGGAATGTGGCTTTTCGGGAGCACCACAAAAACTAGTGTAACCTCTCAGCCTCTAAAAATCTCATTTGCAATGATCCAAAACGAGTGGTAATGTCTTCTAGATTCCAGAAGATTCTCTGTACACAGAAATTGTTTCTGGCTAGTGTTGCTTCATTGAGGATTTTCTGTAAAGATTCTTAATTGTATCTTAAATCTTTCGGAAGTTGATCTACAACCTAAATTAACTCTTTTCCATATTAATATAAAGAAAGTGAATATTGATCATTACTTATCTCGGATATATCTTTTTATTGGAGCGAAGAGAAATGAAACGCATTTATTCTAATTGAAATATCGTGATTTGGTTTCAACATTGGTGGTAAATGGCATCAAAAGAAATTTATAGAGGAAATTGAAGCGTTGGTTTAAATTTTTCTCAAAAGTTAACTCCTTGAGGAATTATCACATAAGAAAAGAAGTCATTGTTTTCCTTGAGGACTAAGGTCTTTCTCCGAAACTACTGAGCTAAGTTTGAACACTTGGATATGAAAAGATTCGGAAATGCTTTTTATTAAAATAGGATCAAAAATCAATTGTATTCTTAAGGAATACTATTTGCAAATATCAAAGTATCAAGCTTTCTCTATGTTGTAATCTTCTAAAGTATTGACTGATTAAACGAATATTATAAAAGAAATGAAGGCAAAGTAATATAGCATCACAATGCTATTAATAGTTAGATTACTTATCTCTAACATTTTTGTTAATAAAGCCATCAGAAAACATATTTTTAAGATAAGTTAAGAATATACACACCAAAAATCAAATTAGAAATAAAGAAATCAGAAAACTCAGAAAGATGTGTGATAGATTCACCATTAATGCCTTTTTAGAAGTGCAATTTAAATAAGCAAGACTATTGGCTGTATATGATAGATTGCCAGTGATTAAAAAACTTTAAAACTCGATTTTACATGCTTCCATAGCAAACTTCCTTAAGCAGTTTTATACTTGCCAATTTTTATTTGTTAACTTCCAAAGACTTTGAATCATTATAAATTAATTACGCTATATCTACATTTTGCTGACAAAAATAAGCATTGATTAACCTATATAAAAGTCATTTATTTAATGCTTCAGAAAATAGGCGACAGGATGTTGTTAATTAGTTAAAACAGGAAATACGTATTTAATTTTTGTACTTCTTCGTTTACAGTTTCGACGTTTGTCATTTTTTGAGAATTCAAGGGGCCTGGAGATTCAGATTTTCAGGACGGAAATCTGTTGTGATTTTGTTTAGTAAAGTATTTTTTTTTTTTCTGGAAGCATCCAATTAAAATATAGAGAAAACTTACCTCTGTTCGTGAAAATTTTTCTGGTCAGTAATTTCGATTAAACAGATGCAAATGCTATTGCACTATAACTCGATATCAGGTGCAAATAGATGGCAATGTGCTTTGAAAATAGACCCAGTTCAGTAAAGACAGTAAAGACGGCAATCTCGTGGCCATTGGGCCTAGCAGCCGTTGGAATACAGATTGCTTATTTTAATGGCTAGTTTACAACTCTCTGTAGAGAGGCTAATTGCAAGGATGGATGACGTATTTCTTAAAGTAGTGTAAGGAAAAGGAACATTGTTACTTTGTACAGCATTATTATTAGTTAGATAATGTGTTTTCTTAGATTGTCTTAACAATGACTGAAATTTTCTTAGATTACTTTAAAAAGAACATTGCTAAATAACGGTAATGATAGATTAATAGAATCGCTAATAGAAAGCAAATGTGCATCATGGCCATTGGTAGTAGAGTGCTGTTTTATTGAGGATCTCTTCCACAATAAAAATTTGATCTTTAAGTATTTTGAGATTCTCTCGGCGAGGTCTAGATATTCTATCGAATTTCCTTTGTACAAACTTTTCATAATTAAATGAAAGAGAATGAAATTACTCAGAAAACGATAATATGGAAAAACTATACAAAGGCTTCAGGACTGTGCAGAAGCTAAAACAACAATGTACTAACAACAATGTTCAAGTACAAAGTACTGAAAAGAGTACTTTCTAAAACCAATGGATAATGTCAAAATCATCTCTGTATTTTAAGATTAGTCTTAAACCATTAGTGATTGCAGAAGAAAGGGGAAATGAATCCGAAAGAATTTTAATTTTATCTTCGGATAAAAGGAAGTGGGTAGGACCATCCATTTGTTCGCTAGGATTCGAATTTTAACGCAATAGCAGTTGTTATAGACATGGAAAAGATATTTTTTAAAAAGAAAATCTAGGGTTTTTTTTTTGTTTTTTGTTTTTTTTTGTCGAGGACTTAATCGAGTCTCAATTGATTTAACTTTGAAATTGGATTGAGAATTGGTGTTTTCTTCGCTTCTCATTATCGTTCTCCCACGCTTTTCTCAAAAGAGCGATGTTTTCTTGAGAACTGTCGTATTTCTAGTCGTCTTCTTCGAATGGTTAGTGTGAATGGCACCATGGTTTCGACCCCTGCTGACCTCTAGCGACAAGTGACCGAATGAAGCGAGACGACAGGGACCAATCGACCTTTTGAACCTTATTCGCAAGGCGGGTCGCAGGAACTTGGCCTCTGAAAAGGAAACACAGCCATGAAACAAGATAAATGCTGTTTGCCAGTATTTCGGGCTTCACTCTACTGTTTCTGGTTAAAAAGGTCAAAGAAAGACAACTTATCCTTCTATTTCGCCTAGAGGTTCCATCTTTCTTACAATTGAAAATTACTCAAACTGTTAGAGTAAAAAAAAATTATTAACAGAATTCTTTGAAGATGAACCACAAGATACAAGTGAATGTGATTAAATAAAAACTCTCTTCAATTATTAGTTAAAATTCTCAACGTTATTTTAAATAAAAAAGAAATAACGAAAGAGAAAATTCTACCCTGCAAAATAAGTAAACTAATTTCTATCTGAATTTGTTAAACAATTTTCTAAGAAGTGGTCTAATGAATTTGCTTTCTGGAAATTTAGCATCGACTGTTTTTAAGATTTCTAATTACAACTAGTCGGCTACCCGTCGCTTCGCTCCGGAAGCCTCCCTTATGTAACGGAAAACAATTTTTTATTTATTAAAAATAACACACACACACACACACACACACTCACAAATTACATCAAGGAAACTAAAACTAAAATTTTTTAAAAGCTTCTTTTTAATTTAATTTTTGATATCTATATTCTCTCAATCTACGACTGCTTTTGATAAATTCTTTAACCAACACACAGTCTAAAAGAGTGATTAAAATAAAGACATATTTACAATAAAAAATCAGACTAGTTTCGCCACGTCGCTGCGTGGCAACTTCAGTGAATGTTATTGGATGGACCTCCAGCTTCTTTAATAGGCGAATATCCCATCAACAGCCAATGGTCCACGGACCAATTGTCGGGATTATGCAAATGCTGTTCTTAGTGCGGGAAGCACTTGCGCGCCTGGCGGAGATCGTTTGCACTGATCCTGTCGATGATAGATGTAAGCACGTGTGTGTGTTTATCAACACTCAAGTGGTAACATTTTTTTTTTTTTTTTTTTTTTTGTTCAGTGATCTTTTGGTTTTTTTCCTGAAACCATAATGGTAAATACTCCTCACGGAGACGCAGGAGTATTCATAATGGTAAATACTCCTCTACGACTGCTTTTAGAACCACCTTGTAAATCATATATCTATGATATATTTTTATTTTTTACAGAGATTAGAATGTAGGCCTAGTGGTCTAATGGCTAAGACGTCTAACTTCTGAGCAGTATTCTACCTAATAGAAATAGTGCATCTTTCTTTCTTGACTATCTTTTTTTTTATTCCTATTGATACTTTTCAGTCGTTTTCGAGTTAGAAATAGTGATGGTTTTTGAGTTACAAATAGTGATTTTTTTCAGTATTCTACCTAATGAAATACTGCTTCTTATTTCTTGACTCTTTTTTTTTTTTATTTCAAATGATACTTTTCAGTGGTTTCTGAGTTACAATAGTGTTCAGTATTCTATCTAATAGAAATACTGCTTCTTTCTTTTTTGAGTCTCTTTTTTTATTCTAACAAGGGAATGGTTAGGCTTGTCAGTCCGAAACATCCCTTGAAATTCTTATCATTTATTCAGGACCTTAAGTAGTTGACGTATACCAAATTTTAGCTGCTTATATGCACTGAAAGGGGGTTAAAAAAAATGCTGAAGTTACAAGAAATACGTCATCACTCTTTGCTTGCCACGCATGACGTCACTATCTCTCGCTGGTTTGCCGGCGCTCAAGGTCACACGGATGGCACGGCAGAGCAAAATACTTACTTTTAAAATTATACTGTTATAATTACTGTTTATAAAATAAAAACAATAACTGCAAAGTGTGGCTACATTTGTATTTTAAAAGAATTTAATTCTGCATAGAAAAAAAAAGAAAGAAAAATATTAAATTAAAGAATTGAACAGAAATTTATGTAACGCTAACTGTAAACTATTGGCATATTATAAATAAAATTACCAATAAAAATAATGACAATAAAATCGAATAATAACTTAAAGAATTTAACAAAAATAAAGAAATAGAAAATGTTTAAAAAAAAATGGAAAATAATTTCGTAAATTTAGAAAACATTTCAAAATCGTAAGATTGTGGAACGAAAATGTTTCTAAACATTGAAGTCAAGCAAATATCTAACTTACTACTACTATTAATAATGTAATGTTTTAATTAGTAATGTAATTATTCGTTAAAATCCACCACACAGACTTAACTTCTGGTCATTTATTATAATAATAATGATTAAAATAAATGATTAGAAGAAGTTTGTTTTGTGGATTCTAAAAAAAAATAAGTTTAACTATCTATTTATATCTAAGTTTGTATCGTTTACAAAAATATCCAAAAATTACTTTGCACAAATCTTGAATAAATCTATCTTGAATTTACTTTCTTCTGAAATGAGTTGGTACTTTAGTTTTAAGAATTTGTCTTTTTAGATTTATTTTTCTGGCATGATATCTGATGGCGTAAAATAAATGTGAACGTCTGGGGAGAAATAACCATGGGAGATTAGAAAGGAATTTGAATTGGAATTTTTGGATATTTTTTTATCTGTTACAAAAATATCCAATAATTATCTAAACCCACAGGATTTTTATTTCTACTATTTTTGATTATTGTGTAATTCCAAATGTAGTTAGAGTTGTAAAACCATTGATTACACTTATTCATAGGACTAATATCCGAATTATTATTGCAATTACATGTAGTAATGTTTCCTAAATTTTACGAAATATTTTCCATTTTTATTTAAAAACATTTTCTATTCTATTTATGAAGAATAGTAAATTATGTAACGAGACCGTTACATTGTATTTTATTATTCTTTTTTCATATTCTACTTATGATTAACTGTTAATGGGCTATAAAATGACAATTGGACATTCTTTTTCAAAAATGTAAGCTTATTTTTTTTTTTCAAATTCAAATTACTTTATTTTAAAATACAAATGATGCCACACTTTTCATTTGCTGATTTTAAAAGTTTTCAAATAATAATTATATTTAAAATCCTGAGATCACTGCTCTTTATATTATATATTAGAATCCACAATCATTTATTATTTTCATAAATGATTAGAAGTTTGTGTTGTGGATTTTAACAAATAATTACATTATTAATAGTAGTAGTAAGTTAGATATTTGCTTGACTTCAATGTTTAGAAACTTTTAGTTCCACAATTTTACGATTTTAAAATGTTTTCTAAATTTACGAAATTATTTTTCATTTTTTTAAAAACATTTTATATTCCTTTTTTTTTTTGTTAATTTCTTTAAGTTATTATTCGATTTTATTGTCATTGTCTGGTAATTTTATTTATAATATGCTAATAGTTTACAGTTAGCGTTACACAAATTTCTGTTCAATTCTTTTAATTTAATATTTTTCTTTCTTTTTTTTTTCTATGTAGAATTACATTCTTTTAAAATGTAGCAGTTTATGCAGTTATTGCTTTTATTTTATAAACAGTAATTATAACAGTATAATTTTAAAAGTAAGTATTTTGCTCTGCCGTGCCATCCGTGTGACCTTGAGCGCCGGCAAACCAGCGAGAGATAGTGACGTCATGCGTGGCAAGCAAAGAGTGATGACGTATTTCTTGTAACTTCAGCATTTTTTTTAACCCCCTTTCAGTGCATATAAGCAGCTAAAATTTGGTATACGTCAACTACTTAAGGTCCTGAATAAATGATAAAAATTTCAAGGGATGTTTCGGACTGACAAGCCTAACCATTCCCTTGTAAGTGGCACTTTTCAGTGGCTTTTGTGTTCCAAATATTGATGGTTTCTGAGTTACAGTTAGTGATTTTTCAGTATTCTATCTAATAGAAGTATCGCTTCATTCTTTTTTTACTTTCATTTTAATTATAATTGTCACTTTTCAGTGACGATTGAGTTACATTTATTGATGGTTTTTGAGTTGCAAATAATGATTTTTTCGGTATTCCACCTCAAAAAAAGAGTGCTTCTCTCTTTCTTGACTCTGTTTTCTTTACTCCAACATCTGGCGTATACACCCACCTATTTTTCAATATCACAGGATTTGGTTAAGTAAGAATATTTAAAATATTGCAACGTTTCGGCAATTATCGTTCTAATTGTCAGTTTCGAATTACAAATAAACTGACTGATGTGAAATAAATAAACAATCTTGAGATTCAAAAAAAAGATTGAATACATTCCTTATTGATGGGGGAAAGGAAAGGAGATATAAGTAAAAAAACCATATGAAGAGAGTTGTAGTCCCTATGGCCTAATGGATAAGGCATCTGACTTCGGATCAGAAGGTTGCAGGTTCGATTCCTGTCGCGGATGTTTCATTGTAAAAATTATTTCTATTTTCCATTCTCTCAGAAAATTGCGCCGGACAGACAGAAAGACAGACAGACAGACAGAGAAATAAAAGATTTTAGTAATATAGATTGTAATTACCTGGAATTGCAATTAATACGGTTTCTCATTATCTAATTTGATTAATGAGTAGAATTACTTAACAGTAATAACACACTGAAACTCCCACATACTAAACTAATGAAATTTACTGATATACAAATTAAAACAATCGATTTCAGCCAACCACGACTTGTGGCTGTCTTCAGGTACATTAGAATCGACAGCACTCCATTAAATAGCAAATTATAAATTACTTGCAATACTCAAATTGAAATCGTGACGCTGAAAACGTAATGAGGCCTCCAAAACGTCGTGGTATAGAAACAACGTCTCCGTCTTCGGAAATAAGAATCACTCACGTTCAGCTCAGACAATTGAACATTGAATGCCTCCATAGCAATGGAATGAGAGGAATATACCCAGGGACCATCGCCATCCACAGAGTTCAGCACAGCAAGTCCCAGGAACTAATAAAAAAAATCCCACACACAAATTCATCAATTCAATATCTGATTTAGATTTACTTTATTTTTAAAGATGATTCATGTAGCGTAGCAAAAATACTGAGCTCTCAATCACTTATTTTTTTTTACATGAATATAGAGCTTATTTTTATATTTGTGAAAATGCTTATTTTATATCCTGAACAAGAAAGGTACAGTAAACATAATACATTATACAGAAGGTTTAGAAAAGAAGTTGAAGGAGGAAGGTACAGGAGCTGTTAAGATGGGGCAAAATAACCTACGATATCTTGCTTACGCCTATGATATTGTAATAATATCAAATAATATTATAGACATCCAGGAGAAGATAAATGTTACGGCAAAATTCTTGAAGGGATTAAAATTAGAAATTAATTTGCAAAAAATCAAAAATTGTTATTTTTAAAAAGGGGGGAAAAAAGCAAAAACTGAAGAATGGTCTTGGGAGGGAAAGGTACTTGAAACAGTAAATGAGTATAACTATCTAGGGCAGCGTTTCCCAACCGGTGGGTCGCGGAAGGGTTACAGGTGGGTCGTGACTTGATCCTAAAACTATTAGAAACCATCGAATAAACCATCAGAAAAGATCAGAAAAATCGAAAATCGATCATATATAAGGAAGGGATACGATACAAATATGGTTTTATTCTATATTCTTCTATTTCTATATATGTGGAGGTATTTCAATAAGGAAAGGTGGGTCGCCAGCTGAAAAAGGTTGGGAACCACTGATCTAGGGTATTGGATGAATGGACGCAATAGTCCAATAAGTTAGATAAAAAATTTTAAATAATAAAGGTACATTAGCGGCAGTAGAACTAGTAAAAATCATCAAACCGACGGTAATAGGTTCGCCTAAGACGCATCTGTGGCTCTTTGATAAATTAGCTATAAACTCCATGATATATGGGGCAGAAATTTGGGGGTGGGCAAAAAGAGGGGAATTAGAAAAAATACAGTAAAACCCCGATTATCCGCGAGTGCCGCAATTTTTTTTTTTAACTACGAAACTCAAAAAAAAAAAAATTTTAATCGAAGCTAACAACAGGGAAATTACAATAGGCCCTACAGTGCGAAGGTCGAAAATTACTGACAGGTTTATTGTGCGTCATGATCCTGTAGGCCTTCTCGGAATTTGTGGATGCAAACGTAGAGCAAAGGTTTCTGCTTTACTGTACATATTTTAAAAGTTTTATGTATTATGTTTTTTGTACAATAAAACGTAGTTTTTAATGGTGAAATATTTTTTTTTCGTGTTTACACATTTTTAGTCTTTTTTCGGGTTATCCGCGATTTTCGTTATCTGCGAAGCCCTTGCCACCCAATTCCGCGGATAATCGGGGCTCTACAGTACAAAGAAAATATATCAAAATTCTTTTAGGATTAAATTCGAATACCCCAAATTATATTTTGCGAATGGAAATTGGTTTTGAAGAAATGTTTACCCTTCAAATGAAAAAAGCTGTAAAATATATTAGGAAGATTTTTGAGATGGAAGAGATTTCCAAAAGAGTGTTGGATTCAAATGGAAAATGATAGAGTAAATGGGTTAAGAAATAAATGGAGAGACGAAGTTTCAAAATGCTTAAATAGTATCGATCTATCAGATGAGTGGAAGATGAAAATTTTAGGTTTGGAAATAAAAAGGTATTTACAGAAAGAAAACAAAGAATGGAGGATAACGAGTGGGAAGAACTGAGGCAGAAAGGAAAATTAACATTGGAACATATTATTTTATATTGTTAAAGTTTTAAAACAGAAAGAGATAAATGGTTAAAAGTGAAAAAGGAACATACAGAGAAGGAGATAATAGTAAAGATGTTATATGAAGGGAAATGTAATATAAATTTATGTATGTTTACTAATAAGGTAATGGAGAAGTGGTCTGGTATAATAAGAAATACAGAGGTAATTATGTAAAAAAAAAAAAAAAAAAGAGGCGACCTCCCCACACCTTGTCAAGGCGGAAGCCGGTACAGGGGTTTAATTAATTAGAACTGTTGTAAACTTGTAACATCACTAATATTATAAGCATTATTATTGTTTAGTATTGTGTATAAAAATCACCAAATGAAATGTATAAAATATGTAAATAAATCTTTTTATATATAATTGGTTCGGTAGCAATTTAAATAAATCTTGGCTCCACCCCCTCTCGAAATTTGAAAATGACATAATATTTTTGGGTTGTTGATGATTTTTCCAGAATGTGTGACCCCCCCCCCCCAACTTCCCCAAAATAAAATCCTTTTTACGCCTCTGACTCGAACTATAAATAAATAAACTATAAAAGGGATAAAAGAAATAAAGATGATTCCTAAAGAATCTGAGAATTTAGGACGTGAGAAAAGAAAATCGAATTTTCCGTATTTAAATCTTTAATCAAAAGTTTACTGAAGAATTTCTTTTTTTCTCTGATAAAAACTTAAAAGTAATTTTGTTATTTGAATATAACTATCCAAAATTAGTTAGAAATTCTTTTATTGCAGAAAAGTAAAAAATTATTTTCACCTTAATTGTACTTGAACTGTCTATCTAACGCAGTCGTTTTTGGCGAGATAGTTTTAGTGCATTCCTGATAACACAAATGACCTTCCACTGTTTTTATTTTTATTTCGAAAATTCGGTGGAAATTTTACGTCAAAAAGCATTATTTAAGAATGTTTGAAAATGTTTTTGCAATTTTTCCCTTTTAATGTAGGCATGAAGTATTATTTTTTTAATTGAAAAATTCTGCATATTTATAAAAATTTAAATTAAAGACTGAAATGTTTGAATGGACAATAATGCATATTTCCAAAATAAGGAAACAAAATATCAAGTTAAGGTAGAAAATGAATTGTCATACAGTTTTTGGTCAAATAAAGGACTGAGACGGGGGTGTCCACTCAGCCCTTTACTTTTTACTATATACAGTAGTTTGAAAGAAGACTGTGCGTTTACAAAAATAGGCGTTTTTGAACTCCGTAAGTTCAGGACTTAATATTTTGAAAGCCTGCAACTTGTATAAAGGCAGAATTTGAGCCAGGAACTGATGTTAACATTTAAGTCAGTTTCATATTGCAAATAAATATATAATTCCGCAATTAACATTTGTTGTTGTCCGGATTATTCCAGGATTGAAAAATGTTTTGCTCCAGAATCTTCGTTGTCACATTAGAATCTTGCTCTTGTAATGGCTAGCAAAACGAGATTCTTGTTGCATTGACTTTGAACAATCCATTAACTTTGAATCTGCAGCCAAATGAATTTCCGTATGGTATCATTAACATCAACAACTGTTTTAGATAGCGGGCTCTGTAGAATATCATTAAAGCTACACAAAATTACGTTGGAGAAGACTCAATTATAACTTTTACATTTCAAATTTTACGCCATTTCTGTTTTGTTATGGCACTATTCTGATTATTGTATGTTATAATATAACCTTAGTGCCTAAAATCATTATTCTTTGAGTAGATACTACATTTGTATTTAAATATATACTGTTTATTTATCAATTACTAGATATCTATTCAAATATATCAGTTAACAGCAAAGCTGACGGTAATATCATAAATGTTGTGACGTAAATAATGAAACATTTCATTTAAAAATGTCTTATAATTAATTAAATGCTATGAAATATTGTTACCTGTGTCACTAACATTGTTTATGGATTAAAAAAGCGTTTTTTTTTTCTTTGCAAATTTATTACACTTTCCAAAAGTATTAAAAACATTTAAAGAGATTTACTAGAAGTTTTTCAAGAAGAAATAAATATTTGGTTGAAGTCCGTTTTGAACCTCATAGAATGCATATTAAATTTGGTAACCGCATGGCCGATACAAGGATGCTTTCCGCCCTAAGCAAACTCATTTACAGTCTCTCCTCCCCGAATCAAACATGTTATTTCATTTGTGGTTCAAACATATTTGATGTTTCATTTACGGACCTACTTGAATTTATTGAAAAACACAATAGGTCCATAAAAAAAATACGAGGTAAATTACAATCAAAGAAAATTGAGAGCTATTGATACATCTTTTTACCTACTGATCTAATAAAAATCAACTTTAATTTTTAAAAATTGGTGCCATTAAATTTTGGTGACTTGAGCGGTGGCCGAATCGGCTTTTTGGTTTAATTAGCTACATAATAGTTTACTCATATTTCTAAACTTAATTACATTTTTGATGTTTACGTATCTTTGTAATGACTCTTAAGGATTTAATCACTTTGTATCCGTAATTAAGTCAAACCATGATGAATTGATATACATTAAATTTAATATTTATAAGTTAATTCTAGTAACGAACCAAGATTGGAAGTGGCTGTTTGCCATTTTTTATTCTGCTGTCTTAGGAGATTGAGGTTTGCAGTACAGACATTATCGTCAACAAATACTTAGAAATATAAATATGAAGGAAACTTGAAATCAGAAAGTCTTCTGCTGTATATTTTACTGAATATATTTATTTGAGAAAAATAAAAAACAAAAAAACCAAACTTTTACTTTTAATAAAAAAAAGTCAATTAAAGAACAAGGTATACAATCGGAGACATAAAAAAGAGAAACAAAATTGGAGAAACCCTTTCTAGGATTTTCAAGACTTCGGGTGACAGATGAGAGAGAAGAGATAAAGGAGAATCCTTCTGCATCTTACCCTCCATGAGAACCGCTAGGTAGTCACTAGATGGGGTTTTCTGCTTTTTTGAATACAGTGAAATAGAGGAATAAAAAATACATTATAAAAAAAAAACATTTAAAAAATACATTATTTGTGATTACATAAAAGATTTATTTGCATTCTATACATTTGCGGATTCTTATATGCTTATACTTCATTTATAATGCGTGTTTTTAGATTATAAGCAGAAATTTTATCACAATTTTCCATACACTGTTTAAACTGTTTTGAATGTATTTCTGAATAACAAAAGCGTTCACATTTCATATTTTTCATTGCAAATGATTTAAATAGTTGATTTACGAATAGCTAACAGCTCCTTTCGCTACCTAAGACAAGCCACTCATAAATCAAGTAATCAATTAGAGATTTAACAACAAGTTTCCAGTTACTTCGAGTTTCTGATAAAAATAAACAGAAATTTCACGCAAGAGCAAAGCATATTGCTTTACTATCTAATTTATATTTAATCTTCGTACTTCATAAATCAGTTGTAATATAAAGTGTTAATAATGGAAAATATATATAACTTTAACAGTATAATAAAAAAATTAAAAAAATAAGCAACAATAAATTCACAATAATATCAATAGATAAATGAAAAAATTCATGTGCTGGCATTCCATCGGTTTAGAAGAATTTTCTAACTGCATTAAAAGAATAAAATTAATGTTTATAAATAATACCATTGTTATTATAATAATGCTATTATAATTATAATACATAATTCAGTATAACTACTAGTTCCTTCATCTCTTACTCTTTTATTACAGAATATTTCGCAGAATATATTATCCTGCTTTTCAGGTTTCTTCTCCAAACATACTTTACCCTTAACTGAATATTCTATTCTATAATATATATAATCCTGCAAAATATTGTATGTAATAAAAAGAATCAGATAAAGGAAGTATATTACAGAAAGTATCTCATAAGGAGTTTTCAATTACAGATAATAATAACAATAAAAAATTGAAAACTAAGTGCAGTAACTAATTTCAGAATTAATTTTTATAATTTTAATTTAAATTCCTATATTTTTATTCTCTAGTAAAAGTTAAATCCAGAAGCATTGAATTAAAAGAAAAAGGAAAAAGATAGAGAACAATTTTTACATCAGTCAAATATATATTTCCTATTGTTTTTTGTTTTTTTTAATTTCTCTTCGAAAAGCATTTGCATAATATTGAGATTTATGTTAACAGAAATTTTACAGTCCTAATAAATTTCCTTAGACAGGCTAATAAGTTGTTAATAAATTCAAATAAAGTTAGTTAATTATCTCGTTTTGCTGGAATGAAATAAATCGACTAGTTTTACTAAATATCTGTTTTTCGAAATGTAAATATTAAAAGTTAACGACAAAAAAAAGACAAGGTCCGATATCTTAATATGTGCTGTAGAATATGAAATTGTTTCTAGGAATTATTCTAAACCCCTGTTTCCCAACATGGGGCGCACGCCCCACAGGGAGGCAGTTTGATTGTTAAGGGGGGCAATTGGAATATTGAATATTGTTTTTTTTTTCCTTTTTTTTTTTTTTTGGTTGTAAAACTTAAAAGTCGTTTTTTTTTCTTTTGGTTGTGAAAGTTCTGTTTAATTTTATGGGGCATAGCATAATACTTTAGATACTTTAGGTGGGGCATAGCACTAAAAAGGTTGGGAAATACTGTTCTAAACAGATACGGAGATTTCTATGTTCTTCTGTTTTTCTAAATCATTTTTGTTGCAATTAGTTCTTATAAGATAATTAAGAAATATTGAGATTAGTTATATTAATGTCATTCAGATTACATGGAAAAAAAAAAAGTAAAAAACCAAAACTTTCTTGAACAAAAATGCTTCCTATTTTGATTTCGACAATTCTTCCAATTACTAATTAAAGAAATTTTATCTTTTGAGATTGATATTAATGTATTTTTTAAGTTATGTAGTTTTATAGAAAAGCTTCGAACCTATATTTAATATTCGTTCCATTTACTTTGCAATTGAAAGAAATATAAGGAATGAAAAAAAAAAAAAAAAAAAACCCAATGTTTGATTACTTTCACCTGGGTTTAACTTGGGTGAAAAAGCTGCTAGTCTAGAATATTCTCATCTAACTCTAACTCTTCAGACCAGTTAGAAATGGACCTTGCCTCCAACAAGATGGAAATGCCTTCAAATGATGTACGGTACCACTTGGTGACAAAAAAAAATCGAAGCACCCTGAAGGAAGCATCCAATTTGAATGAAACTTTGGATGAAAAAAATTGGAATTTATTCAAATTTCACTGAATCAATTCTGAAGAAACAAATTTATTGTTACATTATTAGCAGTATGTTAAGTCTCTCTGACTACTATATTTGCTTCCTCTATGATTTTTGTATCATTTAGTGTAGTTAGTATGTTATACACTGTCTGGTATTATTATTCTACTTTCTATATAACGTATAAAGTACAATAAGAACATCGGACAGAGAAATTGACATGCCAATATAAAATTTTAAGTTTTTAAAGAAAGATATATCATTTTTGTTAAATATTTTGTAATGCTTTATATTAATCTAACTTTAACATTTATTGAACAGAACAGTTTTTGTACTTTGTTTACAGTATGGCTTTTTAATAACAATGTTATTGTAGCCATGGAGTGATTTGTTTTTTCTAAAGTAAGTATTTATAATGTAAAAAAAAAGTAATTTTTACCCAGATAGATACTCTTCTTGAAAAAAGTTCCTTTATATTTTTGGCTGAATACAATAACGGTAACTTTAGGACTCCAGAGCATTTAAGACTTAAAATATCCTTTTAAATGTCTTAAAAATGAAATAATGTTTCTAGGATGCGTAACGACAGTTAATGATGCTAAAAGAAATTTAATGTTTTTTTTTTTTAATTTTTAGATTCTTTACTGAGGTTAATGAAAAATGATAATTCATAGTTTAAATTAAGATACAGAGCTTATATATTCGTATTTTGTAGCAGGTCACGAATTATTAACTTCAGATGGTCTGCAGACATGAAGAAAATAAGAGTAACTTCAGATACATATATTCTCTTGTGCCAACTTTCGCTGCAAGGGGGCGAGTCCATATTTGTCCTGTCAATCTGGACCTAAACTTGTTTATCACATCACAGTTAACTTGCTCACTGTTAGACTGGCTGTCGTGAGGAATACCAACGCACTCTTCAACCTCATTGTAGGGAATTGAGGCTCTCCCCAGCCGCTGCTACAGCAAGAGCCTGGCTGCATTTCGCGGTCGGCCGGTGCTTCCGAGGCGGTGTGTGTCTACCCTGTTAGGCGACCGCACCGTACCTTTAGCTATCTGCCTTTCACATAAATTACCGATTCGTTGTAGCGGAGTGTAGTGGCGAATCTGTTTGTGCCTCCCCTGCGCTCTTTGGCTGGTGGCCAACCCAAAATGGAGTGAAGTGTTTATGGGGAAAGATAATAATATTGGTGAAAGAATGGCGGACCCTTCATCAACTCGAATCGTCAACTGTTGTCCGTCAGATTTTTATTCAAGTTGTTGCAACAAAAGTACATTATTAGCAGACGTAATTACTATTAAATACATTTTGAAATAAACATAATTTACTGTCTAATAAAGACAAAATAGTGGCAATTTGCCTTTGAGCAAATACTTTAACAAAAAAGAAAAAAAAAACCAAGATTGTATTGTAATTTATAAATTGATTTTTGAATATTACCTGAATGTAATCGTATTATTAGAAAACTAAATCAAATCAAAAAGCACTTATTTCCTTTGAAGCAAAGAAAATAGGAGCACTTAGCAACTAGGCATTAAATTTCTAAAAAAAAGGAAGGAAGAATAAATTTTAATTCCTAAGGTATTCAATTAATAGCAATAACAAATGATAAAATTATATTCTTACTGTTTGGCACCGTTCTTAGTTCATAAAAAAAAAGCTAAATAAAAACATCAGTGGGTGAGATCAAGGTTTACAAAGTTAAATTTTTAAAGGAGATTTTTATGATATTCTTTAAGATTAACAAAAACAATTCATAGTTCAAATACTTTAGAATAATTAGTAGCAGATTTATAAAACCCTACTAAAGATATAAAGAAAAAGTGTTAAAAAAAAAAAAGCATGAGATGAAAAAAAGTATAAAAAACTATGGAATAAAATAAAAGTTGGAACTAAGCAAATTCAGATTAAACTTGTAACTTTGTTTGAATGCTTTCCCCTTACTTTGTATTTATAGATGTGAAAAGAATATTAGAGATAAGAATAATTAATTGGCAGTCTACTCTTAAAGTTCGATTGCTTTAGGTAAAAGATTCTAACTTTCAAGAGCATGGATGGAATTAATACAGATAATTAATATGCTAATACATATAATTAATACAGCTCTAAATTAATACAGTAGATAAATATTAGATGGATGATTAAATTTTTTAATACAAAAGATTAAACGAGAAATACACTAATGACATGAATTTACCTGTCATCTCTATATTTAGCAAATCTTTATTAATGAGGTTACAGTTAATCTTTACATTCGACAGCTAATTACTGCACGTGATTACATTCATTAGTAAATCTCTGAAAGCTTAATAAGCCTACACAGTTAGTAGTAAATCCAAATGTAATGTTTTATTATAAGTGTTTGTGTATATAAAAAAAACCGAAGTTCTAATAAACGTACACACTGATCAAAACAATTATATTACGAAAATAATAGGAAGGAATATTCAGTATCACCATTGTTGAGCGTTTCATTAACGAACAATGCAGGGTAAGCATATTGAAAGAAGAAATGAACTCATCGGATTACGCAAATTAGTAGAGACTGCCCATTATCACGAGGGATATGCTGCAGCGCAATATGGTTAAAAATATTGGATTCATTGGATGGTTTTCTTTTAGCAAAAAAATTGCACTTGCAAATATAACATCACTCTCCAATATCTGACAACGGAATTTGTCCCAACAAGCAGCTTGGAGAGCAATAGGACAACTTGAAGTTGGATAGACACAGGCAAGAGGAACATCCCAAAGCGTCATAAGCCGATTGTGCTACCTCATCTACAAGACCGGGTCTAATCCACAAAAGCACCAGATGATCAGTTATTGCGTATCTTGACACGAAGAAATTATTGATCCGTAGCTACTGATCATCATTCTATTGCTCCACTTTCTAGGACGTTAAGTATGAACCATACGAAATGGGCTTCACCGTAGTGGACGGCCGACAATATGCCCGACGGCCAATGGCATTCGCGCCTCCGGAAAGACCATTGGAAAAGTGGTCCTCTGTTCTCTTCTTAAAAAACATAGTCGAGGTTCAGCCGAAAGCCAGAAAATCGTTGTCTCCTGATCTTGGTGAACAAAGAACACGGAAAATCCGACTTGTGTGCATGAATTTCTTCAATGGTGGTGGAGTCAAGATATGGAGGGGCTTCAGTGTTGGGAGGATCGCACTGACCTCTCATCATCCGAAATGGATTCCTGAAGGCTGTAAGATACCAGAATTAGAACTTGAAACGCGGGAGTAGTTGATAATGCATGCCCACCGGGAACAAATAATGAGCAAAAGAAAGCAAGGACCGATTCTTATGGATTGGCCTGTATGTTTACCAGACCTGGATCCATTTAACTGCTGGAACAATCTGATCGTATCGATTCTTTATCGCTGTCAAAGTCGGATGACCATAAACCCATCTGAAGAAGTAATATACCGATATACAGACCAATGGAATTTCACCCCAAACTGTCGTCGCAAAATTTCTCCATGATAATGACCATGCTGTGCTAATTTGCATATTCTGATGACTTTAATTCTTTATGCATATCCTACTTTGTGCGTTAATAAAACGCTGAAAATGTGATGTTGATTGTCCCTTACTATTATTTTTAGGAATATCCAGTAATTGGTTTTTGATCGTATATTGTTGCATTAAAAATTCTGTTAACAAATTTTAAATAAACTAACTATTACATTTCAAGATTTTTTTTTTTTAAATATCCAGAGATTTAATAAATGATTAAATGGAGGAGTGGAAGGATTCAGTCAACGGAAATAGAAAATAAAAGCTAAATAAGTTTGGTCCTTCTTTAATATAATTACGCACATCATGTCTGATAATTATTAATAAAAGCTAAATAAGTTGATTTTAGGTTTAACTGCCAATTTTAAGAATAAAAAATATTAATAAATAATTTAAACTTCAATCTGTAGTTAAGAAAAAGCAAATTCAAACACTAACTTAATTTCAAACAAATAAGTTTTTTTTTTCATAATTTTCAATGTAAATGAAGATTAAAAAAATAGAATATTAAATGGAAAGAATAATTTGAATATTAAATACAATAACCGAAAGTAAGAAATTCAGCATAACTTACTAGTCATTAATAAAAGTCGAAATTCTGTTGATTAACTGCCGATTTTGCTATTATTATTTAAGTTATTAAGTTAGATATTTTCATTATTCACATGTGTAGGAATAATTAAAAACGAAAATTAAGAATAATTGAAATATAGCTCTTTAATTGTAAATATTACCTAATAAATGCTTAATATAAAAGTAAGTAGATGTAAGATACCGTAGTTATTCTTTTTTATATATTGATAATTTTGGTTAATGGTGACGATAGTAACAGTGATGCAGTTGAGTGCTAAATCTACATTACTAAAATCTTTTATTTCTCTGTCTGTGTGTCTGTCCGGCGTAATTTTCTGAGAGAATGGAAAATAGAAATAATTTTTACAATGAAACATCCGCGACAGGAATCGAACCTGCAACCTTCTGATCCGAAGTCAGATGTCTTATCCATTCGGTCATAGGGACTACAACTCTCTTCATATTGTTTTTTGACTTATATCTCCTTTCCCTTCCCCCATCAATAAGGAATGTATTTAATCTTTTTTTTGAATCTCAAGATTGTTTATTTTTTTCCCATCCGTCAGTTTATTTGTAATTCGAAACTGACAATTAGAACTATAATTGCCGAAACGTTGCAGTATTTTAAATATTCTTACTTAACCAAATTCTATGTCATATTGAAGTGCGTGTACACGGCAGATGTTGGAGTAAAGAAAACAGAGCCAAAAAAGAAAGAAGCACTCTTTTTTTGAGGTGGAATACCGAAAAAATCACTATTTGTAATTCAAAAACCATCAATATTTGTAACTCATACGTCACTGAAAAGTGACAATTACAATTAAAATGAGAGTCAAAAAAGAAAGAAGCAGTACTCCTATTAGGTAGAATACTGAAAAATCACTATTTGTAACTCAGAAACCATCAATATTTGGAACACAAAAGCCACTGAAAAGTGACAATTAGAATAAAAAAGAGACTCAAAAAAGAGACTCAAAAAAGAAAGAAGCAGTATTTCTATTAGGTAGAATACTGAACACTATTGTAACTCAGAAACCACTGAAAAGTATCAATTGGAATAAAAAAAGAGTCAAGAGAGAAAGAAGCAGTATTTCATTAGGTAGAATACTGAAAAATCACTATTTGTAACTCAAAAACCATCACTATTTCAAACTCGAAAACCACTGAAAAGTATCAATAGGAATAAAAAAAACGACAGTCAAGAAAGAAAGATGCACTATTTCTATTACAGTAGGTAGAATACTGCTCAGAAGTTAGACGTCTTAGCCGTTAGACCACGAGGCCTACATTCTAATCTCTATTAAAAGTAAAAATATATCATAGATATATGATTTATACGCTGGTTCTAAAAGCAGTCGTAGATTGAGAGAATATAGACATCAAAAATTAAATTTAAAAAAAAGAAACTTTTAAAAAATTTTAGTTTTAGTTTCCTTGATGTAATTTGTGTGTGTGTGTGTGTGTGTTTTTTTTTAATAAATAAAAAGTTGTTTTCCGTTTCATAAACGAGACTTCCGGAGCGAAGCGACGGGTAGCCGACTAGTTACCTTAAATATAACTCAGATTAACGCAGGGAAATTGTTCATTATTATTTATGGGAAAATCCCTGGATCCATATTATTTTTATATCTATTGCGAAAACCAAATTTAAGGAATCTGGACAAAATTATTGATATTCTACAAAATGAGAAAGCAATACGTTGTTTAGAATTAGAATTCTAATTCACATTCTGAAAACTATTATCAATTCAAATATAGTATGTTATATTTACATTGTTATTATCAATCATAACATTATTAGTAATGCTCGTACGAAACAATTTATCTTAAAACTTTAAAAATGTTTCACTCAAATATAATTTAATACACATCAATCCAGCTTCCACAAATTTTATTAATACAAATGCCCTAATTTTTATTGTCTACAAATAGAATTATCTATAGTTAAATTATCTCTAGTCTTTCACCAAAAAAAAATAAATGAAATAAAAAAAATTTCAATACTATTATTAAAATTAGAAAATTTTACTATTAATTAGTAAAAATAAGTCATATGCTGAAAAGTGGAATTTTAATTATCGTGTAGTAATCTTTATATTTGGTGTTTTAGTTATATTCATTGTAAAGAAAATTTATCTGTAATTCTTGTATATGTATATAGATTTGAAATAATATGAAGAATTAGTATTGATAAAATGTAGAACGTATGTTAAAAATTGAATTGGAAGTTTGATATACATTTTATATTTAATGTCTAACATTACTGTGAATACAAGTTTCTTTTTTTTTTGGTTTCATACCCATTCAGTTGAAAGGTATTTGGTGATGCATTCCGTTGTAATGTAACCACTTAACGTAGTATCAATTGAGTTCTGTGTTTACATTCTTTCTCATTCTTGTCTTGTCTTTAGCCTTTGAGTCCTTCTTCTGAGGTGGATTCCAGACTGCCCCTGCTGTTTCCAGGCTGTGGCTCAGACGGGCGAAATCGTGACCTTCTGAGTACTTCTCATTCCTGCACTTTTGAACCCGCAGCTGTACACGCACTCAAGAAGCATTTTACGCAAATTTTTATAGCAGGTTGGGTTTTATGTGCGCTATGACTCGTTAAAACTAATGATCAGTCTAAGACAGAGGCACATTAACTAAACTTCACTTCGTTTCTTTACAAAACTCGAACTTTTAAAGCAGTTTCTCGAACCAGAAAACTTCTTAAACTCTTGGATTGAATAACCCAAAATCGAGAATTTTCTTATAGAAGATTTATTGTTACTAGATTTCCTCGAAACTTGACTAAATTGGAATGAAATCTATGATGACAGTTCGCTTTTAACTATTATGGTAATAACTCCACTGTTCTGTCTGACTTAAATTTTAAAGGAATTGTCACAATGGTTGTAGATAAAAGCTTTCTAAAAGTTTCTTTTGAAGAATTTTGCATTTACTTTCAAGATGTAATTATTTGAATAAATTTCTAAATGACATTTTAGGAAAAATATATATAAATTTTGTTATAATGATTTTGTTGAAATAGTTCTTTACAGGGGATAATTCTTCCATAATTTACAGGGCTTATAGAGTAATTTTCTAATATTTTATTATTGAGTGACTTTCTATAAACTTAAATGGCTTTTTAGTATTATAAAGAGCCATTTAAGTTTATAGAAAGTCACTCAATAGTAAAAATTCCGAGGATGGATATTTGAGGAATCATCTATCTTGAAGATTTTTCTACTGTCATAAAAGAAACATCAAAAATAGTAGGGTAGCAGAAAAAAAGCAAAAACAATAAAATAATCCTAATATTTTTTTCTTTTTATCATAGGAACATTTTCAGCTACCAAATGGCAGTTATTCAATGAACAAAATAATTTCTGTAAAGTACTCATCGAACGAATGCCTACTTAATCGAACGAATGCTGAAAGTTTTATGAGACTGTATTTTACGTACAATGATTTAATTTATTACTGAATTGATGTATACAGTTTTTCTTTTTCAGTTAAAAGATGGGAGTAAGAAAAACTTGCCAGTGATATTATCTTCTGTAGTAACTTCAATCAATCCGTTACTTTGCAAAAAAAAAAAAAAAAAACCAATGGTAGTAGATTTACAGCCCAGAAGTTGAATACAAGTAGGCCTTCATCCTTTTTACCCTTTTCGATATTAAGGGAACCGCGTGGAAAAGAATATTTAGAACTGATTCAAACAATACACGTATTAGTGGCTGTAGGTTTGCTTAAGAACAGATCAAAGAAACTGCAAAACTATCTATCCCAAGCATAATTTTTAGAAAAATCTACAGTAAACACTCTTACTGAACTTTTTGAAACAATTCTTGATGCTTAATTTTGACAAAGCATCTTAATTTTAAAATGAAGATTTATTTTTTCTTTTAAAGAAAACTTGAGAACTTCTTTCAATTGAAGCCTAAACAGACAAACTTTAATGCGTTTGTCTACAGGAAGGATAAATAGGCATTTTCTTTTCTCCAATTTCAACTATCCACCCTCATTCCAGATATCTTTTCCTCTTAGGAAACGTTGTTGCTTTTCTGTTCTATTTAAGCTAACAGTAAATGTTGTTGCT
>JAFIDM010000005.1:39138046-39149739 GCA_023159025.1 Thereuonema tuberculata | reverse complement strand
CAGTAAATGTTGTTGCTTTTCTGTTCTATCTAAGCTAACAGTAAATGCCAAACTCCAAACAATAGAGGAGAAGGTCCAAATATGGGCTACCACTTTTATTTTGTGAATTTTATCAAGAAAAAGTTAAGTAATTAAATTGTTCCAGTTTTTACTTAATACCGAAAATGAGTCTACTTTATGATAAAAGGTTGAAATAAATAAAAAAGCAAAAACAAAGAAATTACTTCAATTTGTTTTTAAAAGTTATAGAAATTTGGTTTTTGAAAATGTGGTCCACATATGGGCTACCAACAAAAATTTACTGAATAATACTCGAATTTGTTTTAAAAAAATGTGAAAAAATGCTGAGACAATTAAAGTAAATGTTAACTGTCTATTTCAAAAGTCACAAATACAAAAGTCCTTTTCAGCACCTGCAGAATCACTGTGGGCCCACAGACAACACTAAATAATTTTGGCTCAAAATTCCCTCCCTTATGGAATTTCTAGACCACTATCATCTTCAGGTAGATTGAGTTTTTAAACTTTCTTTTATCCTTTCGAATAATGTTTTGGAGTATTTCTGGGCATTCTAAAAAGAAGAAAGCATAGATCAATTTTTTTTTTGTTCCAAATAAATAAAAAGATCTAAATATGTACTAGCCCATATTTAGATCTTCTTTGGTAGCCTGTATTTAGACCGTTTTGGTAAGAAACAAATCGGTTCCCGCCTTTATCAGGTGGTTCTATGCAATAAATAAACTATGCTAGAACAAGTTTAGAATATAAGTAATGACACGCATTTTACAAATCAGCGTTGGATTCAATATAGTTTAATTAAGAAAATAACAAAATGTATCTGTGAAATGTTTCAGTGTCATGAAATAGGTTGATTAACTCTTATCATCACACTATCTCTGAATAACTTGACTTTAGGCGACCAATTGTCTGTAGGCGTCTCATTTCTCTTTAAATAAAAGTGAAAATGTGTCCGAGTGCGCGGCGTACCTCCCATACACGAATATCTGAACTAGCCCATTTAGACCCTAGCCTATATTTGGACCTTCTCTGCAATTTTTTATAAAAGAATAACAAAAAGTATTATTATTCAAAAAAAAATTCATAAAAATGATTTAATTCCAGTATTACTTTTCTATATATTTTTAATAACATTTAAAAAAATTCACAACTATTTCATTTTTAATAATTATAAGAACAGAACAGATATTTCAAATTACATCGAATATTATAAAAATGGAAAAATTTATATTATTAATTTAATAACAGACACCGTTTAGTCTAATATCTTAAATAACTTATTTGTTGGTAAAATAAAGTTCAACAATTTAAGTATTTTAAATTAGGAAGAAACGCAAAGGCTATCATCTAGGATATTAAAATATTTAATGCTTGGTTGTAATCCACTATCCAAAAACAACTCATTATTACAAAGTTCGTTGATGACATACAGAAGTTCAATGTCTTGCTTGAATTAGTTCCTTAGAAAGAGAAAAAGAGTCTTTGTAAATGTCTAATCCATATTTCCTCCTGATCTCTTCTCTCTTAATAGTCATATTTAATTCATAAATAACATCACATCACCCATTAAACGTACATAAAATATTTAAAATATGTTTAATAACGAAAATTTTCAGAAAGAGTATTCGTCTTTCCGTTTTCAAGCTACAAATAAAATAACAATTAAAATAACAAAACAGGTTAACGTTGAACATTAACTTATTTAACAAAAATATGTAACCTAACACAATAATAAAAACCAAATCATTACTTATACAAACAACAATAAACAACAATTGATCTAGTCCCTATTGATAATTTAATACCTACTCACTAGGTTAATTTATTAATTCTTCAAATTTCGTAGTGTTTATTTGAATTTAATTTTACCATGTCTTGAGCCAAATTAACAAATCTCTCATTAACCTCCACCTTCATTTCTGTTCATGTTTTGACCTCTCGTATTCTTTATGAGAATACAGTACGTTCACTTTTCTAGTTACATTATCTTTTTCAGTGTACAAAGTTTTTACATTACTGTAGGTCTGTGCTAATATCATTGCTAATTTTAACAATTTTATCCAACATTATTGCTCATTAAATAATTAGTGTTATTAAAATGCAATAACATAATGTTAATTTTAGGGCTTTAATAAAGCATAATGTTAACTTGTTTAACTACACAAATGACATTGGTGTTGATATCAATCTCCAATGTGATGGAGATAAACCAAGTTCCCAAATGAACAAAGCAATGAAATAGATATTCTGTGGTCATTTTCAGATGAAAGGTTTGCCTCTCTTTTAATGCAATACAGGGTTATGTTTCAGCCATTTTCAATTGCTGATGGTTTTATCAAAATATGGAATCAGCAGTAGGTGGTTTATCATGAAGGTTTGAATGTTTATAATCCGATAAATTTCAAATTAAACTATACTTATCAAAATTATAATAAAATTTTTCAGTACATTAATAAGGAAATGTAATGATTCTCACCTTGATTATTAATAAAAGTTATTTATTTTTTGCATATGTCGACAAATGTCGTTATTATATTTAAACATGCGTTTAAATAAAAGAAATGTTTCAAATTAAAATCAATGCAAAGGTGGAAGCAAATAAAGAAAAAATGCTTTTGAAAGATACAATACAGTAGATATCTTGTGAGTTGTAATGAATTTACCATTATAAATAAATACGGCAAATCCATATTCAAAACCTTGTGAATAATAAAAACTTATCAGAATTAACAACAGTTACTAGTGATTAATCACGTGAAAATAAATCTTAAATGAAATATTTATTGAAAGATCTTTTTCTAGATTTTATAAAGAAAAAATTTTATTGAAAGTAACATTTAATTTTCAATAATATAAAATAGTATTTTATTTTATTAAAATGTACTTATCATTAATATAAATCATTTTGAAAGTTTTGAAACTACTGGGTGATTGTAACTATGCTACTTAAGTTTCATTTGCATAAGCACATGTGTTGCAACCAAGTTTACACGTTGATAAAGTGGCCACAACTTCTGGATGTCATTCGTATCAGCTACGATGGCCATTACCTTACGCAGTGCCGGAGTGCGCATTGCGTAAGAAGCTGTTTCATGAAAACAACGGCAAAACAACGACTTCAGCTTCGGGAATTTCGCCGTTGTAAGCAATTAAGCTCTGAGGATAATGATCATTCGATTCCACGAATACTCTGCGTCCTAGGAGTTCAGCCCGGTCGTGGGCGCAAACCTATCACTTCAAAAGTTGAAGTTGTAACCACAGCTATTGTTGAACAATCAATGAATAATGTTGCAGTGCCAAGGCAGTTGGATGATTATATGACACAGAGTGGAAGGTACTGAGACACGTAGTGCATTCCATGTAACACCAGCCACATAGAATAGCTAATGACGTTTGCATTAACCTTCTTTGCCAGAATGGAAGTGGATGAGTCGTGGCCATGACAGATTTGTGGAGGGACGAGGCACATTTGGGAAATCACCAACCCTCATGTTTTCCAGCAAATTCTACTGCACTCGCCTGAAGTTACAGTCTGGTGTGTATTCACAGCCACATTTATTCTTGGACTAGTCTTCTTCGAAGAAGGTACTCGCAATGGCTTTGTGAAGTGCTCTGTGACGTCCCAGAGATTCCAAAGGGTGTTCAAAGGTGTCGATGTCTGTTGTATCCAACTGCCGTTGCCACAGTGTCTGGAGTAAACCACTTTCATGCAAGATGTGAACTTCCACATATTGGATTCACATTTCAACGAGAAAAAAGTGATTAGTCGTGCTTTTCCTACCATCTGGCCAACTTGTTCTCCGGATCTTAATCCTTGTGATTTCTGTTGATTGGAATCGCTAGGTGTGTCGAGGACTTGTAAGTTTTGCAGCCTTGAAAGATATTACCGCACTGCATATGAAAAGCATCACAGCGGATCAATTGCTGTCGGCCGTTGAACACATTGTTCAGCGCTTTCAAGTTTTACAGAATGGGGACCTCTTTGAGCAGTTTCACTTGCATCGCTAAGAGCAGTATGTGTATAGCATGAGTGTCTTTTATAAATAAAGTATTGGTTGCTTGCAGTGTCACAAGTGGTATAGTGATACAAATTTTCTTTGTTTTCGGAAATTCAGGCCGCATGTCCTGAAACATCACCCTACCAAATTTTGTTGTATTTATACTGCTACATATCGCTCTATATTTTAATTATGATCACCCGGTATTGTAAATTGTAGACGGCTCTCCTTACATAAATCAGTACTTACGCAACAAAATACTGTACACAGTTACGGTATAGCATGCTTTTTATCTTAAATAAATAAAATATATGCTAAAAATAAAGATGTAAAGTTTATCTTTTATTTAATATTATCTTTCCATTTAATATTTTCATTTAATATTAGTATATTCTTTGCACATCATTTTATTACTCGTATGTTATGTTGAATGGTAGGGTACGGGGACAAATCTGGCATATGCAATAATTGATTGTGGAACGAATCATTTATGTAAGTCGGGATATATATGTAATTTCACTGGAACCTTTGCATAATGTGGAATTACGAAATAATAATAATACTTTCGTAATTAATCTGCAATTTAGTTTCTTATTTAATCAACTTTATTTCATTATTAGTTGTAGTTAGTTCTTTTGGGGTTTTTTTAAATAAAAGTTAATTGAATTAAAATTGTAGGCATTTTAGCTGAATGACTCTTGATTCTGGTACTTTACTTTGAAATTAATATTTGCTCGCGATCTCCAAAAAGCAGTCAAAGTCCATTCATCAAAATAGAGGGATTGGAATAGGAAGATTCACTACCCCTTCCGGTGTTAATCTTAATCCTTTTAATAAAATAAAAACTAAGTCAAAATTAAAATAATATTGAGAGAATGTTGATCCTTACCGACTATTACCGTTGAATAAATCAAATGGAATGCATTTTAATTACCTTTGGGAATCGAACAGTTCTCGATCCTCCGAAAACAACTCCTGTAATCATCAATTTCATCAATTCGATTCGTGTCTTATTAATACAAACCAATTTCAAGGTATTATCTGCCTTCCGTAATCAATTACTTCCATTGGCCATTCAGGGAAGCTTCGAAATACTGTGCAGAAAAAAAATAACTTTTGGGATTAACTTCAACCTAAGTCTCAAACAACATATCGAGCTCCCCTATCCTTATTATCAAACTGTTAATTATTCTACCACTTTTATATTGTGGTCTAGTTTTATAGTTTACAATAGAATGTTAAACGCCAAGTAATGTATTACTTTTCGAGATAGGGAGGGCAACAAGTGCAATGAAAAGATAGAATTTACATAAAAGATTTAGGCCTTTCAGTAAGATTCAAAGCCAAATAAATAAAGGTTATAAATTTTTATAGATACGTAAGAAAAAAAAAACAACTGTTAATGTTCTTTAATTTTAATTATCCCTCATAGTATTGAAAGAATAAAGAAAGAAAAGAGAGTAAACCCTGCTCAAGGCAGTAACTGAAATTAGAGAATAAGTGATGAAGTTTTTACTTATGGATCTGCATTTCTTAGATGCAATTGTGATTTCTATCGAATTTATTGGTCGTAAAAACAAGTTGTAAAGCAGTCTTACCATATAATAGTTAACTCTTGAGAGAGCAGTTTACCCTCAAACCAAGAGCTTTCAAAATAAACTTTTATCAAGAAACATATTTCATCCAATTGCTTTGATACCAGTTTGATTTCAAAATCAAGCCTAAGTTTTATTTCTTTTGTTCTTGAAACTCAAGCAACCAAAGCAGTCATTCGAGTTCATTTGATAACACAGACGCCAACAGCAAATCCAATCAGTCAAAATGTTATTACTTAGATCTTAATTGCTTAACTAACTTTTGCAGTCGAAGCAGTTCTTGTTCGTAAAGAAGTTTAACAAAACAACAATAATAGCAGTGAAGTAAAACGAAATAAAAAAACATCTTTTTAGGATAGATCTAGAGATTTTTTTTTTTAGTCTGGGAAAATAATATTGATTTTGACTTATCCTAGAAACGATGTTCTCTGAGTTTTAGTCCGATAAGGAAGACTGAGTAGCTTAAGAACTACAGATCGAACAAAATTAGAGTAAATAGCTTTTTAAAAGTGTTATATATTTTGCCCTGATAAGTATATGTATTAGAATATATTATACAAAACAAAAAAAGGCTTTACAATCAATTTTGAGTTGTAATGTCTGTTTTCTTCCGATCATCAACTTAGAACCTATCCAAAAAAAACCTATTCCTTGTAGTATCATCCTTACTCTTCAGTTCCTTCCTTTTCATGTTTATAAGATAAATAATTCTAAACCATCTTTATACTATATAAATATTTATTAAAAATATATAGCGAATTTTCGGAAAGAATCAACGTCTTTTCTTTGTCAAGCTGTCAACTTTAAAATCAACAAAGACAAGAAATCAAACAGGAAAACGCTAACACTTTGTTACACTTTACAATATTAAAACAAATTCTACAATACAATGAGACCTTAATAATGTAAACTATTTATCTCTACAGTGATACATTGTGACGCCAAGTCTTTAGCCAAAGTTACTATACTTTCTGTACTTCTACAACTTCACTTCTATTCAAGTTACTTTCTTTCGTAGTTTTTATTAAAATACTTACAATAATCTTCCTGATTTTCGTGGTTTTTTTCCACTTTTAGTATCTTATACTATTACTTATTAAATGTCCTTTTGAGTTGCAATGCTCTGATATTTCAGAGGCTTCTGTTAGTTTCCTTCTGATATATCTACTATGTTCAGTTTTCACGCTCTTTTTCTCTGCCCTATATAAAAGGTACCACATATTGAACATTGCTTTATAAATGATTCCCATTTAATTCTTTTTATCATTGATTTTAGAATACAAAATATTTTTTAATTTGTTTCTGTATTCAAACACTTAAATTCCACATTTATTACAAATTTTTAGCAAATTTACACTATATTCCTTGCAGTTTTGCCAGAGAATCATAACTGAGAAGGGGTGAATTGGGTGAAAATTTAGAATCATTTATTGATATTAAAACCCTCATTATAATAATTTTTAAAAAAAAATCCGAGGACCAGAATTCTCTGTGCCAGAACTAAGAAATCAGACTAAAAAAAGTATAAATAGAAGGACTTCCTAACATCCTTTTTCTTTTTTGTTTTAGAGGTCCTGCCGTCTTGGGTTTAGAAATTCCGTGTATGTTAGTCATGCCCTATGTTTTAACTTCAGGTTTCTTAAAGATTGAGTTTCTTTATCTCCACACTTAAAAATAACAAAGCATTTTCTACACAAAATACTACATAAGTTTGGAAGTCACCTGAAAATTGATCACATTAAGGAATTTGAAATATTTATGTTACAAGTTTGACTCTGAAATGACAATGTCGACTTTATTTAAATAAATATGTTTAGTTTTAGATTTTATTATCTTTGTGATTTCGTTGGGAAAATTTAAGTTTTCTATGAGAGCTGGCTTTAAGCTTTCTGGGGCTTAGCAATCTATTAAAGCAACCTCTTCAGTTTTACAAATAATAAATATAACTTATTCGTCTTCTCGAATCCCTCCTTAATATTTGGATTTAATCCAAACATTTTTCTTTCTTATAAAATAACTTATGATTTTTTTAACAAGTAATTTCTGATTCATTTCTTTTTAATTTATGAAGATGTATAAAGTGTTTTGTGTGTATGTTTGTATTTTTTCAGTATTTTTAAAATAATTTTTTTGCCATGTCGACAAATCATATCTCCAAGTCACGAAGAACGAGTTAAGGAAGTCAAATCTTAGTGAACTATTAAAAATTAGCCGGGTACCGTCGCTTCGCTCCGGAACCCTTGCGTATATAGCATTAAAAAAAAAAAAACTTTATTTATTTAGCAAATTAATATTGAGATCGGAGAATATACGACTTTCCAGCCCGTTGTGCCCTTCTCCACTTAACTCAGGTGTATTGCGGGTTGGCGCCACACACCTGAGTTGCCACCATACACTTCATCGTCAGTTTACCAGATTATTCCCTATCCCGAATTTCGAAAAATCCAGCCTTATTCCTTGTCTACATCATAAAGGAAACCTCTGTGCAAAATTTCAGCTTTCTAGATCCAAGGGTTTGGGGTGAGCGTTGATGAATCAGTGAGTGAGTGAGTCAGGACTTTTCTTTTTATATATGTAGATTTTCATGAATTTTGTTTTGTTAACATCATTGATTAGTTCTTTATAGATTATATTTGGATGTGTTATTTTCTCATTTTCAACTGTTATCCGATTCGTTCTTTACATATTATTCCTGGTGTTTTGATATCATGTTTATTTATGAAAATATGACTTATATTTGTTTTCGTATTTCCATGAATTGTACAGTTTCTTGTTGTTCCGTAAAGACAATTTTTGAAACCATTATTGCACATAAGTTTTACGTATTTCTGTACTATATTGTTTTTATTCATTTTGAAAATATCTATATTTACGTCGCCAATCAGTGTAGTTGGACAGTTGTTTAATATATTTTCATTTTTTATGAATAGATTCTCTATTTCAGTAACATATTAGTAATTTGCAATTTAGCATTTTGCTTACAGAATGACAGACAGAATAACGTTTTATAATATACGTTTTTATATAATATAATAATAATAGCCGGGTAGCGTCGCTTCGCTCCGGAACCCTTGCATATATAGTATTAAAAAAAAAAACTTTATTTATTTAGCAAATTAATGTTGCGATCGTCGGAGAATAACTTCCCAGCCCGTTGTGGCTTCTCCGAATAACTCGGATGTATTGCGGGTCGGCGTCACACACCGAAAATTCACATTTTTGCATGTATCTTGCAAACGCTGAAGCGTTTGTGAATAAGTGATATATCGTTCGATAGAACTTTCAAATACCAATATTTTCTCAATATAATGTTCTCTTCCATCTTTTATACTTTTCGTTTAAATTGAGAAAAAGTCAAAATTTGACCCTTTAAAAGGCGCCATCTTGGAAACCAAAAACTTTTTTGGAAAGATTTTTGTAGCATTTTGTTTGTCTTAAAAAGATCTACATTTTATCCATTTACATGACCACTCTATCTCTTATAGTTTGGTCACAAAATTGGGAAAACGTAAAGTCTTATGACAGACAAAATAACGCTTTTATAATATATAATTTGCAACATGAAACTGACTTAAATGTTAACATCAGTTTCTGGCTCAAATTCTGCCTTTATACAAGTTGCAGGCTTTCAAAATATTAAGTCCTGAACTTACGGAGTTCAAAAACGCCTAATTTTCTAAACGCACAGTCTTCTTTCAAACTACTGTATATAGTAAAAAGTAAAGGGCTGAGTGGACACCCCTGTCTCAGTCCTTTATTTGACCAAAAACTATATGACAATTCATTTTCTACCTTAACTTGATATTTTGTTTCCTTATTTTGGAAATATGCATTATTGTCCATTCAAACATTTCAGTCTTTAATTCAAATTTTTATAAATATGCAGAATTTTTCAATTAAAAAAATAATACTTCATGCCTAAATTAAAAGGGAAAAATTGTAAAAACATTTTCAAACGTTCTTAAATGATGCTTTTTGACGTAAAATTTCCACCGAATTTTCGAAATAAAAATAAAAACAGTGGAAGGTCATTTGTGTTATCAGGAATGCACTAAAACTATCTCGCTTCAAAAGACTGCGTTAGATAGACAGTTACGATACAATTAAGGTGAAAATAATTTTTTACTTTTCTGCAATAAAAGGATTTCTAACTAATTTTGGATAGTTACATCCAAATAACAAAATCACTTTAAATTACTTTTAAGTTTTTACCAGAGAGAAAAAGAAATTCTTCAGTAAAATTTTGATTAAGGATTTAAATACGGATTTTCTCACGTCTTAAATTCTCGGATTCTTTAGGAATCATCCTTATTTTTTTTTTTCCCTTTTACAGTTTATTTATTTATAGTTCGAGTCAGGGGCGTATAATGGATTTTATTTGGGGAAGTTGGGGGGGGGGGTCACATTCTGGAAAAATCAGAAACAACCCAAAAAAATTACGTCATTTTCAAATTTCGAGAGGGGGTGGAGCCAAGATTTATTTAAATTGCTACCGAACCAATTATATATAAAAAGATTTATTTACATATTTTATACATTTCATTTGGTGATTTTTATACACAATACTAAACAATAATAATGCTTATAATATTAGTGATGTTACAAGTTTACAACAGTTCTAATTAATTAAACCCCTGTACCGGCTTCCGCCTTGACAAGGTGTGGGGAGGTCGCCTCTTTTTTTTTTTTTTTTTTACATAATTACCTCTGTATTTCTTATTATACCAGACCACTTCTCCATTACCTTATTAATAAACATACATAAATTTATATTACATTTCCCTTCATATAACATCTTTACTATTATTTCTTTCTCTGTATGTTCCTTTTTCACTTTTAACCATTTATCTCTTTCTGTTTTAAAACTTTAACAATATAAAATAATATGTTCCAATGTTAATTTTCCTTTATGCCTCAGTTCTTCCCACTCGTTATCCTCCATTCTTTGTTTTCTTTCTGTAAATACCTTTTTATTTCCAAACCTAAAATTTTCATCTTCCACTCATCTGATAGACCGATACTATTTAAACATTTTGAAATTTCATCTCTCCATTTATTTCTTAACCCATTTACTCTATCATTTTCCATTTGAATCCAACACTCTTTTGGAAACCTCTTCCATCTCAAAAATCTTCCTAATATAATTTACAGCTTTTTTCATTTGAAGGGTAAACATTTCTTCAAAACCAATTTCCATTCGCAAAATATAATTTGGGGTATTCGAATTTAATCCTAAAAGAATTTTGATATATTTTCTTTGTACTGTAGAGCCCCGATTATCCGCGGAATTGGGTGGCAAGGGCTTCGCAGATAACGAAAATCGCGGATAACCCGAAAAAAGACTAAAAATGTGTAAACACGAAAAAAAAATATTTCACCATTAAAAACTACGTTCTATTGTACAAAAAACATATTACATAAAACTTTTAAAATATTTACAGTAAAGCAGAAACCTTTGCTCTATGTTTGCATCCACAAATTCCGAGAAGACCTACAAGATCATGACGCACAATAAAACTGTCAGTAATTTTCGACCTTCATAGCAAATTTTTCCTTCAAATTAAGTATAAAACATTCACACCAATATAATCGCCTCAAATTTCCAAATTTAACTTTTCTTTGATTTCAAATACAGTTCCGTTTAGTCAGAGATTAAATAAATACGCGAAAGAAGTAAAGAACATACTCCTGAATTTCCTACCAAATCAAAAGCAATATTTAAAGACATCACAGTATAAAAAAAAACTCAGATCATTAACAAAACATTAGGAAAGCGAAGTTGCTTTAGAAGAAAAGTAATTCAAAAATGTATATGTCTTGAAATGAAACAGTTATTTTTTTAAGACATCGTTTGTAAGCTATTTTGCAAACTTAGTTCGATGTTGTTGTAAGAACTTGCATTTTCTTTTCTGTTACTAGAGCGAACGAAGAATGGTAAGCCTCATTTTTTTTGTTATTAAAAACTGACTAAGCCTTAAAGAAAGCTGTCAGACGGACGCATAATGCAACAAAGGTGAGCTCTCACTGCCACCTTCATTTGTCAATATGGATTCTACCGTCAAGCAGACAATGTTGAGAAGTT
>JAFIDM010000005.1:39121383-39138036 GCA_023159025.1 Thereuonema tuberculata | reverse complement strand
TTTTTTTTAATTTATGCAAAAGAAAGAATGTTCTAATGCGATGTATTCTTGATAGGAATCATTTAATAGCGCGTGTGCGGCGTTGCCCAAGTGGTTGTAGCTGCTTGTCAAGGCCAATAGACCAAGTGGAGGCGGCAAAATGCCTTGTGTATTCCAAAACTAATACAGACAATTACTACAAGATAGCTAAGATAACAGTATGATTTACTGGTTGCCTCTAAATGGCACATTAACAAGTGAAATAAAGACAACGTGTTGTTGGGTAGGAAAAATCGATACAAGGAAAGAGATGGATTAAATGACCCTCAAAGGAGAATAACACTTCCATTAATAACAATAATTGGAAGTCATAAAAGTGATTTATACATTTATTTATAAATAAATAGAATGAACTGAACAAAATTTCAGTGTGACTTGAAAACTTTAATTAAGTTTTAAAACTTTAAGATTCCAGAAAAGATTACTTTTGCATAAAAATATCAGCTTTTTAGATCATTCTCTCTCCCTCTCCCCCATTTAAGATTTGAAAAATATTCAGTCATTCTAGATAATCTGGAAATACAGTTCTGATGATCCGAACACAAAAGCAAAAACCTTATGACTGTTATAAATTCTATGGTGTAATTTAATACGAAGCTCAGGACATCGGATAGACCTAATATCCCAATTTAATCGAGAATTATTGTAACCCTATATCGGAGAGATCTGCGTAGCTTCTGAAAAGGAATCCCTCAATCCCTTAATGTACTATTTGAAATTTCGCTACTGTTATCTGTAAGAATCATTTCCTTTTACATTGAGTTATTTTTTTTTCTTTAAATTGAGAAATACTTACTGTTAAGCTAAAGAGTAAATAAGGAGATTTATATTTATTAATTTTAAGATAATGTCAGATATAAGACAGATATTTGCATGTGCAACTCAGGCTCTTATACGGGTTTGATGATGGGCAGCTACAGGACTAGAATAGAACCTTCAACAACAAGTTAAATAGCGCGGCCCTCAGTATCTTATTAGGTTATGGGCCCTGTGGTGCGGTCGTGAAGCTTTATCAAATGATAAATCATTAACAATAATGTGATTTTTTTTTAAGTACTTCCTGGTTGAATAGTCATTGTTATTGTGATATCGCAGAAACCTGTCAATAATAATAATAATTTCGTAAAGATATTTTTTTCTTCATCTTTCGTCATTTCTTAACTGGAAGATGTAAGAATACTCAGTCCCGAACAGGGACCTTACCATGATAAGGGCGAACATCCTAAGGAAGATATCTTTGGCTTTTTTGTTTTTTCATCCTCACTGACAGTGTTATATTACAATTCCAATATTAGAAATCTAATGCTTTCTTTCCAAGATAACTATGCAGGATAATTTTTTCTCGAATTCTTAGGAAAATCAGGATAAAAGTTTTGGCTATGACTGAAAAGGTTTAATTCAGAAGATGTAATATTACTTAAAGAGATCTTCCGTCAAATTGATCAAGTTATAGACACCTTCTATCTGTCATATTTCTACCATAGTTAGCAAAACATAATCCATAAAATAAAAAAAGATCATTTTTTTCCGTTGGTTTTTTTTAGGATAACATCTGTATTTTAATTTGTTTTTTGTAACTATTATCCAGCTATCAAATTTCGATAATCTGAAATTCTCTTATTATCTCTGTTATATCTTTTTTACATTAATAAAACAACGAAAAATATAAACTACGTAAAATAAATATTAAACAAAATACAGCATCATTTTATTTTACCTGTTTTCTATTTTATAAAATAAATGAAATAAAAGAATTAATAAACATAATTGCATTTCTTAACTAGTAAAAATCATAACTAGCGTTTAGTCATAACCTTTTACAAATTATTATCCAAATTATGTCAATTCCTCTTCAAAAAAAAAAGTTTTTTTTTTCCATTTTGGAGGATGTCGGTGTTTCAAAGTGATATTTTCATCAATTTAGGGGGGAAAAAATTGTATTCATTAATATTTCATGGCTGTGTGGTTGGGAAGCATTACTGCAATGAATATATTAATTTCTATCAGAATAAATAAAAGACCCTTATTAATACATTAGTGTTAGCAATATTTAAACAGGACCAGTAACACACATATTCCATCTATCGTGGTAATTGATTTAATTAATTGATTGCTTGGTTCAAAAGCATCGATTTCATGTTGAGAGGTGAAGGAGAAAATATTGTTTAAATTCTCATCCGAATTTAAAATCCTCTACCAATTAGTCCCTACTAATACTTTCAATGTAGGTTATTATTTTTTAAAACTTATTTATGCCATTCAGTTTTTATTAATATTGGTGTGATATGTAATTCGTAAATAGTTTAATTTCTTAATATAATATACATTATATTTAAAATGAGTAATTTAACATGAGCACAAATATTCAGGAAAAAAACCCAACACTTATCGATAATAAAAAAATAATTAAAAATTGTCTTTAAAACGAACTAGTTTCGGACTCTTACAGAGGCCTTTGTCAACGTCTCCTTTAAAAACTGTATTTTTTAAGTGTTTGTTTTTTTTTTTTTTTTTCATAATATACATTATTTTTAATGTTAATTTTGTTTTGGTTCTTCATCTAAAGATGGAATTAATTCTCATCATCTAACTATTATGTAATTCTCTTGTTGTTTTACTTGTAAGATCAGCAGACGATCATTGGAATAAAATGAAAACGATAAGATTATAAATGAAGAGAAGAAGTTGGTGAAACGTAGGTTTAATTTTATATCACCGTGGATATGAAATTCGCTAAAAGCTGTTACGACAATATTCGTATATCCGAAATTCTTCCATATAAGCTTAAATAAGTGTGGTGCGATCTTAAAGCTGTATCACGTTTGTATATGATTTTTGAACAATAATGTGTTTTTTTTTTAAGTATTCCCAAGATAAATATTCATTGCCATTGTGATTGCAATATATTAACTATAAATATATAGTCTTAAAGCATAGAAAATAATAATAATTTCGCTCTTCTTTTATTTGTGAGAATCTTAAGAATTATATATTGTATAGATTAAATATTAAGGGTGGATTGAAGCAATCCTGTGAATCTCCCAGTAAAGTAGGCGTATTGAGAAACAAGAATTTATTATTATCAATATTTTTAGTAACTGAATATATTTTATAAAACAATTAATTTCATTAATTAATACAGATCCAGTTTTGTGATATTTCAAGACCACAATGCAAGTTATATTTGAACTTATAATTATCATTTTTAACATATAATGAAATGAAAGTTGCTTTAAGATAGAATCTCACTATAAGCCTACATGAGTCTTGGGGTTGAGACGCATTAATTCCAGGGGACGAAACCCGAACCTGTTCTACCGAGGGCTGGGTGCACCCTAGGACCCGTCTGGTGGAGATGAAATTGTGGGAAAATCCCCGATCTTTACAGAGGATAGAACCCGACTTCTCCAGCCCGCAGTTTGTAATTCTACCAGGCTAAAATAAAAAACGTATTAGAAATAAAAAAAAAATGATCTTTGACATAGTATAATACAAACACCTATATGATGAAGTTAACGTGTTTACCTCTAGATTGTTTTATTTCTGTAAGTAAAAAAGGGATATACAATAAAATACAATGGCAAATCTTACCATTAACAATAAATAGTAGTTTCCCAAATAAACCATTGGGACGAACATGCTGATTTGGATTTTAATTAAAGAATTTCCGATATAAAAAGAAAAATATGTATTTACAAGTTTTCATCGGTGTAAAAAGTGAAACTATGCACTTTTTTAATTTTCTTTACTTTAATCCCTTATTCTTTGGTTTACTCAGTTGAGGTTTTACTTTACTTTTCATCACCTTTAGACATCGATTGTCGTTTACCGCGGTGATGTATCTTGAAATCCTTTCCGTCTTCCAAACATCTTCTTCTGCCACAAGATCGAGTCATTACCATAATGGTGTTCGGAGTTCTTAATCCATTAATGTTCTCTTCTTGATCTGACGACGGGAGACCGACTGATGGCTTTCTTTCCACCCTCCTTATTGGCGTCTTCGGATTCCATGGCGTAGGAAGAAGCTCCCACGATTTCCATCTGGTCGATTCGGGAAATGCAGCTGCAAAGTTTTGATTGTCGACGAATTGGCTTCCAGAGATAATGTTTTTCATAGATGGTTATTCAACATAATTGGATGGCTCTTGACAAACTCTGTGTACGCTGAAGGTAACTTTAATAGTGTGGCTGTGGTAGAATTGAAATGTCAAGATGGTTCATCTGCAAGAAACTCAAAAACTTTTTTCTTTTTTTTTTGTGAACTCCAACTTCTCGATAAAGATAGACCAAGATCAAATATCTCTTTCTGATTTTCTTTTCAGTTGTTTGTCTTTCATTTATAAGGTTATAAATTAAGGGGTATAATGAGATCTAGGATAAAACTATTAAATAATGTATTTTCTTTTCTTTAATTTATTATGCATTTTCTTTAATTATCTTATCTGTTTTCAGTCGTAACATTATTAATCCGGATTGCTTTTTGTAATAAACCTTTACCTTATTTGCTTACACTTCCTAATGTGAACTGAGCTTTGTTTGATTAGGGACCATTCCCAAAGCATTCATATCCTAACTGTAAAATTACGGCTCGTACAACAGACTCAAAAGGACCTTTGGAATCCAATCTTCTTGCTTTAGGTCTACCATTTCCAAAACACCCTGTACAACAGCAGTGAAATTTTCTCTTATTACTTCTGTCTGTTTCTTGTTATTGCTATATATATATATAGCAAGCAATAATAATATACAATAATATTTCTATATATTTTTTTTAATAACATATATCGGCATTAACCCTGAATTTCCATTTTAACTTCTCACGTTAAAGAAATTGTTCTTGTAGACGTTTACTGTAACTTTATTTAGATTAAAGCTGCAGAAAAACAAGAATGTTGAAGTGATCGTGTGGAGAGGGAAATGACAAAGGAAAAAAAAAAAGGCCCTCGATTCTCGTGATGCACCTTTTCGTATCTATTTCTGCTATAACAGACGATATAGTCAGCAGAACCCTCTTACTTTGCTGCAGTTTCATTCCATATCCATATACGTTAGCTTTCAGAGAAGAAGCAGATTTAAATAAAATTATTGTAATTGGGTGAGAAAATGTAATAAATCCGATAGAATTATGTTGAAAGAATTAGAAAGTTCGTTTATAGCAAATTCATGGAAGCATTTCCAACCCATTCTGTTAATGACTCGTTTTAACAAAGCCATGTGTTTAACTTCTTCCCACCTCTTCCTTAGCTGTTCCATCGCAATCTCTGCGATTATTCATTGTTTATTGGTAAAGTAATTTTTTTTTTCATATTTGTTTTAAGATTATGACAAGAAAGTTTGCTATTTGTGAAAAACTGTTGTTTCCGAAATTTTGATTAAAATAGTAAAGAATAATATAAATCTGATTGTTTCTCATTTGCGTTATAATATTTTTAAATCATAATACTATTAATAAAATTGTTTCAATATTTTTATCATTTTTTTTTGTATTATTTCAATATCGAACATTTATTCTGAATAATGTATTCATATATTTATAGAAAGAAATTCTATTTTCGAAAATAGCCGAGATAGCCAGGAAACTTTCCTTATTGAACAGTCATCCAGTTAAGGAATTTCTCTAATTTGATGTTAATGTCGGACTTCAATAATTGACGATCCGTTTGGGAGCTACTGCATTTGTCCTATTAGTCCGTGTCTGCCCCCCCCCCCTAACAACTCCCGAACGAGATCGGATCGGCAAACGGACTTCATCATTGTGTTCAGAGGCCTAAAAACCGTAGGAATGGGATATTAATTCTGCCTATCCGAAAAATGCGGACAGAGTCGAGTGTTTGTTTCGGCAAGTTTGGGAATTTTTCGTTGGCAACTACTGACCCGATCGACTTGAAATTTGGATGTGCTTTAGTTTAGTGTCTACTATTCAATCTTATATTTGTATTCGACCGTATCTATAACAGTTTGCGGTCGACTGTTTCCGGAAAGTTTCACATTTTTCTGGATAAGCAGAAAATTAAAAAAATATTCATTGTATAGTAGACACTCCAAACTAAAGCATATCCAAATTTGAAGTCGATCGAGTCAGTAGTTGTCCAGGAAAAAAAATTCCCAAACTTCACCTCTTTTTTCTGTTTTTCTTTTTTAAAATTGATTATGCACATGTTCAATGTCCGTGTGGGTTTTAATGGGTCGCCCTTAATTTTATGCTTCAGCACAATTTTTTTTACTTGTTTTATGCTGCTTATCAGATTGTGTTGAACTTCTTGTTCATGTCTCTAATTTGGGAATTAAGAAACTAAAAATGTACTATTTCTACAAATATCTATTGAACATATAACAAAAAATTCTACAGTTTAATTGTTTATTTTCTTTACATTTTGGTGACTTTTATTTTATTACACTGTTGATTAAACAGTTACTAAGATATATTATACCTATGAACTTTATTTATAAGTGATTTGCATTTCAGTATAAGATAGATAATGAACATACATAAACGATATAAAACTTACAATTATAATTAATTTTTACAAACGTGTTTCCATTGCATATACAGTATGATTATGCAATTATTTTTAAGCTAATAAGATTTGCATACATGAATTATTAAATGTGATTAATACAAAATATATAAGTAATAAAGGACTCTCAAATGTCTGTACCAGATTAGAAGATCAGAGAAGAGAAATCTTAGTCCTCTTCTTTCTTTATCAGCAAGGACCTTTGCCGAATTCAATTTAATAACTTGTAATTGATTACGCTAAGAAGGACAAGAAAGAACTAATATAACTTAGTACTTTCTTGTACCTTTATCCATCTTAGCCTAATCAATTACAAGTTATTCATAGATAAGAAAATTAACTTCTTAAAGAAAAGAGAAATTACCCATCATGTACAAATAAAAACAAAAACAAAACATCTTCATGCCAACAGCTTGTCAACGAAGTGGAGTCTGAGACGGACGTTTCATCATTGTTATGAATCCTCAGTCACACTTACCATTCCAATGACAAGCTTCGAAGGCACGAAAAATATATAGAACCCATACTCGCTTCCGACTGTGGGTTCCGAAACAAACAAACAAGAAAAGAAAAATACCTGTTACTTCATAAAATGGCCTTCAAACTTGGGGCACAAAAGGCAAATAAATTAAAAACAAAAAGTCACAACAAAGTAAAAGCTTTCAAAGAAACAAGGCTTAACGGGCATATGAAAATGTTAAAGTTAAATTACCCATTATGCACAAAAGAAAACAAAAAACTACAAAATTTATGCCAAAGCTTGTCAACGAAGTGGAGTCTGAGACGGCCGTTTGTTTTGAATCCTCAGCCAGACTTACCACTTCAATAACTTCTATACAATTTATTTTTGTTATGAAAGGTGGGCTATGAACCACATCATCTTTCCAGCATCTGACTATTACTAACTAATTCCAACCACTGTTGCTAATGCCGTTGAGGAGCATTTTCTTGAGCTGACATAACAATATCTATCAACAAGCAGATTCGTGATTCTTCAATACGGATGCAGATGTCAATGTTCGGGATCGGAATTGATTTTATTTTGGTTGTCGTCTCATTTGCATTACAATTTCTAAAATTGTTTTTTAACCTTAACTTGCATCTTTAAAAGAATGTTCTCGTATGGAGTCACAAGCTCCAATTTTATAACCATTGAAATAAGCGTGCTAATTAACCAGCCAGTTTTTAAAGCATTCATAAATTTTCTATCCCACTCGAAGACGAGAGTAAAGTTGTCAGAGTATAATTTTACGTATTTGGATTCGAATCAACAAGAGGCCAAGTGTTGAAAATACATAAATGAAAGAATCAATATACATAATTTGGGTTTCGTGGATTAAACATAGTACAAAGCAACGACTTTGCCGCCACCATATTTCACTTGGTTTTGGTATGAATTATTCAGACAGACGTGTAATTATTCATTGAAGCTGCAGTCCAATAACTTGACGTCCTAGAGAATATTAATGTGCTTACGATACTTCCAGATGAATTATTTATTAGAGAAATTAATCGTCAAGTATTTTATGTCTTATTTTGGCGAAATACTTCGGTTGATCAGAATTATTTTTAGTATTCGTTCCACACATGCAGACAAAAAAGCAAACTATGAAAAGCAAACTACTACAGAAAATGCAATATCATTATTGATTGGCAAAAGAAATTCATTTTCTTTCAATAAATTACAAAAATGAATATTAATTATAATTGGTTATAATTTTGCTTTTATTAATGACGTTTTCTGCCTCAAAATACTGACAATGTATAATTTAAATATATATTTATAAATTGTATATTTATGAATTATAAATTATATATTTATAAACCAATCACTAAAAAGCAGCAGTTATTGATAATTTTCCAAGATAAGAAAGTAAAATGAAACCATTTAAATAAAAAAGTTACATTTTATTATTCTAAAAGCTAATACATTTTGAACGAATCACTTTTTTTAATTTAATTTTATTAAAATTATTTTTCAATAACTTGTTTCTTCTTAATCTTCTCTCCCGTTTTTTATTCTTCCGTTACTGTGCAATTCTCGTTTTGAACAAAACCACTATTTTTTTTATGTTTTTTTCTTTCTTCATTTTACGTTTCATTAACTTTTTTTTTATTAGTAAGCGATTTCAAAACATATGAATAGAAATAAAAAGAAAGAATAATGTATATAAATGAAAATTTATGGATTTGATTAAAAATTTAACAAACATATACATCAAAATTTAGTGCAAACAAATCTATAAAGTCTGATATTTAATTAAAAATTAATTTAAAAAGTTAACTTAAATAGATATTTTTTTTTGTTGGTAATGGAAGGTAAAGGTTTTGTTTAATTTTTTTTTCCTAATTATGATATCTTTTCTTTTTGTTTTCCATATCCAGCAATAATATTTTGTAATTCTATTGTAATATTGTTTTCACTGTATATTGTTAAGGCCTACTAATGATTCCATCCTTTTACCAGGAACGAACCCCCTACAATAATTGGACGTATCCTGAAGAACCCCTCCAACGCGGATATTTAAAAATTATAGTAAACATCGAAATTAATGAATCTTTGTAAATTTCTTGGACAATAATTTTAGCCTTATCTAAGCTTAAAAAATTTATTTATTTAATAAAACCTAAGAAATTAAATCTAAGTAAATCATACTTACTATTTAGTATTTACAGTGGAGCACCGTTTATACGTTTTTCAAGGGACTGAGGAAAAAAAACGTATAAATGAAAAAACATATAAACGAAATTCACAAAAGTTAGAACAATTTCGTAATAACCAACAATAAAAAGTCAGAGGTAAATTAAAATATTACACGGAAATGAAATACAAGAGGTATGCAATACAAAACTTTTTATTCCGGATTTAATGTACTATTAGTACTACTATTCAGCATTTCCAAAATAATTTATTTTAGATTGTAGGGCTTTTTTGGAATGCATAGAAAAAAGTTCATTGTGCACAGTTAAAAGTGCCATTTTAACTTTATCATTTAATTTACTGCTAATGCGGTATTCTTGCATGGTGTTAAAACCCGCCAAAGCTTGTTAAAACTTGGCAGAGGTTTTTCAGTGCAATTTTCTAAGACTGCGTGCCTTTTCTAAGACTGGACAATCGGCAGGTGGGAATTTGAGATTGAAATGGGCTTTTTCTCTCTTCTTGAGTTCTTGAAAAAAACGTATAAATGAAATTTGCGATTTCAGGAAAACGTATAAATGAAATTATTTAGCGTTGAAATGCATTGGATTTTGCCGGGACCATTCAAAAAAACGTATAAATGATAAAAACGTATAAACGAGAAACGTATAAACGGTGCTCCACTGTATTTATGTTTAATTGTTAGCCATTTCTTGGTTTTTTGTGGAACTCTTTGGAATTCTAGTTGAGAGTTAAGAGCTGAAGATATTTAAGAATTTCGTTGAATTATCGTAAGTTAGCTTATTCAAGATTTTTTTTCTATTATTTTAATCAGATACTATAGGAAGATTTGACTGGAGTTTTCTCTGCTTTATTGTGAAGAAATCTATTCAAATATGTAATAATATTTATTAAATATACAATAGCAGTTTTAAATAAAATTTCTGGTATTATTAGTGTAGATTTACTTACTATTATTTTACTTAATTTTTGTTTTATAAATTTCTATTTATATAATTTACTATCTCCTCTCTTTAATTGTTCTAAAAGTGATCTGCTTGCATAAAATTAGCCAAAATGTAAGCTGAATTACATATTATTGTTAATGGTGTAGTTTCTGCTTTCGCCGTTAGAGCTCTCCCGCTATCATAAACAGTCCTCATGAGTTGGAAATCTATGCTTAAAACGTAACGTTATTTTAATTCTTCTTATTGTTTTAAATTTAAAATTACATCTGCTACATATAATCACTACAACTTTTCCGTTTCCTGAAAATAAAAAAAAATAAATAAATGAAAAATGAATGGCATCCAAATACTGAAGTTAAGATAAATACAATTAATTTTTATAACATCAAAGTTCGCGCAAATAAGCGAATTGTTAAAAAGAGTAAAATGCATCAAGATCCATTGTTTCCGTTCTAACGTTTATCTATGCGACTTTCTAACAAGTTCACGCGCTAATTTCTCGGCAAGGACCCCACACAAAAAATTTTTAAAACCAAATGTTGAATCGTCTTTTATTCGTAAAGATGCTTATCAAGTTTCAAGAAGACCTACCAAGCGATTCAAAATGGCGGACAAACGAGCTTCACCTTCATAGGCAACTTCAATCTCAGAGGACAGCAATTTCTTTGTAGCAAAATTGAGAAATCATCACATTATAAAATAATAACAATTAATGAAATTAAGATTAAAACTACAAAAAATTACCGAAAATAAACATAGCATATTGATAAAACAGAAAATAATATTTAATAGCAGCTTATCATCAGCATTAAAATCCGAGAACTATAATATGTTCTTTTTTTTTCTTTTTTTTTTTAAAGGAAAATGTAATTTTGATAATTTTATAATTTCGGCACCAGTGAAACTAAAATAAAAAAAGACTGTATCGAAGCTATCAAATATTTGGCCAGAAATAGTTCTCGCTTCTGAAATTTACAATTCTCTCGTTATCTCACAAGTATAGGGGATGGGAGGAGTTGAGAATGGAAAAATACAAAGTTGAAAGACAAGGAAAAACGTTTACGTAACATTCATGACCAAAGAATTATTAATACAATATTTGAGAGTTCTGAAAACTGCAAAAAAAGATTTTTGTAAATGAAAAAAAAAAAGCCAAAAAAAAAACAAAATAATCCATTTGTTGTAAGTTATTATCGAACTGTACTGTAAAGTTTCAACCTCAGTAAAGGAAAGAGAAAGTGAAAAAAAGGCTGACAAATATAGGAAAGGAAATTAAAACATGCATGCCGCTGCCGGGATTCGAATCCAGATTCCGACGTATCTACCTAGTGAGAGGCCGTTCCAGGGCCGCGCCAAGCGGGGGTGCCAGGAGTGCACGGCACCCGGGCGGCACGTCTTGGGGGGCGGCGGGCGGCAAATAATTTAGTGTAGAAATACTAATGGAAATATATGCAAAATATGTAAATATATATATATTTTTGTTTTATTATGAAGAATATTAAATTTAGGCTAAAATAAATTTAGCTTATTAGGGGCGGAAACTTTTGCCTGGCACCCCGGCGCCAACATACCTTGGCGCGGCCCTGGGCCGTCCCCTAAACTCCAGGCTATGCCGGAACGGTTCTTATAATATGTAAATACTGAAATTAACTTCTAATCTATCTTCACTAATAGTATTTTTTAAATTGCTTATAGAGAAACATTAACTTGTTGAAGTTTTTGTGTGTGTAATAAGCTTATATAAAAACAGTTTTTTACGCGTTATTGCATAATATAAATCTTTTTAAATTCCTTTTTATTAAATATTACAAATTTCTTTAAGACAATTTCTGCTACGAAATTAAATACGTAATAATAAATTATTTATCGATTTTTAATTGTTATTATTATTTAATTATTTTTAAAAAAGTTTATGGCTTATAAAAACTTTTAAACAAAACAGAAAAATATATCATAATTTTTTTATTATTATTAATATTAATAAAATGAATTAAAAGATTTATAAAGACCATTTTTTTTTGTTTTGTTTTTTTAAGACGAGTCCATTGCAAGAGAAACGTATTTAGACAAAAATAAATCTAGTTACGAAGATGTCTTTTTCCATTTGTTTCCACTCCGTTATGTTTTCATTTTTAATATTTTTTTTGTCTTTTTTTGGAAACTCGTCTTTGGTCTTTTTGACAATTTAAATACTAATGAAATAAAACAATTGAGAAATTACTCAAAAAAAAGTCGATAAGGTTTAATTGAACTGCAAAAGATTAGGTAAATTCAGATATTATCTTTATTAACAAGGGGGAGAGAGAGGAAGTTGCTCTTTGCGATTTTTAAGCTGAACGCTTTATTCGAAAATGATGTTTACACATGCAAATTAAATACGTTCGCACGCTTTTGCACAACGAACCTCCGTAATAATAATAGTGTTTTGATTTCGTGGATCTAATGATAATGGCACATACAGATAAAAAAAAAAGGAATTTTAAAGGGTCCGTAGTTGTCCTAAATGAGGTGTACTGACAGCTGACATTTACCTAAAACCCATTAGTCGTAAAGAGTTTGATTTACCTGATCGAGGGGGAGAGGAGACCGGATGGGACGGACTGGGCTCATGAACCTGTTGATTTTTCTTCGGTCTCGCATTCCCGCTCTTCCTCTCCCTGCCCGGCACGAGTGAGCTCGTCCAGATCTCGTTCCCTGTCTACCCCTCGGGCTGCTTGGCAGGCCGTTCTGAGTGGAGACGGAGTCGTGGGACGGCTGAGTGCCGGGAATTGAACTCGGACGACGCGGGGTGTGAACACCGACGAATGTCGCCGACTTGCCCCAGAAAATGATGTCTCGCGCTATCCGAGCGGCTTCCCTGGTGCTGCGGAACCGGCCGCCGTCAGCTCTTCTCCGCGGCGCCAGAATGTTGACCCCCTCTGCCTAGGCTGAAAGAAGAACTGAACGTTGCTACCGCAAAAGAGTCCGCCCTCAAGAACAGCCGAAAAGACGCAGCAAAAGCATCCGGTGGTTTAACATTACTCATCTGTCGACGGGCCAATGTCCATTTGGCCTTCGTTGGTTCTGCTTGAGTTCCCTTAAATAGGAAGTTACAGCTTGTAAAACCCGCAGCGAACATAATACACCAAGCGCTCAACCTTAAATATATTGCATAACAAAAACCCTATTGAAAAAAGCATTGGAATATTCTGTGATAACGAATACTTTGTTTCTAGTTACTAACATGCCACATGTTACTGCATGTTTAACCGCTCATTACTTCAGTGCCCTAATTTCGGAAGCGACCGCGAAATGAAGAGCATCTCCGCTGGTCAGCTGCTCGGTCCGTGCCAATTCGTCCCATTTCCACCAGTGGGTGGGGAGAATTGATGATATCGTAGACCCAGCTGAGTGAATTCCGCGAAGAAAAGTTGCTCAACTGTCACCTAACAGTCGGAGATAGTAAGACGAGTCGCCTCCTCCCTCTGACAGGGGTTCGTTGAGCATCTGTTGCACCCACGAGTCTCTTAAACCAACCACTTCGTTGTGACCTCTTGACAGTGATCTCCAAGTTGTAGCAACAAGTGAGTGCTAAACCGCGTTGTGCTTTTAGTGTTGTTCCGATAAAAGGATTATTTCATCGCCGTGGATAATTCATCGTTTCTCCGCAGCAGAGGATGATAGCCTTGGAGTACGCAAATGTAAGTAACAACAATTTTTTAAAGGTATTAGGCTTATTTAACGAGATGGAAGAAGACAATACAATGAAATTTGAAGTGTATCAATCCGATTAATCAGTCTACAGTGTTGTTTAATCAGTATACTTACTTTTTCGTATTTTGCTTAGTAATAAATAATACTAACAAAACCTGTGTATGAAATTAAAACTTGGAGATACCGTACGAAGATGATGACTATGGAAATAGAATTAAAAACACTATTTCTTTCACTTTTTTCAGGATATTCTCACAGTTTGAATGTCGCCTAAAAATGAAATGTTACATTTCAATTTTTAAAGAATTGAAAAGTAATTTTAAGGGATTTAGAACGAATTAGAATTGAGCGTTTTTAGGAAACCTTTTACGACAACCTTTCGGTAATGATGACATCTATTAATTGAAGATATCAAATTAAATCAAACTATATATTTAGAGAAATTTAAAATAAAAGCTTGCCTTTGGAAAATTTCCTGAAAAACTATTTATGCTAATGTCGAAATATTATTTTTAATAATAACTATGTAAATATATAAATAGATATAGATAGATATGCTTTGGTGGATGAAGTATTTCTTTTGTCAATACACATAGTAACATTTAGCGTACAGTATTTTAATATAAATAATATTTATCTGGATAGATAGATTGATATTCTCATAGCTACCTAAATTATCGAATTTGTATTCAGATTTATATGCATTCATGGTTACATTTATGTAATAAGAATGTGATATTATTAAGAATATTTATTACATATTTATATATTTAATGAGTAAATTTATAAATATACGATAATTTAGATAGGTCGGTAGATGTTAATGGTCTGCATGATATTTCATTCGAAGTCTGGCTTCTTTTTACATAACAATAAAAAAAAATCCTGTCATTAAATTAATAATAAAGAATTCCTAAGGCCTTTCGTTCATTTAAATTAAATTAATTTATTCAAAAGCAAAACATACAAATGAACACTTCTTTCTCTTGAATTGAATTCTGCATCAAAGACCTCCTCAGCTTTATTAAGTTTGGAATGTTAACAAGAGACCAGAGGAAAAACGCACGTTTAAGCTTCAGTTAACCCTGTGCAGGAAAAGTTTATTAGTTTCTAGAATAATCTTTGCTGTCGCTAATTGTAAATTTATCTAATATCGAAATATTAAAAAGAAATATGAAAACATCGATGGTTCTGGTCATTAGGCTTATTATCAGTCTTCATTATCATAGAATCTTCATTATCTGTTAAATATTTGTAAAAATTAAAAAAATTAAAAAATTGTTAAAATATATTAGACATAAACATAAAACATAGTAATGTGCTTTTTTGATATTATATAAGACTCCTTCAATAAAATCTGCTGTAAATTTCTAATAACCTTAATTACAAATAGCTAAATTTTTTTATACATAAAATCTTGTCTAGATAAACATTTTAAAAATGATGTTAATTAATTAAAACTGAAACTCAATGAACTTTAAAAATTAAGCTGTTTTAATTTCTAATCAAATTTGTAGGATTTCAATTATATATTTAAATAATAAAATTAAAATAAAATTTCTAATTTATTCAACTTAGAATTTTTTTTTAAAAAATTAAAAATTAATACTAATTTTAATAAATTTTAATAATCAAATCTTTAGTAGCTGTTTCACACTCAGTAGGGATCATCAGTTGGAAATGCTAACAGAAATTAGAAATGAATTATCACAAATGAATTTCTTAATGAAAAAATAAATTAATACTAATTGTATTAATTAAAATAGAGTAATAAAAATGTGCAGAGAAGAGAGTCGTAAAGAAGTTCTTCCGCAAAAAAAAAGCAAAAACCAAAAGCAAGGCGCTTTGGGCAGTAGTTATTTTTAAGTAGGGAGGGTGAGGGAAAAGGGGGTTTGATGCTCAATTGGTCTCATTACATGTTTTAGCAGTGATATAGAAATGCAAATAAAATAAAATTATAGTTTTCTTTGTTTAATTTTTTTCCCATCCCTTTTCTTCCCACAACTGAAGATCTTCGATACGAAATCTAATTATACCCTTATTGTGGTTGAAGGGTTGAGCGATACTGAATCGAAGTCAACTTGAATTTAAGGCATCTTTTTAGCCAATGGAATTTAAACTATTAAGCTTGATAAAAAGTTTTGTAAAACCTAAGTTTATTATTTTTTTTTTCTCATCTTAAACTTCCTTTAGTGTCGTTCTTAACTTTAATAAAAAAAACAAGAAAAAAAACCAAACATGTTTAAACATGTTATGTAGATAAATAAGCAAAGGAAATCAAGGTTTTGATGAAACGAATCAAATAATTTTTTTTTTCCTAATAGTAAAATAATTGGAAAATCTTTTTATAAAATAAAATAAAGATTTTTTATTGTTTTCAAATTTTCTGTATTTAGTGATACAGTATATAAATCAGTTTATATACTGTTCGGTTTTGTTTACGAGAGCCTCCAATGCTTTTGCGCATGCGTCAGGTCTCCTTCGATTTTAGCAAAATAGGGGTGAGGAGAAACAAAGAGGGGATGTTTAGTTTTTATAGTGTTAGTTTACTAGTAGCTGCATTCTATTTGCGCTTTTCGGGAAAGAATTATGGAAAGAATTAATACTATTGCAAAAAATGCTCCTCCGTTATTTTTTCTTAAAAGCGAAAATGTCCAAAAGAATTTCTTAGGAAAGTGAGCATCTCAGTGTATCACCCCTCTGCGGAGTAAAATCGTCCGCCAGTGGTAGTTCCAGCTTTTGAAAACGAACAGAATAAATAAATAACAATAAAATTGTTTTTTTTTTTTTTTTTTTC
>JAFIDM010000005.1:39081181-39121283 GCA_023159025.1 Thereuonema tuberculata | reverse complement strand
TCTAGACATTCTATCTATTGAAAAGTCTTCAAATCTTCAAAATAAAACAAAAATAAATGTATAAAACCTTCTTTTCTTTTTCAAAGGGCTTTTCGAAAATTAAGTCATGTCTTTTCGAAAATTAAGAGATATTTATTTCAATAAATGTATGGTTTTATACATTTATTTTTGTTTTATTTTGAAGATTTGAAGACTTTTCAATAGATAGAATGTCTAGAAGAGGGAGAATTAAGAAGACTTATGGTAAATTTCTTATTTCTAATGTTTCTAAGAAAATTTCTAATGTTAAAATTTACTTAAAAGCAGGTTTTGAAAGTGATTGAAGCTATCTTGAAACTTAAATATTAGTCTGCATAAATGTATATTTTAAATTCATATTTACTAAAAAAAAGTAATAACGATATTATTATTCTTATTATTGCTTTTTAAACGGTATGTTCGACAATAATTATTTTTTATAGCATCTTTGTTTTCCTGTATTGCTGTAGAACTTTCTCTCCTAATGTGCCCTAATGTGAACAGAGGAAAGTTTATGCAACCAAAAAACGAAAAAGAAACTATGGAAAATTGTTTTTTATGAAATTAGGGGGGGGGGGTTGCAATCGCATCAATCCTCCCTCGACTCTTGAGTGACACTCATCAGTTTTAGAGCTCGTTAGAAAAAAAAATCAATATTTTAAGTAGATACTGATTATTAATACTGTAGTTAAAAATTACCGAAATTACAATGCAATTTTGAACTACATTGATCATAGTAGGATAGTTTAACATGCAAGAATATAACATTGCAATCCTGCACGTTAAACTGTCCTATTTAAGACTATTTAGTCCTTGCCTTGTTTTGTCCTTACAACATCGATGGTAAATCTGCCTGATGAGTCCTAATAAGGACGAAACAGCTGTCCTAGATTCTCGTCGATGATAGCCCAAGGCGTGAAATGAAACTCAATGTGATTTCTTTCAATTCCCTCTACATTGATCAATTAAAAAGTTATTAAATCATTGATAATAATTTAATCTCATAAAAAAAAAAAAACTTTCATCATATTAATTTTATTATTATTATTTACCTCCGAAAAGTTTAATAAACCTTTGACGTTAATTTAACCGAGTTAATTTTTAAGCTTAAAATATTGTTTGTAGTTTCGTAAATTCTAGTAAGAACTATATAATTACGCTTTAATTACTGATTATTTGTTTTATATTTGATTAACTATTATCTGTTCCTTTCAAAATTGAGCAAAATTTATTAATTAGTAATATTTTCAAGAAATGATTCGAATTCCCAAATTTACTACTTTATTTTACAATACCAGTAAAAAAGGAATGGCAAAAAAAAAAAATGTTTTTCAGATTAAGTGATTATTTAACTTTTTGTATTTCTTCGTATCATGAATATTGTGTAGGAGAAGAAGTAATGCATATACCTCACTTCTTACTAAACAATAATGGTACAGTTCAGAAGGTGTAAATCTGCAGTGGTTTAATGAATTTTTCTTTTAAGAACTCCGTACTTAGTTCCCGAATGTGGAAAAAAAACTATTTTTAATGTGATGTTAAGATGAAGTAATGGTATTAAGTATTACTGTACGACAGTCTTTCAAGATTAATTTTCGAAGTTTTAAGTTAGGATTTTACTTGAAAATCCGGCAACTCATACAAGGAAATTGCCAAGACTAACTTGATAAAATAAAAACAAGAAAAAAAAAAAAAAGTGGATTTTGCTGAAGAACTATTTTTCTTTATAAAAACCATTTTTCCAAAATCCTTCTCCATCAAAACTTGTCTTCCTGTTGTACATTAAATTAAGATAAGAGACTTAATGACACTGCAGAATTGTCCTGGGAAGGTGACTGGCGTTTCCGATATTGGGCCTAGTTTTTAAAAGTGTAAATGGCGTTTGCCTATAATAGGACAACGCTTCGTTGATGCTCTAAATAGTGCCTTACGTAAAACCTCTCCTCCCTTTGAAAGCACTCGTTTTTTCTAAGTCGTAACTCGATATTTCCCCTTCAAAAGTCTCTGTTAAATTATAGCATTTCAATTGTTTCTTTTTCTTCGAAAACAAAAAAACAATTTATAGTCTTTGCGGAAAACTAGGCTGCGCTGCTAAAACCATTTTGAAAACCTTAAATAATTGTTTGCCTCTAATTGAAGGGTCCATAGATCAATTGTAAAACTATCAAACAAGGCAGAATTGGAATTAACTGATAAAGAAAATAGTACACGATTATTGAGACCACACAGAAAGATTCAAAGATACGAACATAATTGTAGATGGCTCCTTTTTTTTTCTTAATCATTATTTTGAAAAATGGAACAACTGATAATATCAGAAGATTGTTTTTTTAAAATAACAATATATTCTGGTTTTCTAAATCAAACAACTTTTCCTTTTGCTGGAGTAGCCATGACGTTTCCTAATCACTCTGGGAAAACCAAATATCAATGCAGGCTGTAGGAGTCGACTGGAACAGTCTTCTGGAACAATCGACTGGAACAGTAATTTCAGATTAAATCTCAGGAAGATTTCGATAAAGACTTTACTTACATTTTAATAGACATTTTTAATGAGCGTAACTTATTACGCAAAATAACTTTGTTGGTATCTAAATAAACCTTGATAAAAGACTGACGGTTCTGCTTTCATATTGATCCTATTTCCGGAAGTTAGAGAAAGATCTCTTTTACGAAACAGGAAGAATTACTTAGTGATCTGAACAGAAATAATAAAAGCTTCTTTAAACCTATGTGGATTATGAATCTACTATATCTGGTATTTACTCTATATATTTGAAACACAAATCTATTTTCTCTCTGTAATCATTTGGAAGAGTTTAATATTTCAGCATTTATGACTTCAAACAAATATTGGTTAACTATCCAATAACAGTTTTAATACCTTTGAAAACATTGTACTATAATTTTGCAAAATGCTATGAACTCTGTACAAATATAACTTTACGATTGTAAAGTAAAAATTGGACTGTAATAGTTAGACCCTACGGTCCATCCCATCTCCCTAATATTCGTATTGTTCTCCTTCAACATATTTACCAGAACCAATTTAATTTTCTGCTCACGCTTGTTCCTTGTTGTTTACGCTTCAAGCGATTTGTTTGTTTATGCTGGTCTCCTACGTTTGATGTGACATCATCTTTCTGAGGTTTGCTTGGCTTTTATTTGGTTTTTTATTTTTTTATTCTATTTTTTGTAAAAGTTAGCTTGCTACTGTTATTATTAGATACAGTTTTACGATTGAATTCAAACTAAATTAATTATTTGGCTCCATTTTTAACAAAATATTTGTGATCTTCTTTCATATTTCCTTAATTTTAATTTCTTAATTTAATTTAAATACAAAGGCAATTTATTACCAGAAAATTAAGAACAAAGTATCCATTTTGAAGAGCGAAGGGATGGCGGCAGTTCTGATATCAAAGTTTCGTTGACTTGTGCTGCTGATGCTCATACGATTGAATTTCCAAATAAAATATTGAAATTAAGCAATAAAATGAGCTTTGTTTCGTTGTTTGTAATATCAAATTTTAAAAATTTCATTTTGAAATAAATCTTAAATAAAACGCAAATACAATCTGTGACAAGTAATATTAGTGCCAATAAATGGACTATAAAAGAATTGAATTTATGTCACCAATGTAGTAACTGTATAAATCCATATATTACCATGTTAATCACATTTATATATCTGATCTGAAATTGATTTGTCACCGATTATGAAAGGAAAGTAGTTCCATAACATTGATCTAAAATTGAGAGAAGTTGTAGCTAAAAGCTTTTTTCTCTTTTTTGTTTGGTTTGAAACAGGATAAGATTAGCTACAAATGTTTCATCAAAAGAGACCTTAAGGAATGAATGAATAAATTATATAGTGCGCAAACTACATTTCTTAAGATCATATTAAAGTTGCTTTTCTTTTTTGGAAAGAAACAATAGTCAATCTTTTTGTTTTTCTTTTTTAGACTCAATCTAAAGGTGTCCTTCAGACATGAAGATTCACTTTCGAAAATATTCCAGAATTGTTAAAATTAGTCGGAACTATTAACACAAAGACGGATACTTTTGCAATTCTCAGTGTTTCTTACTCATTATGTTATTTATTTTATTTATTATATTTATTTGTTTGTTTATTTATTTGAAAAAGCCCTTTTATCCATTAGCACTGAAGCCTTTTAGATCATATTTACAAAATTATAGATAGCAGAAGGAGAAAAAGAGAAGAAAAATAAGATAAAACACAGGAAATATCCATGTTGGACCCGGGATTCGACCCCACATTCAGACATATCAGCCAAGTTAGTAGGCCACTGTCTAGACAATTAGGCTATGCCCAATTAGGCTATGACGTTAAGTTAGATTAGCTGCTACTTTCTTTATATTTATAATTTATTTCCATTTTTATATGAAATTACTAAATATCAAGAAAGAGATTCAAACTTTCCATCTACACAATCATCTTCTACCTTGTCAACTAATATTGCAACCCGAATGTAATTCATTTTTTTCTAACACTACGAAATATAAACCTTGCTATTAAGAAAGATGAAAAATATCATGATTTCTTTTAAGTTTAGATTATATTTATTATTTTTCCATTTTCATTCCTCCCCCACCGAACAGAAATTTCTAGTAAGTTACCAAAAGCAGGGATCCAATAATATGAATATATTGTATGCAAATGCTTACCATGAGAAATCATTTCTTTATTATCTTTTTCGACGTTGACGTAAATTCTAGATAAATTAGGAAATTACATCGAATGTCATAATAAATCCAGCCCCACACACCTACTGTTTAATAGATCTCTTCTAAATATATCTTTTCAAACTATTGAGACTAATGTAGATGCTTTTGAATATGAACTTCACCAAGAAATACATTTTATGTTGATTTCTTTATGGAAATTTTTATTTTGAGTAGATTTAGGCTGGCATCTAAAACTGTAAATTTCATCAAAAAAATAAGTGATATGAGTAATATTGTACACCAGTGGTTCCCAATCATAGGTCGCGGGGGGGAAGGAGGTGTGAGGTAAGGTCTCAAACAGATTTTATGAAAAAATATTCCATCTAAAACATTACGATTTTGTATTTTTTTTTTTGATTGAATAGTTCATCGCTTTTTTTAACCCCCCCCCCTTTCCAATCCTGAAAAGGCGATATGATTTTTTTATGTTTAAACCTGTACGACTATCGTAATCCCTTCCCATTCCTGGTACGTTAAAGATCGTGGGTCACCAACCGTTGCTGGTTTAGGAGCGCGCTCAAAAATAGGTTGAGAACCGCTGTTGTGGACGGACACTTGGATATGACGAGGTAATGAGTCTTATCAGAGGAACATACTCGCAAAACTAGCGACATAATACATTCCGCCAAACAAAATGTTGTTTCTATTATTCATTTGAATTTCTGCTACAAGATCATTATCTCTCATCGACAACTAATGAATATTGCAAAACATGACATTAGCACATAATGACATTGTGATTGATTTCAGGCAATATTATAATATCAAGTTATTTGCTTTCATGCATCAGCAATTCGCAATAACTGTAGTTCATTAAAGAAATTTTAAAGGTCATTAACATTATATTGAAATTATATTGGATGCATTGAAATATATTAGTTTACATAATATACGAATATTTGTTTTTATCTCAAAATAAAACGATTAACATGAAATTTTAACTGTCAACAAAGTGGTTCCTCATGAGGATAAATTAGATGTCAATGCTTTATGAAGAAGTACAGCAGTTGTAACCTGAAAGATTACAGAGAACATAATTAAGATTAAAACGAAATTCTAATCTAATCTTCGTAAAAGAGATCATTCGTATTATTTTTTGTTTGGATGATATATAGTTGAGATATGTAAGAGAATGTGTGTAACTAATTAAATAAGTAAAAATTCGAGCATTTATATAAACTTAATTAAACTTTTTGATTCGCACAGTAAGGCCCTTGCCGGTGCCCTTGCCTCGTACGCGCTTTGACATAGCACGAAAAAAAAATATTAAGGTAAAAATACGCAGACTAAAACAAAATAATTATGAATGATCTATAAAATCAAGCGAATTTTGCCTGATGCAAATTTTGATAAAAATATGCAAATTTTCGGAAGTGATTTTAACAGTCTACTGAAAGTCCGGCTTTTTTGCCAATAAATAGTTGTAATTGACAATAATTCGTTGACAACTGGGCTGTGGAATCGGCAAAAGTTTTCTTCGACTCGACTCCGACTCCACAACCATAATAAAATGCGACTCTGATTCCAATACTCCAAAAAAAACTGTCGATTTCACCACTTGAACTCGGACTCCACAATCCTTACAATGTTAATAGTCTAAATTTTTTTTTTCTGGATTCCGACTCCGACTCCACAGTTCTGATTGACAATGAAAACGTTTTAACTTGACATGTTATTGCAAACATTTTCTTCAACACCGAAAGATAAAAAAACAAGATTTCAAATAATTTGATGTGATTATTCTGATTATTATTAACCAAATAGTAACGTTCGCTTACATTAACTTTCGTTATTACGTAATTTTAAAATTCACGGTATATTTTTTTATTCGTATCTTCAGCAATTATGACTCATAAGCAGATGTTTCTTTGTCATTTTCCTCATTCTGACATCACCTAAAACAAAACGAGTCTTTAGACAAAGGGAATAGTAAAGTCATTGACTTTAATTAAAGTCCTGTTTGATTTCTTGAATCATTTTTATGATTTTTCTTCAATTTTCTTTTTTCAATTCGGTTTTGAAGCTTAGAAAACATTACAAAAAATCGAATATTTTTTTTTAAAATCTAGCGAATGGAGATTGAAGAAGTCTTAAGAACTGATAACATTTAATTAGACATCAACTGTGTAAGTTTCGAAATGTTTAGCCTTGAGGAACTCTTCTTAGAGGTTAAGAATTTTTTCTCTTTGACACCCAACATTTCAAAGATTTGTAAAGAATGTTTTATATTTTCAAAAAATATTTCGAATTTCCTTTCCAAATATTTAATATGATAACCCACGACGTCCCAGAAAAAAATGTTGAGTGTATTTTCTACCAATTTTCATATTAATCTTGATGATAGAAAAATGAAGCCAATGTAAATGAAAGTGGAAAAAGCATTGAACTCCGGGCTGGAGGAGTAGGGTTCAATCCCCGGCCAAGATCGGGTTTATTTCCTAGTTTATTTCTCCTCAGGAAAGGCATTAGGTTACCCTCTGTGAAATGGGAACTGAGTTGTTTTTATTTTCCCGGGGCGGTAAAAGCCTGCGAGCATTGTGCCGACCATCCAATCCCAACCAGTCCTGATGATGGGAAACATCGGAGCCTACACCTTCCAAGAGCCATGAAGGCTCATATGGGTAACACCTATCTACCTATAAGAATGATATTTCTGAAATTACTTACCTCAGTTTAATTGTTAAGGCTTAAATATTCCGTCGACTTTGTGTAAGGGAAAGTTGGACAAAACGGGGTGGTAGGACAAAACGGGGCAGTGGTCCCCTTGGACCCCCCTTATAGTGATATCTGCCGGATGGGCATGGAACTAGTTGCCAAAAGCGCTGCAAAGAATGATCCGTTAGTTCGTGTCATTGTTCCGAGCTTACTGGGCCGTGGACGAATTTTTGTTTGGAATTTGTGTGATTTTGTGTTTACTTGTTTGAGATTTCAGTCATCTTTGAAGCTACGGTCTCGTCAAACAACTACAGAAGTTCAAAATTTAAGTACCTCTTCTTATTGTATCACTATTTAGCTGTAATGTCACATTATTAGATTTGACTTTGTGTAAGCTGCGTCCTAGCGCCATCTTGAATTCCAGAAAAGTGTAGTGGTCGGACAAAACGGGGTAGACGCTAGATGGATAAAATGGGGTACCATTTTATCATAATTATTTAGATTTCATCAGAGATGTTTTACTGTTGTAGTTATACTATATAGGTCCTGTTTTGAGGGATTTCCTCACTCCGGGATGAGATATTTCGATATTTCGGCCCGGTGCCTCGGGCCTTCTTCGGGAGATGTATAAATATTAATCACATCAAGGTGAGCGCACAACTAACAACTTCCGTCGTTAGTTTCGGAAACTAACGACGGAAGTTGTTAGTTGTGTGCTCACCTTGATGTGATTAATATTTATGCATCTCACAAAGAAGGACCGAGGCACCGGGCCGAAATATCGCAATAATATGTCATCCCGGAGTGAGGAAATTCCTCAAAAAAGGACCTGTATAGTATTATGTCTCACTCCTCCTTAAGGACCAAACCATGTTGTAAATATTTTACATTTTCAAAAAATTAATAAATATAAATATTTGATGCGATTTCCTTATTGAGACCTTATCTTATTACATTAATGTCCCTGTTCCCATAGTTCCTGCACTGACAAACACATATTGTTAGTTACAATTAGCGTTTATAGCCGCACAAGTCAATTTATTATTGATTTCAATAGCTACCCCATTTTATCAAACCGGTTGGACAAAACGGGGCAAAGTGACTTTTTTCGGAAAATGCAATTTTTCTGAAAAAAAAAAAAAGGAGTTATCGAATTTTTAACTTCCCGACCTTGTGTTAGAAAGATATAAGATTGAATATAGCATAAAAACATATGTCTCACTTCTTTTATTTACCAACTGGAATGCGTCAAACGCTAGGTACCCCATTTTGTCCAACTTTCCCTTACTTATGTACTTTATGTACTTAGGAGAAATTGCACTTGGTGGATAATTATTTTTAGTTTGTTTCGTTTCGTGATGTGTCAGTTGACGGGGTACAATTCAGTGAATACTGATAAGTTACAATTTGTGAAGCTTAGCAGTGAGTGATAACACAAAATCCGGATCTGATTTCGACCTATCATTTTGAATTACTATAAAATTATTTTATTTAGCTATTTTTTTTTTTTAAATCTTGTAATTGATTTCGTATTTTTTAATCTGAGTTTTCTGATCTGATTTCAGTGATTATTAATTTTTTAAGTAGAGATATCGTTTCTACCAATAGAACAGAATTAGAAATTTGAAACCACCATAAATAATATCTTAATTAAAATTTTAATTAATTTCTTCGCATTGCTTCTGTTAAGACATCATTCCTCGATTTGAAGCACTGCTCTCATTCAATAAAAACAGCCTTATAAATTCATACAAATGTTGAAAGACCAAACTACAACTTTTTTGTCATCTCTGAGATTAATTGAAGTCTCCCCAGTCTAGATTTAGTTATACAGTGGAGGGAGCTTTGCATTTCTCAAAAAAAAAAAAAAAAAGTCCTGAAAATTCAGAGAATGCGAAACTTGCAGTCGAGGCAAAAGCCCAGCGGTCACAACATCTCGTAGCGCACTCTCAAACAACTAGAGAATACATTAGTTTAGCCTCATAGTTACTTAGGGTTCACGAAATCTAATAAACAGTCATCGTTAAGACTATGTACGTCACTCTAAGAACAATGTTGTAATCCAGTATAAAACAAAATATCAACAGTCTTTAACTTCACATAGATTAATGCAGTTATTTGCTTAGACCGTTCTGTTATTGCTTAGTTACTAACTTAGTAATAGTGAATGCAGCAGTGCCAGCCACATCTAATAGACTTAATAATTGCTTTGAAAATTTTAGACGATCTCTGAATTACAATATGGCGTCAATCTGAAATTATTTATATTTAGAACTAATAAAAAAAAATACATAACTTATATTGTTTTGCTTTTTCTTTTTGCTTTTTTTTAATAATATCCTTTATTTATTGCATATTTGCTTCAGTTCTTGAAGAGGGAAAGTGTCAATGTTCTGTACCATACATCTAAACAGAACAACGCAGTTTCTTCATTATAAATACCATTTCTTCAGGGTTTGTTTGTTTTTTTTTATTTTTATTAACTTCGTATTATAAGAAATTCTGTTTCTGGTTCTTAACTACAGAGTATATTTATTTGTCAAGAAGTAAATACTTCCTTCCTAGTAAAATAAAAGCTTTTGAAGTATTAAAAACTGTTATCTATTTTGATAAATATTTCTTCATTGACCATGTAATAGATGTCAATACTATAATGTGAACAACAATCTTTTGTTTCTGTAATACGAATATATAAAAAACTAAATAACATTGACTGATTCACATAAGATTGATTTTTCTTTGCGGAATCCACAAACATTCTTTAACAGAATATTTATTTTCTTTTTCCAAAGTTAATATTCTAAAGGTTGAAATTCAAAATTTCAAAGTCTTTTCCAAATTTATGAGGAAGTTAATTTTGTTTGTTTTTATTTCCATTTCTGTAATTAATTTTCTTTCATGAGCCTATTATAAAATGTAAAATAAAAAGAAAAACTTTAACTTGTTTATTTTATTAAAACAGTCATTCCCTAAATTAACAAATTAGTCATCATATTTTGATACTTCTCAATGGGAATCGAATGTTGCTACATATGAAATTGAGTAGAATATTCGAAATTACAAGTTTCGTTGTCAATTTCCAGCACCTTCGGTGAAATTCCGAATTTGTTTGTAAATTGCATTGATATATATCAAGAGTTCATAAATATCAGCTCAGTGGGAGTTTAATTGTTAGATGTATCTGACAGACATACAATCTTCTATAATAATTACCTTCCCAATTTTAGTGCGAGCTGACATTAACTGTGTTCATTAGCTGACATTAATTATGTTCCAAATTCAGATTATGAAGTTTAACTTAAGTTCACCGTCTTTTTTAGATTGCTTTTCAATTTATTTCTTTAAAAGCGCAATTAAAAGTACAGCAACAATTTTCACCCCAGACTTAAAAGACTTTGGCCAAGTCTAGAATATTCTTATTCTTTCTCAGTATGAAGCGCCATTTGAATACTAAAATAATAACAAAGTAAAACAAAGTTTAATGTCCCCGTGATATTTACATAAGATAATTGGAAGCGAAATTAAAATTAAATAGTGAAACTAATTATAAGAATCTTGGGAGAAGAAGGAACTAAACAATAAAAACAATAAATAATCTGTCTTGTAGCTTAATTGGACTAACCACAAATTCTGTACCAGCAGCAATGCTGATGCGATGAGATTGTTGCCGTATGTTTTAGATGGTGAGATATTCCTTCTTTCCTTCCGTTAACTTGTGAATTTCCCATTATTGTTCGGCAGCATCCTTTTCGATGTAGCAGTTTTAATTACTTCCTTGTCATCGTAAACTTTTCTTTTAATTTCTGAAAAGATGCCAAGAAATTAAGCAGATGTTTCTGTTTGGTTTTTTTTCTTAGTTCGACGGAGGTTAAAGGTGTTCTTATGTAAGGGAATTCGTGACCAAAATACGCTGATTCATTGACAATCTTCTCTAGTCATGTTTTCTATTTCAGGTCTTTGATAAAGACACGGCGCTTTCTTACTTCTTTTTATATATTTAACAAAATACGAAAAACACTTTCCACTAAAAAGCATTATGAGCAGTGGTTGACCTTTCTTCACTGGAATATATTTGGAAATCTGTGTTTCCTCTTGCAGTTTATTACAACAAAGGATTCCAAATTGAAATACGTTAATAACATTCATTTGCACACTCAAAATAAGAATAATAGGAAACTATAAATTTTGTTTTGTTTCTTTTAGAACTATAAACATAATTGTAAGGATGTAACAAATTTTACTTAGAATTTTTGAATTAGAACGTAATTATTTTAGGTTGCGCAAGAGTATTTATTTATTTATTTCTCGATTTTGACTTGCATTAATATTACTTTTAAAATATCGTGAGATTATTGTTGGATAAAATAATACTGTGGTAGATAACAGAAATAATGAATTCTGTTATTTTAAACAACATTATAAATCATTACGTTATTCTTAAATGTTAGCTTTCTATTATTATGCAAAAGTTTGCAAATTGTGCAATCTTTATTAATTAAATTGTAACATTCTTACATCAGAAGTTAAATAAATTAAGTCATTACGAATTTTTAGTTTATTTTGTTTGGTGAAATTTTTACATTTTGTAAACAAAGTAAACTAAGCTATGGAAATTTTGGAAGAAGAATTTAAATAGAATAAATCTTTATTATTAAAAACTTCACAACTCCATTAATAAATATAAGTATTTATTAAACATTTAATAGCAAACTTTCGGAAAGATTTCTTGCTTTCCAAGCTTTAATTCAAGTAAACAATTGTTTTTGAAACAATTAATAGATGTTAATACAGCATTGCATCATCCTCGAGCATTCATGATGGATCATTATAACAATAATAACATGTCATTACTTTTAAACAAACGTTTTTAACTTTTTTTTAATTATAATTCTTCAAATACAATGACAATTTTACCATTAATATATGTAAGATTTTCTAATTCACTTGCTAAAGCAGTTGATTTATTATCTACTTCAATAGCTTCTGCTTAAATTTTTACTCTTAGTATTTCTTACGAAAATACTCTTATTATTTTCCTTAATTTTGTGTCTTTTTCCATATATAATTTTATCTCGTTACTAAAGGGATGACCAAGGTTGTTACAATGTTCAGCCAATTCAGATTTCTCGATTTGTTTTTTTTTGTTTTTTTTTATACAGTACATATAATTTACATGTTCTAATACTCACTCTCTCTCTTATCGTTCTTTTACTTTCTCCCAAATAAAAATCACCTCAATTTAAACATTCAATCTTATAAATGATTCCCATATTATTACTTAATTCACTTCTAATTAATTTAATAAAGAGTGAGACCAAGTTGTTTACTAAATGACATCCTAGTACATTTTAATATGGCGATCGTCAGCTAGGAATAGTCATCAGTAAACAACCAGGTCAACATGATGTATTTTTTTATTTTGTTCTTAATTTTAAATTTATTGAATTAATTTTGGAAATCAAATCTTTAATTGAGAAAAAGAGATGAAATTTAATTTAGTTATTCGAATACAAATAATAACCTATTATTTTAACTTTGATGTGATAATCCTCTGTAAGCGTAGCAGCATTTTTAAGAATGTGATTTCTTGGGTTTCCGTTTTCGTTTCCAAGTGTTAGAAGAGTCGAAAAGGAATGAGGATGCAAAGGAAGTTTACTGGGAAAGAAGTTAATGTTTCCCCATTTCCTGAAAATGGTTTTCTTCTTACCATTGGTAAATCCCCAGACAGTTCTGCATTAGCGTTGATTTTAAAAGATCTTCATGTTTTAAATTAACGGTACTGTTCTGGAATTGAATTTTGTTTTTTTGTTAGATTGATATTTGTTATTTTGACATTTTAAAACCTAACCAAAAATGTTAAATATTAAAGGAATTCTTAGAATTACTCGACTTGAAACTGTTGCTCAATAACAATGACAGCTGATAACTGTAATTTTGGTAGTTTAGTCATTACAGTGGCAAAAAAAAACTTTTTCTATCACTTAATTGCTACTTTTAATGCATTACATGTTTTCACTATTGGTTATAATCAAGAATTGCTACCGGACTACCATATATTTGCTGCTGCTTTATTTTTTTAATTTTTTTAATTCATTATCAAGAAATCGCCAGCAATTACTTACTTTCTGGAAAATTTGTTTTTAGTCCTCTGATTTCATAGCGTGAATATACTGTCTTTATTTCTATCGGATATAAATCATAAGATAATCTGGGAAAAATGTTCCATGGACGTTGTTTGCCGTTGGATTTTGTTGGAAGATAGGGCGTTTACAAAGTTAAGAATAAAGTAGATACAAGCATAAAATTTGGCCTTGAAAGATGGTTTCCAAATCGACAAAGTAAAGAATTCTTATAATGTACTGTGGCAACGTACACGATGACACCGGAGGGTTGTTTGCTTTTTAGGGGCTTTTATCTTATCTAAATGGTCAAAATGATTCAACCTATCTCTACCTTTGAAATTGCAGATAATGCTTGTTCAAATATATACTATATATATACTGAGGCAACTTTTAAGAAAAAAAAATTAACAAAAGTTTCAGTTGCGGGCAAGATGCCTGTAGTGGATGAGTAAGTTTATGGATGTATAAGTTTATGGATGTATAAGTTTATGGATGTATTTGTATGTTAAAATAATTTAAGTTAGTCAAATTGATTTTGTAACACATTAGAGGAAAAAAAATGTGAGTATATAATTTTATAATCTGGTCTAAGTATAGTTACACTAGGCTATTCTTCTATGATGTAACCGAATTATTAGTTGTCCTATTTTACTAATTAGATAAACATCTTGCATAAAATGGAATATTTTTCTTAATACAGGTCGACCATCACTAATCCGGCAACATTGGGACCGGTAGGGTCCGGCTTAGTGATTTTGCCGGATCACAGGTTAGGTTAGGTTAGAATACACCTTTAAACCAACAGTGAACCATCTCGTCCTACCTTTAAAATGTCCGTAAATCAGTACAAGTTTGTTAATAAAGAAAAAAGAAACGTGAAATGAAAATCAAGTGAAATCAAGTAATAAAGCACAGGTAAAATAAATGACACAGGTAATTCTGTTGACTTTCATCAGAAAATTCATTACTACTTCTTCCAAAGTGAAGAAGCATTTCCTTTATTCATTGGAACAATGGCTGGGGCTAAAAGTGAGCATAACAGTACATGGAGAAAAGCAAATAGGAATGGCTTGTCTCTGTATGCAAGTGTTTATGCAGCAAGTAGCGCCACCAAACCGTGGGCAGGTTGGTGCGGTGACTCCGGAAATTTGAAATTACGCTTCCCGAAATTAGTGCCAGGTTATTGATGGAACCGGATTAATGATTACCGGATTAGTGATGGTCAACCTGTAAAATCTTAAATCTTAAAAATAAAAACAAGTGTTTATTTATAGGTTTGTCGTTTTAATTGCCAACCAAAAGATCTAGAAATCTCAGATATATTTTTTTCTACTAACGAGATTGGTTTTAATCATGGCTTTTTTTATCCTTCCTGCTCCTCAACTTAAGCTAATTACATGACTATTGCTAAAAATGCTTAGAGAAGCTCATGAGATAGTTTAAAATCGTCTTTTTCTGTTTTCATTAAACTGTTTAGTTCGTTGAAATTCATGCAGTTGCCATATAAAAGTCTGATATGGTCTTGTGGTTAACCATTTAGCTTTTCTTATTAACAGAGTTTGTATTAGCCCTTAAGTAAATTAACATATATCAAAATCAACCAGATATTCTCTAAGTATTAAGAGATATTTATCTTTGATGAAAGGTGCCGAAATAATGTCAACTAATTTCGTAATTTAGATGAATAGAAATTTAATAGACATAACTATCGATAAATAAATATATTGACTTCAATATAAATTCACTATTTGTCACTTATGGAGTTGTGGAATTAATACACTGTATAATCTATGTTCGATTCTCTTGAAAATGAAATAACGCTTAATGTTAATATTTATCTCTACTAATGATACCTTGAACTTTTCACTCATGTTAATGTCTTTGAGTTTATTCTTTAACTTTGCATCGAAGCACTTAAAAAGTTCTTGTAGTAGAATCACTTAATCGTTAAGTTCTTTAGTTTATATTTCCTTACTAAAGTATATCATTCTTTATGTATCTTTCATAATATATATTTCCTTATATGTCTTCCTTTACCTCAATTACGTATTATTTTAAATCTTGGTGAATATTGCCATGAATTTCTTGCTTCTATTATTTCTTTCTTCCCTTGTCTAAGAAATAATAAACTTCCACTTACTGGTATTTCTTCTTAATACAAAAGCAGTTCCTGAAAATTCAATAGTTCCTGTGACTATCGTGCTATTTCCTCACTTCGTAATAAATAACACTTCGTTGCTATGAAACCCTAAACAACAAGATGGCGACCTCCATGAATTTATCCTGCATTCACTAACTTAGGGTTAACTAGTGACAGTTCCTAAAATGCAATTTAAAATCAGAATTGAAATCAGTAGTCTACTATACAGAATTATTCTTTGTAACTTTAGAAATAATTCACAAGTTCCTGTTCTTAAAATTTGTCTGTCCATCCTTTGATATAGGAGAATTATTCACCGAAATTCTATCTGAGAATATGGCTGACATAAACATTCTCCTCTGCCATTTCATACCTATCGCTGATCAATCAGAAGTCATTCTAACAATCACCTTTTCGTCACTTCGCCTAATTGCTAAAACGCTCTTGCATTCTTGAGGCGTAGCTATTCTTTCTCGATGTTCGTGAATCGATACTATTCAGTAAATGATATTTCTTCGAAGTTATTCACACAAATAATTAATTGCCTAAGTTTACAATTGGCCTTTAAAATGAGTATATCTATTTTCTTTGAAATTATAACCACGGGTCTTCCTGCTGTGCTTTTCCCTTTTGGAATCCAATCTTTTCCTAATGCACTTCATTCTTTCGAGATGCTCATTCCATTGAAATTTAATAATTTAAATAAGCTTAACTTCAGATTCTTCTTTTAAAGGTACGATTTCTGACTTTATTTATTGATTTATTTATTTTGCTCGTTTTACCTTATTATATTATCCTTCTTATTTTGCTCAGTTTTTCTTCTTATTTTAGATGAAACATTGATTAGTAACTCTTAGGGAAGGGCGAGCAGAACCTCTATCGAAGCTCACCTATATGCATCCAAATTTCTAAAATATTAAATTAAAGAGAAAAAATGGAGGAAAATATACATCTTTTAATTCAAAATAAGTAAGAGAGATTTTATCCTTTTTAGTTTGAGAATAGTTTCTTGGTATTACAAAAAAGCAGATGCTTTTCAAATTGTAGTTGTCTTAAAATTGAACTAACTTTTCTTTACATTGATTCTTGTATTTTAGGTAATTATTTGTTAATTTCTTGAAACAATGAACCCCTGTTCTAAGGCCTGATACTTGTTAACTTAGGATCTAATCCAGGAGCTAGCTTGAATGTTTGACTAAGTTCTCTGTTTAGTTTCTCCAGCTATAAAAGTGAACTGCTACCTACGGTGTACTAAAGTGAACACGAGCAGCAATTCTATAGGAAAACAGTGACCCTTGTTGATGCTGAAGGCGTCATTGCCAATAATCCAGGCATTTATGCCTCTCTCTTCTCTCGTCTCAAACATCACCTCTCTGTCTTCGTGAATTGTTGCTTATTTTATTTCAGTCTCTAGATACTATATTCAAGTGATAAAGAGTTGCAACGCACTATTTCAGTTTTCGCAATTAATACTTTATACCATTTTATATTTTTCATTTTTCTAAATGTTGGAATAGAACAGTAATTAGTAAATCTCCTTTTCAAAAAACAATATCAAGTTTCTATATAGTCTGTTCTTTTTCTTCGCGAATGTATCACTTAGGACCACGCGGAATCAACACATTTTGAACCTTCCTCCTTGCCCAATAGTTCTTCATATAGTCTGTAATTATAATAAATTTCAGGATTTTTAAAAATTTTAATTATTTAGAAGAAATTGAGTTTGAAACTTGGAGACTTTTAAATAGTGAAAATATTCTTTTGTGTCCAGTATGTAATTCTGTAACTTTTAATGAAAGAGGCCTAATTTTTTTTTTTATTAATAAAGTAATAAGCTTTTGAGTATGAAATTGGTTAATTAAATAAAATAAATAAAATAAAATAAAATAAAAACAAGAACAGCACTTGACTAAAATGAAATTGCCTTTCTGATTCGATTATGTGAAGGAATTGGGAACGGCCGTTTCGTCCTTCAACGGACTCATCAGCCCAATCCCGCCTTCCTCGATAAAAGAATCAGAAAGATCTTGCCTTTCTGATTCTTTTATCGGGGAAGACGGAATTGGGCTGATGGGTCCGCTGAAGGACAAAACGGCCATTCCCAATTCCTCCCATAATCGAATCAGAAAGGCAATTTCATAGTCATTGCTGTTCTTGTTTTCATTTTATTTATCATTCTCTCAGCACGTTAAACTTTCTTTTGTAAAATCTGTTAATGTTCCTATTTATCGGTAATGTATTAATTAAAAAATAGCGAAAAAATAGTTTACCTTCCAATAATACTTTATTATCTTTTTCCTTTATCAGAATTACGTTGTGCATGTTAATTAGCGAACAACCTCTTTACGGTTTAAAGGCCTCTCGAATAACCCTTTAACCCCACCCTTCGTTAATTACACTTCTTTTCTGGGTTTTTCCTTCTATTTAACACTTGTTACTTGGACCTTAGCCTAAAAAATTTTGTAGCGAACAATTCCCTACGTGGTTTGTATTTGGTCAATGGAAGACTTTTCTCGTTTTATTTGTGGGATTTGAAAATGTTTCCCTTGGCGATGGCGGATGTAGGTCACTGTTACAAAACCCTAGAAAGGGTTTATTGAATTTGGGTTTATTTTTATCATGGCATTAGGTCTTGTGAGGGACAGAGAGACGCTATTCGCTCTCAGACAGACTGGCTCTCAGGGTCACTGGAGTGGCAAGTTCAATCGACAAAAAATAATGTAAACAATCACTTAAACTGCAATAAAGATCATTCATCAAAATAATAGTAAAAAAGTTAATGTTTTCTTGATCATTATTTTATATCTTAATCCTGAAAGTTTTTTAAATATCTCATTAAAATATTTTTAAATCATTTTCTTTTAACTTAAAACTTAATTACTTCTCAATATTTTATTGTTTCTGTTAGGAATCGTAATTTTTGAATTATAATCTGGAAGACCTGTTTTCGTCCTAAAATTAGATTACTTACTGCATTAGTTTCGCAATAGTTTAGTTTTGAAGTGCATTTGTTCTTGTAATCTTAAAAATATTAAAGCTTTATTTTAATCATAAACAATTATAACTTTTATATAAATATATTATTTCTAAATTTCTAATAGTTAATTGCTGCAATTTGTAATCCGACTACTGAATTTCAGATCCTCAAAAAGAATTTTTTTTTCCTTACTAGGAAAACATTAAAATATATAACAAGTATAGATATTATTAGAATTTAGTGTCTTATTTTTCATTAACTTTCCATATCCTTTGAAACTAATGCCTTCTTAGCTTGCTTAAAATATTACAGGATTATAAAATTTTTGTCTGATCAAAAAGCTAATAATTCTCCACTAGCCCTAAAACTAAACATAAGATACTTGTGAAAATATTTTTTTAGATATTTATTGTCAGGAAAAATATATTTTTTTTTCTCCTCCTCTTATAATTACTGTAGTTTTTCTATTGTTGATTTGATGAGAAGAAAACTCATGCAAAACTTTGTTTTTCGAACTTTTGCTGTTTCGAGTTACTTTAACAAAGCCAAGATAATCAAATTGATTTCCGAAAATATTTGAAAATTTTTATCAGTTATATAATTTTCATAAAGTTACCTTGAAATATGGAGAATTTTATTACAAGGAATTGTTTTTATATTTATTAATGCTTTTTATTTTTATCAGTCATTAAATTTTAATAAAAATGTTATTATATTTAGGATTAATTTTTTAAATGTTACATGTATTAACATTATACGAGTAAATATAAATAATAAAATAAGAATGGTTCAAAATTCAAACCTTGAGGTATAGAGGAAGATTAAATGAAGTAAGAAAAACGAAATTGTGACCCGATGAAGATCCGCAATTGGCCGATCGAATATTATCAGTAAAATAAACGAAAAAAAGATGTTTAGAAGAAACTTACAATATTTAGAAAAGTATTATTTTGAAGAATATAATGAAGTAGTATTACACGTCCTGTTACGTTACAACACCATATCAGTAATATTCTGCTTCGTTATCTGTAAGTCGAATGTAATAATAATCTATTAATTCGTTTAATAGGATTTCTTGATTAATCAAATCGCGTTGTTTGGGTGAAAATTGTTTCAGTGAATATAATTATGAAATATTAACTAGAAATATAAAAATTGCAAACGTAGAAACCCAGTCTAGGAAAAAATTCCATCTTGTAAAAAGCAAAAAAAATAAATAAATTAATAGAAGTTTTAGCAACGACCTGAAACTATCTTTGATAGATAAGGATCGTAATAAATTCAAGTCTGAAGAAAGTGTTTGAAAAGCGTGTAGGAGGTTAACGTCAAACAAAGCTGACCGATGACTTTTCATTGTAGCTGTCGTGTTTTAGTGATTACGGAAGATTCAATTGGAGGACGAAGCAGGCAATGAAATAATGGTCTGAATATAAAGACAGAAAGGCAGCAGACGTCTTCATTGATTTTAAGGAGGTTTTTTTTCTATATTTTTACAGCAAGACTTCTCAATATTTAGGTAATTTCAAGTGAAGAAGTCGTAGAAATTACGAATCGAAATTTGTATCTCAAATTTTGATGTGAAGTCTTAGGTAAATTATTGAGCCATACATTACATAACCCTGTATAAAAACTTCAAATTTAAAATTTAAGCAAACTTTTTTGTAATCAACTTTTTTAATACAAGGTTATTATAAATACAGTTTCCATATTTTCTTCTTACTTCCTCTCTCTCCATATTTAATATTATTACAAGAATAATTCATCTCTCGAATTATATATACTGTATTTTATTTAGTACAGTAGATTTTCGGAAAAGAAATTTTTACGCTTTTCCTTCTTCAAGTCTTTCTTAGATTGAAGATTAACAATTAGTTTCTCAATAAAATGAGAGACATGATATTAATTGTAACAACAGATTAATATTACAGTTTTTGGCACGCTCAATAAACAAATTTCAGTTCTATCTCACAAAATTTAAATTCTTATTATTAACAACAATATCTAAATATTAGATTTATATTTGAATATTACAAACATGCAATGTTATTATTTAACATTCTCAATAATCAAGTTTTTTTTTTTTTTTTAATTCTAATGTTTTATAAGAATTTACCTGTTTATTTATTAGACCAATATTCAAATTTATTAACCTATTGTCAATTTCAACACAATTATACCTATTTAAATTATTTGTTTTTGAATTTCTTATTAACAAACTTTCAATCAATTTCCTTGTGTGGTTTTCTTTTTTATTTCTAATATTTTACTTTTGTGTTAGATCTATGTCGAAATTTAACAATGTTCCGATATTTCAGATATTCTACATCACCTTTCTTTCTCTTATTATAGTTACTGTGTTCTAGTATACGTTCCCTAGATAAAAATTATCACAATTCATACATTCAATTTTATTCTTCACAAGGTTATTACAATTAAAAATCCCTAATTAGAACGCTGGAATGGGATCTAAGGCTCGTAAAAATTGAAGTGAAATTTGCAAAGATGCACTCCAAGCAGTTCGAAAGTCGTAGAAAATAATTATTTGTGTAATCACTCCACAGAGTTTGAGTTCTTATTATTGTGTCTTTAAAAAATTTGATGACATAAACTTTAATAACAAGATATGACTTATATCTTAAACATGAAATTTTAAATGTTTGGGCAATTTTGAGTAATCTTGCCTGATTGTTCTTACATAAAATAGCCCTTAAAATGAACTAGAAATATGACTAACTGTTTTGCGAAATAATGTTTATGCTTACATTTACTTATTGTCTGAGTTATCGTGCAAGATTCAAGAGGCATAGCTGCTATAATAATCAAAATGTTCGTAGTTATGGCAATTGAATCGTAAAATCAGAGTTCCTTTCGAAACCTGTATTTGATGTGCTCAGTAATAATAATAATAATAATAATAATAATAAATAATACCCACTTAGGGAGCACTTCCACCAAAAAGCAGAACACTCCTCACTCCATTGTCAAGGCAGACACACACCTCAGACCCCTGAATCTCGAAAACTCCTCTCCAACACTCACCACCCCCGACACCTACACTCAGCAGCAGTGTGAATCATGGACTCATAAGGAACTCAGTGGCAGACATCGCCACGAACTCAGCCAGCAGCATGTCGACATGGGAGCGTCGAACAGATGGCTGACGAGTGGTGAGCTCTTTGGGGAGACCGAAGGGTTCATGATTGCAATAAAGGACCAAGTCATCTCCACATGCAACTACAAGAAACACATTCTACACGATGCAAACACACATGACAAGTGCAGGAAATGCCACTCTATGCATGAGACGATCGACCACATAATATCAGGCTGTCCCCTTCTCAAACAGACTACCTCCACCGAAACAATCAGGTAGCGTCGATCGTTCATCAACAACTAGCACACAAACACTCACTTATTAAGAATACGGTCCCGTACTACAAGTACATACCACAAAGCGTATTAAGAATATGGTCCCTACTACAAGTACATATCACAAAGCGTATTAGTTACCCTCATATAAACTATACTGGGAGCGCCCCATTCACACAGACAAAACCATACATCACAACAGATCTGACATCATACTTGTTGATAAGGTCAACAAACAGACCTATCTCGTTGATATTGCAGTGCCTATCAACAAGAACATGCAGAAAACTCATGAAGACAAGATCAGTAAATACACCGATCTAGCACACGAGCTCCAGAAGCAGTGAAGGCAGGATCGAGTACGTGTTGTACCCATCGTTCTGTCTGCCACTGGTCTGGTGCCTCACACATTGCACCACAGTTTCATAACACTAGGACTTCACAAAAACACTTATGCACAACTGCAGAAGGCATAATTAGGTAATTTATGGACACAACCACACATCCCTAATCATTTCTGCATACGTCTTGGCAATATGTGCTTTGGTCCTTGACCCGCCATATTGTTTTTGCTGGGGAAACCCAAGGTTTGAAACATACAAATATAATAATAATAATAGTGGGGGTTTTTTTGCTTTTAAATGAATAAAAGCAAAATTGAATTTCTACCTAATATTGAAAGATAAAATATTCAACTTAAAAGTGAATTTTTACTCAGACAAATTATTACTAAATTTATTTCAACTGAAGAAAGTAACAGAATAAAATTGTAACTTTTTACTATTTCATAATAAGCGATTTATAGCAAATTCTCGAGCAATTACATTTAACTAAATAAAAATAGATATTACACACTAATTTATTACGAGTCGTACTCTTACTATGATAGAAATTTATGGGTTTAGAGGACTTTACTATTAACTATTATATAGAACAGCGCGAAAGGGTTATGGCTACCTCTCCTGCTCCGGGAAGCGATACCGCAAAAAAGCAAACAATAAAAATAAAAATACTGTGAACTGCACATCTATAATTCTTTGGCTTGCTGGCTGCCAGACTAAAAGGAATTTAAATACAAAAGACAAACTTACAGTTGTTTCCATTGATGACGACTCAGGTGCAATGCTTGTTCATTTTTTATTACAAGTTATGTGCACGTTAAAGCTTTTTTTCAAAATATAGCACTTTGTAAGAAATACGCTTCCGTCAAGAACTTACTGACAAACTTAACGTAGTGAAGTTTAGAGACAGATAATGGTTAGAACAGGGTTTAAATAACGATTCAATCGTTCTTTCAACCATCCAATGTAAATTTTGCAAGAATCCAGCTGATAATTTTGTCATTGAATACATTCAAGGAATAGAAAAGGGAATTTTGAATTAATGGATAGCTCTAAGCGTCTTTAAAGACTCTGAAATTAATATTTGAAGCAAAATAATAATAATAATAATGATCTGCATTTGCTTGAGACCACAACTGTAAAATTTTGAGGAGTGTGAATAATTTCCTCATCTCAGTGCAGCTTTAAGAGGAAATACTGTAAATGTTTAAGATTGTTATTTGTTTGGAGGTGTGGATCGTTTCTTAACGCTACTTCAAAGAAAACTAAGTGAGTCTAAACTATTTAGAAACACCAGAGAATATCTTCATTAGTGTTTGGAGAAAATGTTTAGTTTTCATTTTTAGATTTCATGTTGAGATTAAGTTTTACTTCAACTTTTAATTCACTTAAATTGCTTTTTTTTTCTAAATTACCAAAGAAATTAGCCTTCAAATGTATTTATAACCATTAAAATGTAGTTGGCATATCAAGTATTGAAGAACATATGGGAGGGGCCCTGGCGCCTACTCTCCCCCTTCCGCGAAATCTCAAAAAAGATGTAGAGATTAACTCTGTTTTCTTTCTGTTATTTTTATTTTTTTTTAATAATGTTTCTATTACCTATGCCATTACTTTGTTTATTGAGACTGTTAAATTTCAAAAGTAGCCTCCCGTTTGCACCCCATTAGTCTAGTTTTTGCCTCCAGGTTAATATGTGGCGGGATTACGCACAAAAATATTTTAATTCCAATTGTTGAACAATAATATTTTTGTAGTTCCAATTGTCGCCTCCAGGTGCATATTTGGCGCTTTCAAGAAAGTTGCCCTCACCTCCCGTTTCCATCCATTAGGGGGCCAATATCGAAAATTCGTCGAACACTGGTGTTTTTGATTTTGACAAAGAACAAATTTTGTCAAATTTCGTGTTTCTAGCTCAAACCGTTTCCGAAATAAGCTTCATTCCGCCTTTTACACCCCTTATGGGTAAAGAAAAATCCTAAGAAAAATCCTTTTTCAGTGAGCGCCTACGTCGTAAGGTGAACTCATTCCGAAAATTTCAAGTTCGTAGGTTCAGCGGTTTTGGCTGTACGTTGATGAGTGAGTTACTCAGTGGGTTTTGCCTGTTATAGATAGATAGAGATAGATAGATAGGTAGATAGATAGATAATGTTGACGATTATTTAACTACATATATTTGTAAGCTTCAAAAAATCTTGGAAGAAAGTAATAATAGGAAATAATTATTTTTCTTATTTCTTTCCACAACAATTATGTGTAATTATTGTCCTCCAAATGAAAGGTGGCCGGCGGAAGTTTGAACTGCGCAGCCCTTCCGGTAGCTGATCAATTATGTTTTCCTGTCACAATGGACGACGGGGTCTATTTTCACTGAGAAAGACATGTTGATAACGCCAAATTAAAACTTCTCTCGACTATTTAGCGTTATTTCAATACCAGTTGCTAACAATAAGTATTTATATAAATAAATAAATATATATTATTTATAAATACAATGCTCTTTTGTAAAGTAACAAGGATTATAGTAATGGCGGCGTCCTGTCATAAAATCAGACGGAAGTGCCTGACCAGACTAATCGATCATACATGCGCAGATCTCACAAAAACAGGGCGGCCATCTCTCATTTGGAGGACAATAGGAGATACGGTGGAGGATTAAATAGCCATGTATTAAACAGCAATCCTGTATACATCCTTGAAGTGCTCCCTAACTTCTAGGGAAATGCCTTATCTCGGCAAATTCTGTAACTGTAAAATAAATTATCAAACATTATAGTCTTTAACTTTAGTCTTAACATTTTAATAACATTTTTAAATAGTATATTCAATTGGTAGCATATGATTTTGATCATGTAATTTTATTTCTTATAACTTACTTATAAGAAATAAACTTTGATTTTTAGTTTTTCTTTTGCCATAACCTCTTAAAAAGTTGGGCATTTTAACTTGACGCGTTGTCTTGGCTTCCCTTGTTTGTTCTTCATTTACGTTTCAAGTTTTTAATTAGATTAGTCATGTAAGATGCAGAGAGTTCAAGTGGATTGAAATCGATTGAAATAAGATCTTTAGAGGAATTATCTTAAGTGACGATTTCCTTCTTTCTTTCTTCCTTTTTTTTAATCTTTAAGAAACTCCTCGCTTTTCGCTATTTAATTTACATTAGTTAATCAAAGATCTTATAATTAGAAAAAGAAAAATAATAGATTCAACCGCACGTTTATGTTTTATGTCTGTTTGTACAATTAATTTTAAAATATAATAAAAAAAGAAAAAAGATAAAAGGGAAATTACCTAATATGCACCACTGAAAACAAAAACTAAACAAAATTCATGCTTGTCAACGAAATGGAGTCTGAGACGGCCGTTTCATCATCTTTATGATTCATCAGCCAGATTTGGCATGAATTTTGTTTTGTTTTGTTTCGTGCATGATGGGTAATTCCTCTTTTCTTTATCTTTTCTTTTCTTTCATCTGCACATTAAGCGTTGTTTCTTAAAAAAATAATAGTTCCATTTATTTTACATGTAATTTTGGAAAAGAGCTGTTTACGCTCTCGGAAAAAAAAAAAAGAATTCATAAAATTAAAATGTCAAATAAGTAAATTCTTAATAACCAATAATTCTTAATTTCTTAAACTTTTTTTAATAGAATTATTTCGTTAGGTTGTCTTAAGAACCCTTGATTATGCAATGAAATATTAACATTAAATACTGTGAAAATATATACTTTTATCAAAAGAAAATTATAAATTCTAAATATTTGAAGAGCAATCGTTATTATAAAAAAAAAAAGAAAAAAAAAGAAGATGATATATTTTAAACTGTTAGCTTTTTTATATATATTTTTCACTTACATGGAATATAAAGTGTTGATGGAATGTCTAAATTGTTAAATTCACACAAGAAGAAAATGAGATTCACTAGTAGGCTAATCAAAGCTTTGGCCGCAATACATCAGCTATATGCTACATTTGGAAATATGTTTCCATATCTATTACCATTATTATGATGTTTAAAATTAATTATTAAAATGTTCGAACTATACAAATTTCACTTGATAAAAAAAAGATTAATAATAATTAAAAATTACTAAACATTCGTTTTTAAGAAAAAGCTTTTATTACTTCCTAACGTATGATCGATATAAAGTCACAATATTTTGATTATTTTTGTGTAATATTTTGTCTTGTACTTGTAAGTGATAAATAATGACAAGCCAATAACGTGGGCGCTGCATCTTTTCTTGATGAGTAGGTGGCAATGAGTAAGTCTTTTACTTTGCCGTCTGGATAGACATCAGGTGTTCCTCTTTATTCGACATGATATGTTCGCGTCCTTGAGTAACTTGTAGGAACCCTCTCGTGCAAAATCCTATCAAGCGACTGGCAGCACGTGCAGCTGAAGCAAACGAGCGTCAGCATCTCTCTTTTCATTTCTTTTTCCTTCGTCCATCGTATACAAATGGATATCATAAAATCTAAATGACATTTCTCCATAAGAATCCATTTCTCAAATAGAGGAATTTTTCTTTCTGAGATAGAAAAGTTTTAAAAATTTCCAAATACATCTATAAGATTTTAAGATAATAATAATAATAATAATAATAATAACAACAACAACTTTCAATCTGTGAAAGGAAAAAATAAACTGGATTCAACTTCAATAAAATACATTTGTAGACAATTTTTTTTTTCCAAATTTACAACATTCTGGCATTTCACTAGAAATATTTAGAAAATTAGAACTTTCTAATTCGTATTTTATGTTGAATTAATATCCAGAAAATATTTGTATATGAAACTTTTGTTTGTTTTTAAACGACAATTTCTTAAACCCTGAATTCAATCCAAGATCATAATTCATCTACTTAGATAAGGAGGATATGGGAAATAAAAAAAGTCTTTAAAATGCAACGATGGCTTGATTACAACAGCAGAGGAAAGATACAGTAATAGTTCTTGTTGAGATTGTTACCTTCTGTATATGGTAAGCCAACCTAGTACATCACAAGAGATTCTGCCTTCATTGAGAAATTCTAAAGTAATTCAGTAATAGATGAAAGGATGAAATTAATCTTTAGGACAATAAACAGACCATCTAGGAGGCTTTAACAAACTATGGTTTTACATTCAATTATTATCTCTTGAATTACATCTAAGGTAAATGTTTTGTGGTAAAATTTCTATTAAGTTGTCAGTAGTGACCAATCAAATAAGGAAGGTTGAATTGATCACTACTGGCAGTTTAATGGATATTAATATTGAATAATCTACAGCATTCAGAATTTTAAAGACTTTCTCAGTATAAATATTGACTGAAAAGTGTCACTATTCAACTTGAACAAATGTTCAAGCTTTTTCCTTTGTTTGTGTTTTTTTGTCCATTTATCTGTTTGTCTATTGTGTACCCACATCACGCTACAACGACTGGACGGATTTTCTTAAAATTTGGTGAGATACTTATTTATGGTTCTCTATTCTCCCCAACCCCACCTTCCCTATTATTCCCCACTGCTTATGGATATCTGGCCATATATCTAACTTGTAATGACTAGGCTATTAATGTCGAAGTTTGTGGAAATCAGACGTTTATCTTGTATGATATTGTATTATTAATATCTTATTCATTTTCAACTTTGCAGTTTGTAAGTTTATCTCAATAAGAGAAACTGATAAATTTTGGATGAAACGAGAAAGCCGTAAATTCTTTTAGAAAAAAGTTTTGTGACATTTAAGAATAAGATTTCTTAATATTAATTACAAATAGTTCCTGTACATTTCTGTCAAATATTCTTTTTTGTAGTCCATTTCAGATACAAAATCAATACAGTCCCATTACAAGAGATCGTATCTTTACCTATTATTTCCCTAATAGACCATTGCCAATCGGTGCTGGCCATCCTGGAGCAATGGTTTGTCTTGGGATCATACACTTAGATCGAGTGGAATCTCCATTATTCATGGCCTATGACGTTTTGTTTATGTATGATAGCAAACCTCTTCGGCAGATGACCTCTTTTGCCTGGATTGGCTTTCAATTGCAAAGGCAGTGCTGAGAAACCTTAAAGACGAACTCCTAATCACTAGAAAAATTCAAAGAAAAAATCAACAATCCAATAAGAATATATAAATACTATTTCTGCACAATCTATGATTGTTTACTTTGAAATAACTGCAGTACAAAAAAAGTAATAAGTATATAGTGAAAGAAAAGTGTTGTTCTTTGTAAATATATACGGTACATTTTAAAGAAATTACATCACAATATTTTTGTAAACAATAAAAATAATTGAAATTACTTAAATGATTATTTTGTTTTGTCAAATAATGCTAAATATTATTAAAATAACTTCGGAGAGATAGAAATTTAAACTTTCAGACTTACTGATAAATTTCACAGTAGTTCACAATAATTGAGGCGTTGACATGGGAAAGGTAGTAAGTAAAAAAAAAAATCATTTTTCAGATTTTTCATTTAAAAGGTAGAAAGACACAGCGCCAATGGCATAGAAATGGCGGTAAGTTAAAATTTTGAGCTATGTAGTTCCTACGAACGCCACAAACAAGATGGCAAATATAACTTATTTAGTACTGTCAAAACTGTTTTTTGCTTTCCCTGTAAAATTTTTCTTTTCATGAATTTTACTACCTTTCCCATGTCAACGCCTCAATTATTACCAAGTAAATTTAGTTCTTCAACAGAACAATTAGAAAGCATTAAATTATTACTATGTTAATATATAACGGATTTTATATACACATATGTATTTTTATGTTCTCAAGTAAATACAACATTCATCCTGTAGAAATATTGTTAGAGAACTAACATGTGTAGTAGGTTGACCTGTTGCTTACTGTAATTTATGAAATTCGTCTTCAGTAGCGGAAAGGGGGAAGGGGGTTAGAGAACTGACCAGCAACAACCAAAAATTAAAAAAAAGAAAACAAAAAAATTTCGGATCCTTTCAACTTGCTATCGAATGAAATAAACAAGGGCTAAACAATACATTTTGAAATTTCGGGGGGGGGGGGGCGGATTTCTCGACCCTGTCGATGTTCGTCTTTGTTAGATTAAATTATTCAAATATTTGATTACTTTTTTTTACAACTTAAAAGGAAACGAATCATATAAATAAAATAAATAAAATATAAAATTCAAATTCATGTTAAAAGCGATTAAATATGTCGTTTATGGGAACGTTTCTTGTTTTCTATATCACTTTAATCATTGACTACACATTAAAAAAAAAAACTGAATAATTAAATAAAAGGGAAGTAATGAAAGTGTCCCTTTTTTTTCTTTTTTATTACATTTTTGTGAATCACATTAATTTGATAATCTTTAATTGAAAAACCCAAATTGATAAAAAGCCAATTGCGTTCTGAATTTAATTAAATACTAAATTATTTAGTCAAAATGATAAAATATTTAGAATTGTAATATATTGTAATGGTGTTTGTGGGAGAGTCTTTTAGGAGCGAAGAAACAAGTCAAGTTTTGGAATTGAACTGAATTAATTTATTAAACAGAAAACATGGGTTTTAATAATATTTACTTAGTGTGATTTGATTGGTTAAGTAATTAAAAATATACACAATGATTGGATAAAAACAGAAGGAAAGAATTTAAAAATAAACAGAACATCAGTAATTAGGAAATGCTTTAAAATAAATAACAGTAAAGATTAAAATGAATAAAATACAGATAAATAATTTCTACAAATAAATGATATCTAAAAATATTTACTTATAAACTGTTACAATCCAAATCATTAAAATGCAACAATTCAATTCTATCTTAGTTGAAATAACTGTATTTGAGGGTTATTATATCTAAAATATATCTAAAGGATTTTGCTTTCATTTTAACACGACTGATATTTTCTATTTTTGAAATTTTGAGATGTATTTCTTTTTCAGTTTACATTCATTAAATAGATTTGTAGTTGAATTTTATCTAGAGATAAATTTTACAATATACCAATCAAAATAGTCAAAAATATTTGCACTTTTTGAATATTTCCATCTTCTTCATTTTTTTTTCCATTCTTTTATTGGACTGAAGAAGAACTACTTCTTGGACGTTGTATGATTATTTCTTCCGCCCAGTGGGAGATGTACCGTCCGTCCGTCCGTCGATCGGGAGGCGACGCTGGTCTCTTCTGTGAAGGTGAACGGCCGTGAGCGGCAGGTGTGGCCACGTTTGCTCTTTAACTCAACTTCGCGTATAAACGCAGTGGATTAAGTACGGGGATTATCTTCCCAATCGCCGGCTTCCCACAGTCCGCAAATTATACAGACGAAGATGAGGTATTTACGCTGTATGGGCAACTTTATCACCTCGTTACAGCATTGACATGTGAATTTTTAATGTCTATTGAAGAGCTTGCCGATTTGCTTTGATTCTAAGTAATGGGATTTATGTCTTAATTTATCAATAAAATTTATCATACAAATTTTAACTGAAAACAACTAAAAATTTCAAAATAAATATAGTAATATATCCTAATACTCAAGAACAAAAATAAAATACATAATACAATAATAATAATATTAATAAGAATAAAACAAAATTCACGTGCATACTTTCAACGCCGGCCATAAATGAATTTTTCAGCAACTTTATAAAACAGAAAAATTCATTTATTTATCAATAAGCATTAGAAATGAGATATAAATTTTTACTTTTTCTTATCTATACAAGATGATACGAACTTCTTTAGTTAGAACTACAGGATATTACTCTACTTCGGTTCTTGATGAAATCAATAGGAACAAATAAATCAACTAAATAATTAGACCTTTAAAAAAAGAAGAAAAGCTCTTTTAGATGATTTACCTCTAAGCACCTTTTCCTTATGTATTGTTTATTACTTTTGTATTCTTTCACTTTTTGTTCTAGATTTAACTTACTTATTGGTAATAAGCTTAACAACTGATATTAAACAGAAACCTTGCAGTCTGATTCGTTACTGAAACTCCTGAAGAGTTCTCGCCTTAATGAAAAAGCTGCAAACACAACCCTTTCTTGAGATATGTGAAACAGTAATAATCGACTTCAGTACAGATATCTAAATTTTTTTTCAGTCGAGTCTAGTCAAGACGATTGTCGTTTTATTATTATTATTATGGTCGTCTGTATGTATCATCCATGTTGTGCGATTATCCAGCATTTTAGAATTTCGTAAGTGTTAAGTATATTTGTTGTTTTGACATGCTATTGATATAAATGAATATAAAACAATTTTCTTAAAATTTCTCCATATAATAAAGAAATATGTAAATGTTTTGTAGACATTTAATTTAAACCGCTTATTTTTTGTATAATATCTTGATAATTATTTGATTTGTACTCTAATTAATTAATTTCATTACATTAAATTAAAATAATTAAGAAGCTGTGATATTTTTATTTAAATATTTTTTTCTCTTTAAGTTGAAGTCTTAACTTCTTAATAGAGGACTTCCTTATTAAGTTACTGAAGCAGAACAATTGCCAAATAGTTACACCAATTGTAATTTGATAATCTACTCAAGTCTTTTTGCCTTAAGCCATCTCAAAGTCATAATTAGATAATTTGAGGCCAAAAAAAATAAATCAAAACAGGAATTTCTCAATTTATTTATTTTTTTCTTGCTTTTGATACTGTCATAGATAAATCTATTTTTATCTCAATTTCTGAATCTACATCTAAAACATTGATATCACCTTGTCAAATCTTCATAAATTTCTTCCTACAATTGTTGAGCTGTGATAATGTTTGGTGTTCCGTGCTTATCTTCTGACGTACAATGTAATTTAACATTTACTTATTTCCCTTAATTACAAATAAATTTTGAGATCAGAAACCACTTCATTGTGAGCATCTATCAAATGGCGTGTGACCTAATTTTCCTCTGAGTCACAACACTAATTAATCTTGTGTTAATGTGACTCTTGAAATTTACATATTGAACAGACAGGATAATGAAAGCAGTCAATCCTTTCAATCTCGCTAAGGAAATAACTTTATTGTAAATATCCAATAAGCTGAGTAAAAAAATATAAATAAATAATGAATACAAACACAGTTGAAAACAACTCTAATTAAAACAGTATCATTTTAATGCGTCGCGTCGCGTCGGTTACAAAATACGAAAACGTTGCGGATATTAGCCTTCATCAATTCAAAAACTGATAATTTACAGTAATATCGAACATTCCAGTCTATATATTTTTTTTTTATTTTTTTTAGAAATAAAGCTTTTGACTCAAAAAACATTATATTGAATGGAATATCTGTTTAAGAAACTTAATTATTATAGACTTATTCCTCCAGAATAAATTTTTTTTAATATTTTTTTGCCAGTCTACCAAGGAAAAATAAAGTTGAACAATGATATGAGCAGATTCCTTAACAATGAAACAATGTGCTAAATGCTTTTTGCTTTAATATCGGAGTCTTAAAATTTACACACAAACTATTACTTTTCAGTATCTGTAATCAGATACAGAAGAGGGGTTGTGGGAAGAGTAACAGTACAGCTGTTACAGCAAAAAAATACTTAATTATTTAATTAACATATGATTAACATATTATATGTATAGAAGTTAATTATATATTACTGTATTTGTTACTTTTTATTTATTAACTTTTTATTCAATAAGATTCGTGAAATACTCAGTTATATCAAGACAGCTACTTCATGCTTAAAAAAACAAAAACAAATATGCATACACTACTTTCCCTCAAAAATAAGCTGAAACAAAATTGCATTGCTAATAATATATCTGAAAACTATCTTGAAAAATAATTTTATAGATAGATAAGTCCTCATTTATTGTTTTTAATTTTTTTTTAATTTTATTTCTTAATTCTTATTTTAATTCTTTTAGAGAGATGTTCATAGCTAGAATTAAATATTATGCTCGAAATTATATTTAATATAAATATTGTTATAGAAATGTTATCTATTGATTACGATAATTTCCATAAAAATCTGCTGGGGAAAAAAAAATGGTTTTTTTCAATTACAGAATTCGGAGCTTTTAAATTAATGATTTAATTATAACTTCTTCCTAAATTAGGATCAGTGGAAATGAGAAACCCAAGCTAATAAAAAACAATTTATTTATAGTCTGTTACACAGTATTATCGCAAAACATTTCGCCCTCTGGGAAATTAGCTTAAAGAACTTGTCCTCCGACGTCTCCGCCATAAATGAGATTAATAGCGTCAGAAGAAAAAAAACCCACCTCATAATGAGATTTGATATATATTTTCCTTCTTGTTGTTTTATTAAGAGAATCCTTTGTCTCATATCGACATGAATTAACCTAGTTGCATTAAACGTAACATTTATTTAGTCTTACAAGGACATAAAGCCTTCCATGACATATTTTACTTCTTTACGAAGATAATTAAATAGTTCACTTTTTTTTTAAGTGGTCTGTTCACCCTGTAATGAATAGTTGAATAGAAAAACCATTTCATTTCTATACTCTTGTTATAATGAACTGGAACAATTACATATCAAATTCCAAATCCCTAATTTAGAAGTTGTATGGCTTGACTAAACACATCAAATCATTTTTTATACTTTTTTTTTAGGTTTACTTCACCGTTTCGAAAAATTTGTTGATTTACCCGTGGTGGTAAATGAAATTTAAAATGCTTTTTCCTTTTTCTATTACTATGAGTAAATCAAATCCCGCTTTTTCAACATTTCCGACTACTCGCTCAAGTCTCCAACCTGGGTCCCATTTCAGATTCCTTAGCGAAAACATGTTGCTTGCTTTGTAGCAAGGGGATTAGTTTCAGATACAAATAAAAATTCCTGATTATTAGCATGAGATGAAATATCATCGTTAAAAATTAAGCATTATTATTAAAATGAGTTCATTATGCACTTTAACAATTCATACATCTAGTTCAGTCCTCATATCAGTGATAATGGCTGCAGATTCAGTATTGTTGAAACTAGCAAAAACATTATCATTGTTAGACTTGAAAAGCCTTAAATAATAATTGAATACAACGAACAAAATAACAAGTAGGCTAATATTTTCATTCTATTGACAAATAATTATTCAAAAATCTTCCCTGTAATAAATCTACAGTATGGGCATTAAAAATTAATCAACAAGTATTCACCAATTTTCAAGTGTGATTTTCCTTTAATTTGAATTAAATGTAATTGATTTACTTACTTAAATTTTTAACATTGAAGCTGATTATTAACAGATTCTATAGTTTTGCTTAGTCAAGTCATGAAATTTATAATTCTTAATGTAACTTATTTGTTATACTCATTAAGTGCATTAGAACTTCCTCTGTCGGCTCATGGGTAGCCTATTTAAGCTTCGATTTCTGACCAATCTGTTCCTGTGGAGAATATGATCAGTCGAAGCTTGAGATCGCGGAGTCTTTAAAGAGAAACGAGTAAAATATCAGTATATGGAATCCACATTATTCAGCATTTACCTACAATTCTTCGTAACTAGTTCGTCTTTTTTAGCGGTGGCACGTACTGTCTTTTTTTTGTTTTGCAAGAAAAGCAGACATCTTTAACTTCCGAAGCTTGCACCGGATGTAATTATTTTTAAGGAATTTGCTTTGATCTCATTACCGTTTAGCTGCAACCGGAGATGGCCACTTTTGATGGTCAAAGGGATCTTATTTTTATTGTTTTGCGTGAAAACGTGGTTATTGTGAGGAAGTCTGTTTGTCTTAGGTTTTGTCTGCTACAGATTTGATCGATTGAAAAGAGGAAGAAGTGACTCCTTCGCTAAAAATTAATATAAATAAAAAATATCTCATAGTTAACTTACTGCAAATGTGTTTCCTTTCTTTTCTTATTTTCCTTTTTACTAACTTCTTTATTCTTTTACTCTCAACTTCCTTGTCTTTCTTACATTCCATTGTTTCAGAAAATATCGTATGATTGACAGAACGAATATTATTCAAAGAAATGCTTAATTCATTGATAAGAAAAAGCTAGTTTGAAAATCGATTAGACTAAGAATTGAGGCGTAAATAGTTACCGAAATGAATTGGCATTTAATATGGGTCATTGAACAAGTTAATCTACTAAAACACTTTAGATGTGCCAAGATGTGAGGTTGTTGTAATGGAATTACTTTAATTATTTCCTCTAAATTCAGTCGAATAATACTAAATAATTACCTCTTGAATTCAAGTATTCCTGTCAAAAAATAAAATAAAGTGTAGAATAAGACATTAACTAACTTTAAAAATGATTGGATTTAATGAAGTTTCTAATTTCAGACATAGTAAAGAATCGTAATCGCATAATTGATAAAATACTGTCGAAAAATGCATAACATGCTAATAACAGATTTTTCAGTTATTGTTATTTCCATTCTGTTTTAAATTTCTTGTGGCTTGATACAACTTTGTTTGTTTCTTTATGTTGAATCATCATAATTATGAATTGTTCGTTATTACTACTATAAAAAAATATTCCTCCATGTTTTGTTAGCTGCCTAACAATGGTTTTTAAGAATTTTAAAACCGATTGTCAGCATTTGATGTCATGAAAGATTTCTATTAAAAAAAAAACAATTTCATCTTATTATATAAATACAAGAATATACTAAAATAAATGTTACACAAATATACATCTAATATTCAGGAATTTTCAGGCTTGAAAAAAAAAAAATCCATCGTACGACAATTTTATGTTTTCTAAAATAATTTTTATTACAAAAAAATCATTTATGGCTGTAATCGGAAATAGATGGTAATTTGTACATCTTAAAATCCTGGATCGTGTTGGTAAATGGTTCAATTTATCACGAACCCATTGGCGGTGATAGATAAGAAGCTGGTGGTGGTGGTGAAAGGGAGCTATTTGCTTATTCTTAATCATAAGGGAATCTGACGGGTTGTCAGTGTAAGTGCTCTGGAATCTCCCTGTGGGTAATCATTGGACTCCCGTTTGCCAACATCTAAAAATTGTGGTGTAAGCGAATTTAAGAAAGATAAAGAAGTGGGGGTGGGTGCTAAAGATTTTTTTTTTTTCTTCGCAGAAAGCAATATGTCTCAATAAATAAAATCACTTTAGTTTGGTTTCTAGAATTTAAAACTAAATCGATTTTTCATATTAAATAAATTTATCAAATGATAAAGAAAAAAATTGATATTCTAAACATTAGGTATTTAAAATAAAATTATTAAAAATTAAATATAATAATTAAAAATTTCTTGGAATATTTAAAAAAAAAAAGGGTAAGAATAAGAACATCTGTATTCCTTCTTAAAATGTTTTATATTTAAATAAATATATTGATATCTATATAAATATTTATTTTAATATAGAACATTTTAAGATGGAATACTGATATTCTCGTGCTTCCCCTTACATATATGCATGTACATTTCTATACACACATTGGGTTGAACGATTTTACGAATCACCTTATTTTATTTTTAATTTCTCTCTGTGTATTTTAAAAAAGAAACTTTCCTATATAAATACAAAAGCGGAGATCTGTAAGTTTGTCTGTCATTCAATCACGCCTCAACGGCGCAACCGATGTGAATGAATTTTGGTTAGCAGGTAGTCTAAGACATGGGGAAGGATATAGACTACTTTTCATCCCGGACGATTAAGTAGTTACCGTGGGATGATACGATGCTACGTTTGTATGGCACCACAGCCGATCTGAATGAAAAGCTTCCCAAACCTGTCAATAGATGGCGCTACCACAGTTTTAATGAGTGCGTTTAAGGAAATTCTTTGAAGACTCGTACCACGATTAACTGACGAGTTACCCTATAATTCTATTAGGCGATGTAGATGGTGGTAAATATACGATACGATTAATTACTATGTTGTAATGATCACGTGATGTTTTACCAACTGGGGTAGGTTGGAAGTGATAGGGGTGTGGAGAAGGCCACAAAGGGCTGGGAAGTATATTCTTCGATCTCGATAATAATTTGCTAAATAAATAAAGCATTTACGTTAAATATGAAAGGCTTACGGAGCGAAGCGACGGTAGCCAGCTCGTACGTATAAACATTGCAAAATTTAAAAAAAAAATCTATAATAATTGTCAATTTTCTGTTTAAAAAAATATTTGAATAAAAAAATATTGCTAGTCGTCTAACTAATTGATTTGTTTCCTGCGATTAATATAATAAAACAGCGGTCAATAATTCGCGACAATAAGCTTTTCTCGTGAACCAATCATCATACTGAAAAAAAAAAATTGACCTAGACATATTATCTAACCAAAAAAAGACTTTATTTTACTTCCACTACTAAACTTCACAGTTTATCTCTCTTTGGAGGTAGGAAATAGTATAAAATATTTGGATTCGAGAATTATTCTCGTCCCACATTTTTCAAAGAGTAAAAATTGCAGGCGTACGATAATAATGAAGTAAAATCCAGGCTGAAATTCAAGCTTTCTGGTTTAAAAATTGTTAAATTTCTTAACGACCTAAAAAATATAGATTATTCTGCCAACAATATTCGTATAATGGTTTTGGTTCCATCATTGAATTCCAAATAAATTTCTGTTAATAAAACAAAACTAAATAATGTTTGAAACTCAAAAAAGAATAACATTTTACTTTAAAGTTGCTTCTGGAGAAATAAAAGCTTTTATGTAGATAAGGGCAGTCTTAAAAACTGATAATTCACTGAATGAACTGACCTGCAATGAAAATGAAAAGGATGCCATTGTTTGTTTGTTCTTTTCCTTTGGAAAACTTTCACAAGGTATTCAAGACCTACCATATGAGAAACGCTGGTATCGATTAATCTTTGAATTTATTTATTTTATTTATAATAGGTTCGTTAGTGACTATTGTAGAATTACAATACCCTTTTTCATTAAAAAAGGGGACCAAACACACTAAAGTAAATATAAATACATTTACAAAATTCATATTCAATTTTCCGAGGTACACATGTTCCGAGGTATCTTATACAAGCCTCTTCTTCAGACTACAAGTAAGAAAGAATACAAATTAGGCTTTTCTGGATTACAAACATCTTAATATTATTACAATATATAAGTATCAAAGTATTAATGTAGGCCTAAGCCAATTTATTGTTTAAAATAATTGATTAAAGTTAATAGAGCTGGTATTGTAAGGCATTTTTTATTGAGACCTCAGTATTATAGCATTTGTTGGATTTTATCAACAAAGATTTGTAAAATTTACGAAAGTATTGATCAATAATTGTATCATAAATGAATGGATTCTCTACCATTATTTAATGACCAGTATTTTTGTGATGGAATGCCGTTAAATACTGGTAACTGCCCTGATTTATAGCTCTAGAATGCTCATTCATACGAGTTTTGATCTTCTTTCCCCTTTCTCCAATATATTGGCAACCATCCCTCCTAATTGACATCTTATTCCATATACCACTCCATTTTTTTCTTGAAAATTTTCGTTGGATATTTTGTTGCTTTCATAATTTAGGACACTTCTAAATGTGTTCCTTGCCTTGTTTGCAATTTGTATTCCTACATTTGCTAATAATGGGATTAGTTTGCTTTCTTTCTATTTTATATTATTTCAATTGATTAATTATTTTTTTTCAGTTCCTGTGTTTCGAAGTTATATGTTTTATGTTCAGTTGTTTTTTGCCACACCGAGTCTGGTTTCTCCCCAAAAGAAAAAACATCAGGACCCCCCGAACTACGCTAGTGAATGACGTGACGATCATCAGAATACAGCTAAGGGAAATTTTGATAAAATAAAGACACTTTCAATCAAATTTAGAACGCACGTGTTTGTTCTTTGTCGAGTAAGTCAAGCATGACAACAAGTAACTTAAACAATGGCGGGACAGTTTTCAGTTTCGCCTTTTCATTATGGGCCTTTCAATAATTGAGCTTATTTTCCATGTAATTGCTGCAATTGTAAAACTAATCCTTATTTTCTCTTAAAGTCAATGTATTAATCTCTAAAATATGTGGGTTCTAGAAATCAATACTTCATTAATGATTTTTCAGAACTTTGTTATTATCAAAGTAATGGAACACCATCAGATAAGCGGCACAATTAGCAGCTTTCATTATCTGTCGCTGCTTGCTATTTTCTAATTTCCTGCCAACTTCATCAATATTTGCAGACAATTGTTCTTTACAAATTACCTTCTAGATTGCTTTTTATGAATTCAACCCTGCATTGTTCCACTTTCAATCTTATTTATATTTAACTTAAAACCGGTGACATAGAATCCCCTTAGAATGTTGCCTGCAATGTAAGCTAATACAATGCAATTTTTGTCTTTCTTCCCAGAACTTATTTACGAATGTGCCCTTATGCTTTCACTACCCATTCAGTTTTAATTTAATGATAGGCGAGAAACAAATTTGAGCTTCTGTTATGTAATTAACAAAAAAAAAAAGATTTGTAGGTTGTTGTTTTTTTTTCCAACAAAATAACAATGCAAGTGCATGCTTAACAAGGATATGCTCCGTTTTGTAGAAGGCAGCGATTTCCTGCAAGCAAATTAAAATGCCGTAGCAACAAACACATACACGTGCAAAACTTTTAATTTTCATATTCAACTGTTTTAATTTTAAAATAAACACAAAACTATTTCAATATTAGCATTAACCCAAAACTATCATGATATATGATGTGTGTTATTGAAAATGCAAAAACATCAGATTTACAGAAGTAATAAAGAACTCTTTAGGGATCGTCCATTAATCACGTAAGGCTCGAAAGGGGGGGGGGGGGGGTGGGAAAAAA
>JAFIDM010000005.1:39068499-39081081 GCA_023159025.1 Thereuonema tuberculata | reverse complement strand
GGTGTAGCGAGATATCACGTGTATTTATTTTTGACACGTTTAGAGGTTGTTTTTTTTTACCAAAAAAATACACTTGATTTTGGATAGGTGGGAGGGGTAGTATAAAACCTCACCACGTATCACCAGAGGGGGGAGGGGGGGTTTAAAAAGTTGCTAAAAAACATCACGTGATTAATGGACGACCCCTTATTGGAAGTTCTGTATTTCTGCGTCAACATGGACAAAAAAAATTCAGAAGAATTGTATTTTAAAAGATCCTTCTTTTTTGGTTATTTTCTTAAATTATTATATTAAATTCTAATGAAATGGATTTTTGATATTTACTTGCAAATTTGCATTCATTTTCTGAACAGTAACTTACGTAATTGCGACAATAAATATGTTTGCTGCAATAAACATAAAACATGTAGAGATAACATTACAGTTAAAAAAAAAAAAAATAAAAAAAAAAAAAAAAAAAGAAACAAAGTTATAAGAGAAATAAGTGAATAAAAAAAAAGTATTGTATTTACTTATTGTTTCAGTTGATTCTCTTAAGCAGTTTTATGTCCCATCTTCTTTTATTCTTATTAATATAATATCTCTATATGAATTATGTTTGATCAGTAATAGATTTGTATGATTCTAATCACTTTTGAGTTTATCATTTTAATAGACATCTTTAAAAAAGTCTAAAAATCCATAACTAACATGTTTTGAATACTGTTTAATGACTTAAGAAATACACTTACTGAACGTTTTGTTCATGTCTCGATTCTCATAATACGTCTGTTGTTTAAGCCCAACCGACATAAAATGATTGCAGGACCATTTTCCGTCTTGCTGAAAAACGAAATGTTATTATATAAGCTTACTGTTCGTTTTTGTTTACGAGAACCTTCAGCGCTTTTGCGCATGCGTCAGGTCTCCTTCGATTTCATCAAAATAGGGGTTGGGAGAAATAAAGAGGGGATGTTTACTTTTTATCAGTGTTAGTTTACTGGTAGCTGTACTCTATTTGCGCTTTTCGAGAGAGAATTATGGAAAATTATTGTTTTTTTGTGGGGGTATGGGGGCTGAAATTCCAGAGCCAGTCAACAGGTCTTAGGAAAGTGCCCATCTCAGCGTATCACCGCTCTGCGGAATAGAGTCGTCCGCGAGTATCGGTTCTAGCTTTCGAAAAAGGTACAGTACACACATTTTTAAGGTTCAATATTACATAAGTTGATAACCCATGATACAAGTTTCTTTGTACTTCGCCAAGTGAATAGCTCTGATTAGAGATAATTAATTATAACTTATGTTGAGATTTTACTTTTCTTTTTTTAAATTCGAAAAAATAAAGTTTAACTCTTGAGTATATAACAATTTACATTATTTAAGATTTCTCAATGTTAGCGTAATGCCTCTAATGAACACCAGGGGGCTTTGAATGAAGATAATAAGATAAAGAAGCGATTCGCGAGATGAAGACGAGAAATCGTAAATTTTTTTTCATTTCTCTGCAGTTGATCATTAAGTAGCTCTTTAGCAAGTTACGAGTGTGTTTCAAGCAGCAATTGAAGCAAATACTGTTTCACAGGTCGACTGAACATGATTCCAGAGGGACCTGGACCCATCCTTTCAGCTAAGATAAAAGACCTCCAAGAAAATAAAGCATTTCTCCTTTACGTTTAGAGTTTTATTCACTCTGAAAGTTTCACTATTAAAAGTTTGCCTTAAAATGAAAATAACAATAAAGGAATTTTCTGAACAGTGAGATTATCAGTATTTAAAAGTAAAAGAAAAGAAAAATCTACTTAGTCATTAGTTATTATTAGTTTAAAATTCTAATAAAATATTATTATTATATAATAATGGTGCAAATAGATGATCAAATCTTTACATGGAAATCTTGGTATTAAATTCTAGTAAATTGTTAAATGCAACATCAGATGCTTCTTGCATTGATTTTCGACGTCGCTTCTCGCTTTAATATAATATAAATTATATTATAGCTTATAATAATAATATGCTTCAGTTTTCCAATCCATGTCCAGATAAAAAAAAAAAAACCAGAACAATCTCAGTACATAATTTATGTACTTAATATATAATTTTATTTTATACTAAATACATAAAATTTACCTTAAAAGTAAATATTTATAATAAATAAATTTAATAATTTTATTAAGAACATCAATTTTGGAGTTAAACAAATAGAAATTAGTGCTTTGCCACTGCTAGTAGTTGTTGTTTCAACAAGGGGCTTCAGTTCTTGTCACTTCTCTACTTTTATATATTATCTATTTCACGAACAACAAAAATTATACAATAATTTTACAAAATCATACCAGATCATAGAAAAGTTTGTTTAAAAAAAATCATACAAAAATATCTTTAGTTAAAAGAAATTTCAAATTTCTTCTAGTTCACATCAATACTTTTCGGATGTAGGAAATATTTTCAGTGTGGCATAACATGTATTTATAATATGTTTAACATAATAACATGTTATTCTATCACTGTGCGATTGTGACTTCCTTTTTATAATTGGGAAAAAGCTTAAATGTTTTGACTGGAAGAAGTTCTGATTTTGGTGGAAATCTTTTCAATTAAATAATTATCAATTTTTCTTTTCTTACTGTTCGCTTGAGACTTTTTGACTGAAAAGTCTAAGAAAATAATATATAAATATATAAATATATAAGTATTCTTGATTTATGTTACTTCTGATCACTTTGATGTTGAAAACAGCAATTGTTTTTCCTTATGTTTGAAATTGGCTTTTAGATAATCATTAAGGCTTCAGTAAAACTAACTTATTACTTTTACGCTTTTTAAATATTTTATATTTGATTCTAAGAATATTTCTTATTATATCTTAAAAGTTTCAAATGATTTTTAAGGAAAAAGCTTACCGATTAAAAACCTAAAATAAAAAATTTCGGAAACTGATGATGCAATCTCATTTTTAAATTTAAAAGTATTATAGTCTAATACATTTCCAATTATTAAACAAAAGCATTAACAAAGAAATGGCGTAATAATGTTAAAAAAAAATCTTAGTAGAAATTTATTTGAATACTTCAGTAATTAATATCTTATGACCTACAATTATAACAATCAATAATTTATGACAAATGGTATCTATTGTTACTCAGTAGTTATTTAATTATTTACAATAATAGTAATGTAATATATATTGTCATTCAAAAAACTTAGACTTTGTGTAATTATACAAAAAATAAATAATTCAATAGAATATTAAAAATAAAGTAATTTTATAGTAGTAATAGTATGTGACTATTTTATTTAATTAATTCGTATATGTTTCATTCAGTGTATTGAGGATTGTTGGGCTTTTTTTTAGTATCTTGGAAGAAATTTAATAAGTGTTGCTAAAATTATCCGACATTGTTCGGGTAGTGTGGGCGTGAACGTTCGTCCCCAAGGCATTTACAAGGGAAAAAAAAGAAGAATTAAGTATCTTAAGAGGAATCCCAAAATAAAATCACCACAAGGCTACCACAAAATTGTAAATATAGAACAAGAATATTTTGACTGTTACCAAAGTGATAAAGAATCATTTAATTTTACTGTCAAACAGTTAAAAAAGCTTTGTACAGAAAATGTTGTACAGACTCCCATGGGAAATAAAGACTAAATTATTCCCAACAAACTAGATAAAAAAAAAAGAAAGAAGGATGGAGGGAAGAGGGAAGACCGTCTCAAGGTTTTGTGTAAAAGAACCAGATTGGCAGCAGACTAAAATACTGCTGTCTTAAATTATAGTGCAAGGGCTAAGCTGTTCACACACTGTGAAATCCCTACATTTGGGCAAAATGTTATCAGAAGAGGGTTTGTAGCCAGGTGCTTTGTAACTGACAGTTAGGAAAGAAGAGGATATAGTCAAAACAATAATAAAAAATGATTTCAATCACAATTTAGATGCAGATGACTCGTCTTGCATCACAGTCTTCTCGAACCAGTTCCATTTGCATATATAGAATGCAATTCGCTCAAGAATTACGACTATCCTAATGCTTCCTGTAGGATATCTTTTCTCATTGAAGGGCGTAGGTTAGAAAACCAACGGATGTTAGAAATTTATGCAAATTCATCGCCGTAAGTTACGTTAGCAATAATCAACCCAGTATCAAGTTCAGCAAATGAACTGATATGTAGTAATTTATTTACAAACTACACATGGGAAAAAAAATAAATCAAGAATAGTTTCTTTGTGTGCTTAATAATTATTAATAATTCGTCAGTTTGTACATAAGTATATATGCAAATTTTGATGAAATTTGATAAGAATTTATAGATTAAAGCATCACGTCTTATTCGAGGAGAAGCAGCGCAAGAGGTAAAGAATCGTCTTGCGATTACCAACCGGAAAGGACAAATTGAGGTCGGGGGTCAGTTCGACGCTTGCCCGTCATAAAAACAAATGAAACAACGGAAACAAAGAAATCCATTTAATAATATTGTTTTTGCTTTATTTTGTTTGTTTTTTAATTCATAATTTATCAAATTAATTTCAAGAAAAGAACGGAGATTTTTCTTTAACATACCTATAAAAAAATTAAATAAATTCATTATTTTTTTTACTTTCTCTTTTTTCCATTCTTAATTAAGTTTTTTAACATTTTCTGATTTAATACAAGAAATGCTATATATCTGTATATTATTAACGCAGACAGTCGCCATTTTGAACTACTTTTATAGAAATCATTTTTGGTTACTTTGTTTGGTTATAAGAAATAATCAAAGAAAAGAAAAATAAAAAGTTGATGGAGTTTAACTAATCGTAAATCTAATTGTTGTTTTGTAATGAATTTTCGTTATTTAGCCTCAAAAAATTCTTCTTATTAAAAAGAATTTTATAACGAAAATTTCATCAAAAAAGCCAAAAATCAAAAAAGCCAAAAATACAAAAAAAAAATCCACTCCCACTATTTAGGGCTGTTCAAATATTAAGTAAGGACATTTTTAGTCATTTTATCTTCCCACCCCCACTTGTGCTTACGTAAGACTTCCCAAATCAAAAACAAGTAAATACCACTCAACAATAAATTAAAACAGTCAAAATTACATGATATTCACTCCTAAATTAAAATGTAACAAATTAAGTATAAAAGTTCACATGAAATACTGAGGAAAAAGTCTATTTCACACAGCGCGCACTCTCGCGTGCATGTTTGTCTGTCTTACATAAGCATTGATCTGATCTCCTCCTCTCTCCCTTGTCAGCAGGATTAAGCAAAGATTAACTTTGCTTATTCAAGGGGCCCCATGAATGCTTACGTAATACTTGAACGGAGCCTTAATAACACCATTTTCGACTTTTTAAACCGATTACGGCGCATTTACCGTAAGCACCCCAGCACCAAATCTCTGAGAATAGCAGGAATTGGTTGATCCAACCTCAAATAAATTTCAGTAAACAGATATCGTAAATTAAGGGATAATCTATATTTGAGATTAATTATATTATTCATATACAGTATTTGAAAAAAATGGTATTCGTATATAGTTTACAGTAACTGTAATACACGGTGTACTTTTCGAAAGTAGAAAGTTAAATAGATGTGTTTTTGAAAAGAGTAACTGCATTTTTCATGTCTTGTAACATAATATTAAACCTACTATTATTTAAAAATGCTAAGACACTTTAAATAAATAATAATAACAATAATAATAAATTAATGTATTTAAATTTAATCGTCGAAGAAGAGAAAAAAAGGATGGTTTTTACGAATAACTTTATACCCTGAATAAATTTAAGAGTGTAATTAAATCCTTACCAATCGGAAACTTTTAACTGGCAGATTAGCGTAGAAAACGAGAATCCCAGCTGTCAGTTTTCCAGCTTTCCTCAATTATGTGAGATTATGTAATATTTTCATTAAATGTTATTTTTCTTATTAGCATAACAGGAAAACGTTATTTGATAAATTCTCCACCATAAAACTACAGGATTAAATAGATGCAACTGGAAATTACGCGGTAATAACTTATAATTTAGGAATCTCAGTTTCCGGTCGGAACAAGTTTTCCAAGTATAAGATCTTAGGCTGACTTGTCTTGATATGAAGGAGTATAAGATTTGTATAAATTTCGCTTGTTGTAAGAAATCCTAACTGATTCAAACTTTCATTTTAAAATCAAATTTTCAAAATTAATAAATTACTGTAATTTATGAAATATTCCATAACTGAGTTCAATGTAGGGGAATTATTGTGATTTTTATTAGTAGTGCGAAATATCTTACATTTTAAACTAAATATCAATGTTTGTGTTGCACATTGATGAAACTTAAAATTGGATGGTGTTATATATCATTTGACCAAGCGCCCAAATTCGATTTTGAGATGTTCGCATAAACTCAAAAGCTTATGTATTATATATCACGTTTTTTATGGAATGAAGAGTTATATATCAAAATGAAGATGCTTTCACAGGACAATTCTGATCATTATCAAAATTAATAACATCTTTCAGAGGTCGTAAGTCATATGATGCAAATGTTATTCGTGACGATTAGTCGATTGGTGTTTCTTCAAAATTAATTTTCCGTAGAATTACGTTGAGATAGCAAGCAGGAACAAATTTTTATAAAGAGTTTACACCTTTTGCTAGTAGATGGAGCAATAATCTAAAAAAAATCTATTTCGGCGCTTAATCAAATGGTGCAGAACACCATCCAATTGGACCACCATGTAGGCATTTCCTGAGAACCTCAAAGACTTATTATGGGACAAGCCTAACCACCCACCTACCCACCTAATATTGAATTGCTGTCTGTGCAGAAGATGGAATAACTAGAAGCATCTTAAACTAATATGATTACTGCTAAAATATAATAATTAAGTATAATATATAGTTGAATTTATAGCTATAATTCATGTTACGATAATTTTTGTATAGAAATCTACTGTGAATAAAAACTAAACAAACAAAATATTAATAATTATGTATGCTAAGTAATTTTATGATTAATGATTTTATCTCTTTAACAAACTGTAGATTACAGATTTGTGAAGAATTAGAACATTCATAGACAATAAATAAAGTTATTATAACTGATTACAGTTTCCAGAATCAGAATGCAGAGAAATCAGCATCTTGTCACACAATGACTGCTTAGTATGCAACAGTTCTGTACTGAATATCGCTGAAGAGATTCAAACAATTATTTTCTTCCAATTTTGTCTTTGAGTGAAGGAAAGACAGAAGACTAGAAGCAACAAGGGCGCACGAGTGCAATGCTTTGAAACATGATGTCAAGTAACAGTCTTAGAAATTAATGAGAGTTGTTGAGGGATTTGAATTAGCCATGTAGATATGATGCAGAAAATTGAAAATTAAAAAGGTCTCAAATCATTTTCTTACAAAAATAAAAATAAATTTAAGAAATATGTAATACATACATTTGAAAAATCAGTTTTAAGAGTAATAAAGTAATTGGTTATGTTGTTTATTATAAAATATTAAACTAATAATTACAAAAATGAAAAATTTAATAAATAATTATGTTTAGTTTTCATTGATCAAAAGGAAACCTTACTTGGTTAATTAATTAAATTATTTTTTTTTTTACTCTGCTACTAATTGAACGCTGTTCATTGATGTGGTAAAAATAGGTAGAAACATGTCTGACAAACAACCTGAACGAGGCATTGGCTATTTTATATCTAATTAAGAACTTTACTCCAAGTGTTTTTTAGCGGTGTGCGGTTCGGCCTTGAGCGTCTGCGAGACCTGAAGAAGAGAGACTGTGGCTCCATAAAAAAGTAAATGAACTAATTGTAGACCGTCTACCTCCCCCACTTTTTCTGCCCGTTGTTAATGGTTAATAAGTGAATAATGAGTTTACTAACCCGTCTTACCGTGTCTGGCCCTTATAAATAAAATTTCCAACTATAACGAACGGGGGTTCGTCTAATCAACATGGCGTAGATTGTAATTACGCTTTATTAATAAAATAATTTCATCGCTGGGTTTTAATAGCAGAAAAACACGAAATTAATAAAGGTAATGATGAATTAAAAGGGAAAAAAAAAAAAAAAAAACGACGACGCTCCCTAGCTAATTCAAAAGAAGCAGTTCACAAGTTAGTAAATAGTAGATAAATAAAATAAATAAATAAAGGATAATTTTCTCCATAAATTAAGAAAACATTTTTTAAAGTAATTCATGTATTATTCTTGTGACCCTGAAGACATAACTACGTCACTTAAGCAATTACGTTACGGAAACATAACGGAAGACGGAGTGGTGCATATAGCCCTTTAACGTTACACCGGCTTGAATTGAATTTAACGGGCACTTAAATTTAATAAAAATTCCGTCTCCATTTATTATTATTATTAGTAAATTGACGTCGTACCTCAGTATATCAGCACCGTCCAACTTTTTTCATTTCAACGGCCAAAGAGGTTTCACAAAATGGTGTGAGAGACTTAATGCGAACCACAACTAGACAAAACAATATTAGCTCAACATGTAATACTAAATTATTTTTCATTTCTATTTAGTTTTGGTATTCTGAATTTTTAAATACAAGAGATAGCGCTCGTTTGTTTTAATTATAACAAAAATGCATACAAAAGTTTAATACGACTGTAGCATATGTATTAGTTGCTTACGACTTTTAATATCTCCTTGATATTTTTTTCTCAGGACTTTTCTTGTTTCCTACTTTTTAAGTTTTCTAACTTCATTTGGGGAACCTAGGTCTTCAGAGGTGATTTGATGAGCTCCGTGAAGTGCAAAACATGTCACTTGTAATCATGTCCCCATTTATTAATATGATTGAAAAATTAATAAATTGTAAATCGCTGAAATCTAATGATTTTTCAGTCAACTTCTCAGAATCTTTATTTTTAAGGTATCTGGGATACCTTAGCTCCGGAAGTCGGTCAACAAAGCCACAAACTTCCTTTGGCTCACCACTGTCTAGAAAGTAAAGAAATGGTACAAATACTATTCGAAGTGATTCCGGACTGTCAGCTTATTCTGATTCGAAGTGCATCTGCAAATGTTTTCTCGTGAACACTAATGAATTTTTAAGGGTACTCAAATTTCAGTGTTTTGTTTTTCTATAGTATGAGACTCGTAATCTATTACTGAAATTATTATCATGCTTCGTGTTCTCTTAAAATTTCGTACGGTTAAGTGCGAATCTAAGTAAGTTGTGATTTTTTTTTTATTATTATTTAATAATTTATTATTTTTTTTTATTTTTTAATTTCTTGTTAATTTTTAAGATCTTTTATTAACCATCGATATAAATACAATCCGTAGAAGCAAAAGGCTAGTCCTAGATGATGATAGCATTGATAAGCCAAAAACATTGCAATTGCGGTTGACTTATTGATCGCATCAATTATCAGCAGTTCAAAGTAGCAATACATTAAATTCTTTTGAATTAAACTGTCATTTTTATCGAGATCTAGGACATTTAGATCACATTAATGTGACAATGACTGATGATAACCAAATAGTATAAAACAGCTGTATCATGTTGGGCCATGTGAACTCAAGGTCTCATTTATTGATATTAATCTATCTCTTTCAAAGTGTCTGTTTAATTACATGCCGAGCGCAAGGCTGCTATTTTAAATATTTTTTTATTTAATTAAGACATAATTTTAAATCTCTTTATTTTATTTGATTGAGCTTTATTTGTTTGCATTATTTTATGTGGATGAGTAAAGTACGTTGAAAGAACATGAAAGCTCAGGTTTAGGACAGTTTAGGACTAGTAATTCAGCATACGTCATAATAACAGTGGTTTGCATCATCTCCATTGACAGCTAGTTATTAGTTATAAGTAATTTTTGATTAAACATTTGAAAAAAAAAACATGTTTAGACAAAATCAAATATTCTAATCAAATATATGCTATATAGAACCGAAAATGAACATAAAGCTTCAGCACATGAATAGAATTGCCTTTTCTGATTCAATTATTGGGGAAGATTTGGGAACAGCTGTTTCACCCTTCAACGGGATTGTCAGCCCAAACCCGCCTCCCTCGATAGAAGAACCAGAAAAGGAGCAATCCTTTTCGATTGATATCACAGCACTTTAAATTTTTTATTTTATATGCTATGTACTTGATAATTTTCTAAAGTATTTCGTACAGATGATCTTCACAGATTTAAAAAAGAAACCGATTTGATTTGTTTTGCCTACCTATGGATTAGATCAGATGTTAGGTATTAGATGAAGTTTATAAGAATAAAAGTTAATTCATTTCAAGAGAAAATAGCTTGTAATATTAAATATGAAAAGCACTATAAATACAAACAAATACGAAATGTGATGTCGTCTATCGAGCGAATGAACTATTACGAAAACATAATGTATTTATTTCAGAAAGTCAAATATTTTTAAGAAATTGAAGAAATTTCATGGCTAACTCGAAATTTTTTAGTTTTAGGATTTCAGATTTATTTCAAATACTCCAGAATTTTTTCAAGCAAAGATTAAAACTGAATGCGTTTACAATGCTGATAAATAGTTTTCAAAACTTTATCCAGTTTCTTCTTCAATCTTTTACTTACAAGTTTTAGCTTCATAAGGAAATTAAACTCCTAAAATGATGTGAATGTGTGTGTGTTTGATGTGAGTATGACAAGAAACCTCCAATAACTTCTGAACCAGTGAATTTGGCAGCCAGTTTTACAGGCAAGAGACGACATGTTGTATTTATTTGAAAATTGTAATTGCAGAGAATCTTGTCCTTGAAGAAAATCACAACAAACTCTCACTCACGCCAAACCATTATTTTGTATCAATACCAGCGTAACCCAAATTGTAGTTTTCTAATTTGCTAAATTAATTGGATTTAGGCGGCTTAAATTAATATTTACGAATTAATAATAATTCAATTAAATTTCAGAAAATGAAAAAAATTGATGGTAAGTTTTTGTAAATTTAAAACAATTTTAAAAACATGAAGACCTCGTTTTAGTTTCACTATTTTAAAAAGCAAGAAAAAAAAGCAGCATTTTTAAGAAAAGAAAGAAAGGAAGCCATAAAATTTATTTGTTTTGTGATGAATTTTATTTAATCCTTTATCAAGAAGTAAATATAACAGTATTTATTTGTCAAAAAAAAAATTAATAGTAATGAGAGTTTTATTTTACTTGTAATGTTTTCCATGAATGAAATATGAGACTTTAACCAGTGAACAGGTAAAGAGTGGTAAGTTGTCGCCGCGATATAAGGTGACCGTTGCCGCCACCGATGGAAAGGGTTGAGGGCGTTTCCTCGTGCTGAATCTCTATTTCCATCAACATGTCAGCCACACCCACCCGTTCCATTTCTTTCGCTGTGTGTCTCTCTCCACATTGTGGGCCAATAATTCTTTGGCTCTCGTCTTTTTGTGGCCTCATGAAACTCGAACACCAGAACACAACTTACGAGCAAAAGCAAACAAAAGTAAAAAAGATACAACCAAGAGAAATAAATTAAATAAATAAGTAAATACACTTCCTATACAACTTTAATAAACGCTTCAAATGGTTTGGAATTATTCCATTTAATAAAAATAACTGTGATGAAAATTAAAGACAATGCTTTTAATTCTGACTTTGAGTTTGAAACTATTAAAACTCTGTTTATTTCCACTATTTGTGTTTCGCCCTCAAAAAAGAAATGCTTATTGAATGTGAATGTGAATAAACTTTAACAGATGAAGTAAAGTTAACTTAATACTGAATTACATGATTTCAAAATTATATACATGTGTTCATATTTAAACCTCCACATAGTTTACAACTTTTAGTTTTGATCTGTAGACCGTCCTCGTTTAAAGTGGAGACTGGCACTGAAAAATTACCACTACTTAAAGTGAATCTACTTTAAGCGAGGATCATAAAATTCATTGAAAATCATGAGAAAGATATTTAGCGGGGTCCTCAACACAGGAAAAAAAATATGAAAAATATGAAACCACAAAAACCAACTTTAGTTTTTTAAATAAATGTATATATATTTTATTACATTTATTTGTGTTGAGTATGTTGATGCTTAATATTAACAACTTTAGTTTTCTTATTTGTGCATATTTCTTACATTATTAATAAAGTTTTACATGCACGTCTGTATTTTACAAGAGAATTTTAGAAGGACTGGGCTGTATTTCATGATTATTAATATTACCTCGTTGGCTTGTGACCAGTGGCGTAGCAACGCCTTTGGGGGCCCGGGGCAGAAGTTCCGTTATTCCACAACCAAAAAAAAAAAAAGGAAATCTTGCTTTAACAACCAAAAAAAAAAAAAAAGGTTGTAAAGGGCTGTCGGGATACTTGGGTGGATGGGGCCTCAGCCTAGGGGCCCCCTAAGCTGGCTGGTGGGGCCCCCTAGGCTGGCTTTTGGGGCCCCTCTCAGGCGGCCCCCCTCCCCCCCCCTGCTTGTGACGAATAAAAAATGAATCCAGTAGATTGTTTTCTGGATTGTTTATTTATTTATTATTAAACATCATCCACCAGAAAATAAATGTCATAAACTACATTTATTAACTGAAAGAAACGAATTTTCAAGGAGATAAAATTCACCTTCTCCTCTTTTTCAAGCCTTTTACATTATAATAATAAATAGACGAGA
>JAFIDM010000005.1:39037341-39063499 GCA_023159025.1 Thereuonema tuberculata | reverse complement strand
TCTCGTCTATTTATTATTATAATGTAAAAGGCTTGAAAAAGAGGAGACGGTGAATTTTATCTCCTTGAAAATTCGTTTTTTTTCAGTTAATAAATGTAGTTTATGATATTTATTTTCTGGTGGATGATGTTTAATAATATTTATTATAAAAGAGAAGATTTAAGGAAGAAGTATGGTTTGTTTGTATTTATTTATTATTGTTTTCTTACAAAATAATCAAGTCTTTTAATCCACGCTCAAATTTTAATTAATAAAACTGAAAATATAATAATTAATAATAAAATTAGAGAAAGAACTAATCCACTATGATAAACGACAGTGACAATGACCGACACATGCGCAATAAGGTGACGTGTGAATGTGTCTTAGGTCATGTGGTATGACAGAATGGTACCGTACTCTGGCGAAACTGCTTAATAGTGTGGGAACATGGACTATTGTTCTACTTATTGTTTAGTATGCAGGGGCTCCATAAAGGTGGGGGAAGTCCTTTGGTCCCTTATCACCAGGAAATGGGCTGAGGTCTTAATCGAAAAAAAAAATATATGAATTAACTTTTATCGGTTCTAGACTTTTTTTTTTTATAATTAAGTCTATATTTTATATAAACTACTTTTCTACTTTAACCATCTGCACAGAGCATTATTCTGCATTATAATGTTTGCATAGAGAGAATTTTTTGTTAACTTCATTTCTAAACTTTTGGGTAGAGCTGAAAAAAGTTGGTGTTAAATTAATTTAATCTAAAAAAATAATACCTAGTGTTGTGAGTGACATGTTTAAAAGGGAGAAATATGACATCGTGTGTTGTATTCGCGATATTTTTTGCTAAGAATCTACGATTTTGATCATAATGTGGTAGAGGAGGGGTCGCTACTGTCTTTGGTACTTGGACCCTGAATTTGATATGGGGAGCCTATTTATATGAATAAGATACGAGTACTTCACCACGATATAGTCTTCGAATTTTTCATTTTGTATTCGGAATTTATTTATTTTTCTTGAAGTTGTTGTAGGCAAATCATGTAACCCCGTATTCAAATACACTATTTTACTTAAGAAACTTTTATAGAAAACATTGTTATTAAACCGAATTCATAAATATAAAAGAATTCGCTGTATAATAACATTTTTTTTATGACCACTCTACATGACTGATATGAATGTGAATGTTTTAGAGTGATTGTATTCATCATAAATTCTCACATATTCACACAAGCCATTATTTTGGCCATTTTTTTTCAAGTTGTTAATATAGAAACCATTAAGTTTATTGTTATATATTTAATATTTTTTTTGTGTGTTTTAATTATACAGAACTATTCTTTTATTAACCCACTGAATTATTTTTGTATGCGTGAGTTGATCAACAAAATTTATGCTTATATATAATATAACTTTATTTTTATTAACTAGATTTCTTTAATTTTGCATTGCTAAAGTTGCTTATTATATGTAATACATCATATTACATTTAATAATATTAAAAAATGAAGCTTATTAAAATAAGCTATCTAATTACAGCAATTCAAACTTGATTATTTTCTTTTAATTACTATTAAGTATATTAATTAAACAATTATATAAATATCAAAAAAGAAATTATACATTTAATTTTGTTGATTACGTTTATATATTTTAGTAACATATCTTCAAATAAGCGAATTTGGATCCTTTCTAAAAGAAAATCTTTTACGACTTTCGTCGAGCTTTTATTGCTCGAATTTGCTTTTAAAAAATTCAAACAACTTTTAAAAATGTAGATATGTATCGTCATTCGCCATCTACAGAATATTACAGTAATTTCAGGCAAATAAAGAGAACGAAAAATAATTTGAATTCGGAAAATGTTCTCTTTTACAATTCATAGTCTGGTAACTGACCTATGATGTATTTTTTTTTCTTTCTCCAGTTTTATGTAATTTGGTTCTACTTTTCATAAAGAAAACTTCTATCATCAGTAGATATTTGCAGTTTATTATTATCGAATTCTCTAATATATTCTTAACATTAAAATACCGATATATCTTTTAATGAGTGGATCTTCTTGTGTCCCTTATTTATATTGTGGTTTCATGTAAACAGTGGCGGCTCGTAGCTACAATTAGTGGGGGTGCTGTTCCAGAAAAATTTTAGCCTTTGTTTAAAAATTGTATAAAAGGAAACAAAACATGTATAAAAAGAAAATTTATTCAGAAACTTGATAAAATCCTAAAAGAACACAATCAAACATTTTTTACTTACTTTAACCTAAATTGTCGATATAGGCCCGTGTATCGAGACCTAGTTGTATACTGATGACTGCTCCTGGCTGATGATCACCATATTAGTGTGAAACAGCTGTACTAGGATGTCATTTTGTATACAACTTGGTCTCACCCATTGTTTAACCTAAATTGTTATAGTTCAAGCTTGATCTATTCATTTAAAAATGAAATCCATTCTTCTTGTTTTAATTTGCGCGAAAAGTTCAATAATTTTCTTTATATTATAAACATAAATTTTAAAAAAATGAATCAAATACAATAGCTGAAATCAGGATAATAATCTAATTCTATACTTCATCACATTCAAGAATATGGTACACGGTTTTTAAGCACAATACACGCGGAGTAAAACAAGAAACTACCTTCCACCAGCATGCCAGGGCGGCACTGCGGCAGGGACAGTGCCTCTCGCCTTCGCAGCCTCGCTTGCAGCTTCCTGTGTGCCCATGCGCACAACAGCATTAAGCTTAAGGATTATGTATTGTACAAGTATAAAGAAAGAATTAAAGAAAAAAAATGACTCATTATATTAAATGTTATCGATAATATCAAGTGGAAATAGGGGGTGCTGCAGTTCCACAGTGCCTATACGCGAGTCTCCACTACATATAAATAAGGGACGATGTATCGTTCGTATCTAAAAAGTTTTCCATATGAGTGTCTGTGAGAAATTTGCGCAAGACGATGACAAGAATTTCCGTAGAAAAACATCATTATTTCGTTTCTAAATATCTATGTCTTGTGTAGTTTTCAGATCTGTCTGTGTTTAACGCACTTCCTCTGTATTTGGAAAACAATTTTAATTTCCTATGAAAATAGAATAATTTCTACAATAAAACGTCCGAGACAGGAATCGAACCTGCACAACCTTCCGATTCGAAATCAGACGTCTTATGCATTAGGCCAAGGGGACTATATTCAAATTATTGTTGTTAAATATCTCTTATCACTCCCTCTGTGTGTGTGTGTGTGTGTGTGTGTGTGTGTGGTGTGACGCAATGACGGAAGACCAGAGGAAAAAAAACCATTAATTTTAATCTACTAGATTAAAATTTCAATTCCAATATTCATTTTTTTAGTGCAGATCAGACGAACAATAGATGCAGAAGCTCGCTTTCAGCGATGAACTGAAGAATCGTTAGAGACATTTTTCGACATGAATGAAGAAATTAAAAATAATATTTAAACACAGAAAAACACTTCTACTTAAAATACTGTTTCTCAACTAAAAGTCGTCATATTGTCCTGTCCTTGTTGACGGGGCCTACACGTTAGTTCCTGTATGATAGTGTAGATCCACTTAAGGCTCGTGTTTTAAATTGATTAAAGTTAAATGGATTAGACAAGTAAATTAGTATTGGCGATTGAATTGATATTTTTTTTCCAGGAAAATAGAAAATGTATTAAATTTGTTGTAAACAACATTATACTTTAAAATAAGCAGAGTCTTCGTTATTAAAAAAAATATGCAGGATGATCCTGAAATGGTTGACTAAACCTGAAGGTCCAATGCAACATGGGAAAACAACGAAAAAAGACCAAAGGAATGTGAGTGCGAAAATGCTTTATTCAGATGTTACAAAATGATTAACACCTACGAGGCTGCGGTATAGCCATTATTAGATGAGGTGTTCGAAGTGATCTCCACCAACAGCAACTACTTCACACAATCGTCAGACATGCTCAAACATGCTAGGAAGCAGCTTCGAATACTTCATCTAACAGTGGCTACAGCATAGCATAGGTACGTGCTTATCATTCTGTAGTATCTGAATAAAAAACATTTCCATACCCATCTTCATATGGACTTTTCGTTATTTTGCTAGTTTGAATCCGGCCCTCATGTTTGGCCAAGCATTTCAGGACCACCCTGTATATATAAATGAAATTAGACCATTTCCTACTTCAGCCTAATCTTGTTCAGTATTTCGGTTCGGGAACTTGGATCTTCAGGAGAAATTGAAAACTACATTAATAAGACTGTGTCATTATTGTGTCCATATCAATATTTTGCGGGAACAATGCTTGTGGCCTTTCTATTCCGAGATGATATAAAATGATTGTAAAACATTGTCATAAGCATCGGTCACTCAAAAACATTGATGTAATGGACTTATTAATGTAGTTTTAAATTTTCTGAAGAAGGTTGAAGGTACCGAACTGAAATATTGACCAGTTTTTATTACGTGACGTAGGAAAGCACCTTGTTCACTTTTACATTAATTTTACAGACAATTACAGTAAAACCACCTTCTCCTTTAAATCTAACTTCTAAGGAGCCTTCCTTTGTGCAATTTTCGTGACTTCAAAAAACAAAGTAAAAATACCCGTAACAGTTTAAGAAAAGTAAAGATTAAGTATTTTCAGGAACTTCTTTTATCCGTTTAGTTACTGACTGAATTAAGGAAGTTTTGATGTTACTGTTGTTGTTATCATTTCAAGAAAAATTAATGTAAATACATATTCAGTGGGTGGATTGTAACCTAAATCAGTGCTTCTCCAATGATGTCACTGTCTGCTATTATTACGTTTCAAGATTAACTAGGTTGGGAAGCAAAGTTAAATTGGAAATCATGGTTATTTTTTATCACAAATAAAGACTCTGTCGTTCTTTTTTTTTTTTTGAGAAATAATATATAAGAACATAATAAGTTGACTAATAATAATAATAAATTCGTAGCGTTTTATACCAAGTAACTATTTCTATAAATGTAGGAAACCAGGCTATTTTTTTTATATAACTAACTTAACCATTTCTTTTCCATTTCTTCATTATTTATTAGACTTAGTAAGATTAATGTAAAAAAATAATCTTATTAGTCTTACTGCTGTTTTGTATTACAAAAGCTATTGTATAGTATTAAAAAAGTTTATTGGAAATGCAAATAAGAGCAGTCAGTAGTTAGTAAGTACATCCCCGGAAGGTCACGATGGCTTCCGGGACGTTGAAGATATGGTTCCCAACGTTTCATTAACTTGGAACTGAAATCAGGTCGGGTAGTCAGTCCAACGCTCGCCCGCCTTAGAAAGAAACCGGTACCCATTCTACAGATGATTGGGTGGACTCGTCTGGAGGTGAATTCAGCGTAGAAAACTTCCCGTCTCCAAGCCTCAATCAAGCTCCTTATCACTCGACTACCCACCCGCAAATAGAAACAGTAAATGCAGTAAAAAATTTAAGTATTTTTTGTTTTTCTTTTGTTAGACGTTTAATCTAACAGCCAAACAAAATAAGCAAGAAGTTAAAAAATAGCGAAAAAGAAAAGAAATTTAACGTGCTGTGATCTTTATTTAAAAAAATAGCGACTTAAGTTGAAAGCAATGTATTGTTTATCGATAGGGGTACAGCAGTCACATTAAAGTCAACGCAAAATATTATTTTTGAATATGTTTTGATTATTAAATTGTCGCTGATTATTTATTACATTATAATTAAACGCCATTACAATAAATGATAAGTAATCAAATATTAAAAGTTATAACACTAATTAGCGATTAATGATTTATTAAAAGCTCTGAATGATTTTAAATTCCAATTAGGATTAAACCCTCCAAAATTAATGATTGTTTCTTTTTATCAGAAAACGCTGAATTACAATTTTTTAGGGAATTTTAAGCAATAACTTTGAATAGCTTCGGTGTGGCCAAAACCAAATCAAAAGCGCTATAATTGCAGACTTCGGAATAGTTGAAGGAGTCTCGCTAATGGAAACATTAATATTAAACTATCTTTGTATCATTATTTTCAATTTTTTAATGCAAAAAAAAATTATATATCTAACAACTTTATTACGCACAATACATCCAAAGAACCCAAGTAACAATAAAAGTTTATAATAGCGTTAAAATTACATCAGTAATGAAATAATAATAATAAAATAGTTTAACGATATCATTTTATTACGAACAACATTATAATGTCAGATTACAGTCCTATTAATGTATCGTAAAAGCGATACCTCGTAATTATTTTACTTTCTTATCCATCCCAGCCCTACTTCTTTTTAAGCTCTACCATTATTTCGTAAGATCTGCTTTGGAAATTATTGAGACGCGGAAGAAGGTAATGCAAAGGGAATTTGATGAGATGCCTGGAAAAGCCTCGTAGTTGGATCTGTTATTAAAGCTACAGGATTCGATCATTATTTGGTTGATGTAAGAAGAAGGATTTCACGAACAGACCAGTTTTATTCATCGAATGAGGATTAGATCAACATTCTTCAGCGATTTCCCTTCACAGGAGGTGACCTTTCAGTTGTGGAAAGAACGTGCCCTAGTCAACTCTTTAATTTAAGAAACTCAACAACTTTTAAATGTTTTTACAAAGAGTTACCCAAATCATCACAGAAATTTAATTGAAACGACATTCAAAAAAGAAATATTTAAAAGAGAAGGAAAAAAACCCAGTAAAAATTTTTTTCATTATTACGCTTTTAACAATTGGAGAAATATCATTGTGCATTTGTATCATACTTTTACGTTATTAATAAGAAATAGTGAAATTCATTGTTTATATGATTTTAAAATATTGTAAAAAGAGGAATAATATATTCCCTTTTATACATGTTATTGTATGTAACCTGAAGAAGAATAGTCGAGTAGACCATTCTTCTTACAATATTTATCGAATGTTTATCACAATATTTATCGCAATATTGTGATGAAGTAAAAAAGAAGTATTACAAGAAGTTATTTTGTCTATAATGGATTTATAACATTCATAAATATTTTAAAGCATTATAACAGTAATTTCAGATTATGCTTATTTATATAATTTTCCAGATCTGTCTGTGTCTAACGCACAACCGTAACCGCACTTCCTCTGTGTTTGGAAAATAATTTTAATTTCCTTCGAAAATAGAAAAAATAATTTGTACAATGAAACGGGAATCGAACCTGCAACCTTTTAATACAAAATCAGACATCTTATCCATTAGGCCATGGGAACTAAATTCTAATTATTATTAAATATTTCTTATCACTCCCTCTGTGTGTGTGATGCAGTGAGAGAAGAGCAAGAGAAAAAAAAAACCTCATTAATTTTAGCCTACTAGATTAAAAGTTAAATTTCAATGTTCATTTTTTTTTAGTCTGCTACAAGCGTAGGACAGATGAGCATTACATGCAGAAGCTCGCCCTCAGAGACGAACTGAAGAGTCGTTAGAGACATTTCTCGACATGAATGAAGAAATTGAAAATAATATTTAAACCTAGAAAAAACTTCTACTTAAAATACCCTAGCTCAAGTAATAGCCGTCCCATTGTTCTTCGTCTTTGTTGATGGGGCGTATACGCCAGTGATCTTAAAATAAAATATAATTTCTTTGTATTAATGTTGCAAATTTAGAATGTCAAATCATTCTTTTTATGATATATATGTCAACTATGGATTTCAATTAATTATTTTAAGATAATATCGCATTGAAAATATATATATAATAAACTATGTACTGTATACAAACTTTGTGCGGACTACAAGAATTTTAATAAAATAATTAAAATTTTTGTATCATTATAATAATAGTCGGTAATAATCAAAAAGATATTAAACTTAGAATACCTATTATTCTAAAACGATTCTTTTAAAAACTTCACATAAGTATAAAGTATTTAAAAAAATAGTTTAATTTTACATTGTACAATGATTTACTACATGTAAGAACCTTAAGCTCAATCAACATTTGTGACAAGCAATCAATTTTAATGATTGGTAAATTGTCCGAAAAATGTGAAAATGTGCGAAGTTTTAAATTTCTTTTCTAGGATTGTACTTCCGTTACGATCAGATAAAAATAGTGTATTAATAACTCTGAACTAAGTTAAAATTATTTTATGCGTTGCTTTTAATATTTTTTCATTTTGTTTAATTTTGGAATTACAACATTTTTTAAAATATTGAATCTTTAGTACATGATATCAAAGCTTTGTAAGCAAAATGCCCAAAGATTATTCAATGTAATAACCTTACGTTGTTAAAACAAGTTTTTAAATGTTCCTAAATTATAATTATATGAATTGTTACATTTCAGTCTTTGATATAACTAAGCATATTAATCCAACAGAAATAAAGGAATCTACCGGTTTAAAAGAAATAATAGTGATAATACCATACACAACACTAATAAATAAATTTATAAAAATATGGCAGATAAAAGTTATAAAAATATGGCTTCTAGTACAGTGTGTGAAATTATAGAGGAAATGAAAGAAATTGAAGACAATAAAGAATGTAATCAGTTATTACATACTCAGAATATGACAAAGGATATATTGTCAAAATAAGTTAAAGTATATATTCTTAAAAGCTCAGCTACAGCGGTAACTCAGAAGCTACCTATCTTAAGAAGTTGAAAATTTAATTGAAGACGAATGTTAGTTAAGGCTTTCTACCACATTGATTTAAATAGAATGAAAAACACAATTAAATATAAGCTAATTAAAAGTTTTAGTAGGTCAGTCAATATTATATACAAGCACAGTTACGGTTTATCAGTTTCATCAAATTGATGAAGGCTAGCGACCGTAACTGTGTTTGTAATTAATATTGTCTGACGTATTAAAACATTTAATTAGCTTATATTTAACTGTGTTTTTCATCCTTTTTAAATTACTATTTTAGTTCTTGTCCTTCACACAATCATTGATTTGGTTGAAATTGAGTCATACGGAAAGAATCTTAAGGACAGAATTTATCTCGAATCATCTTAGTGCTCTAAAAAGCTGAGAGATTTTTTTTTTTTGACAAGTTTACAATATTTGCCAACTTTACTGTGTTTCAAATAAAATCATAAGATAAATACCACCTTGGACAACCTCGTTTTAGAAAAGTCTTATTATAATTTAAGATTAGATATTTGGTTAAAAAAAGTAGAAAGTTGATGTATAGACAGCCTGCTTCATGTTATTAATTAGCAGAGCTAATTTATTAAAAACAATTAATAAAAATTTTACGCTTAGATAAATGACTTGAGTATGATTTGTATTGAAAGCATGCGAGTAATTGAATATAATAATCTTATTACCTGACTTAACTAAATTGCAGGAATATTTATTTTTAATAAGGTTGTAAATATAGGATGTGATGAGCTGCCCACTTGTGTTAGGCATGGAATGTCAACCCGATGAAATATTAATTACCCGAAACACCTCGTTTTGATCGCGTGGGCGAAGGATGAAATTAATTACATGTTGGATTAAAAAAAAAATTCTTCTAATGCGGCAGCCACTATAATTAAACTCGTCTTGGGTGAGAAGTGATGGGCTGTGAAAACTCCGAACTGACAATCGTTTGCTTTCTCAATACCATTTTACATCTTATTAGATAACGTGTGTTAATCCTGTCCTCCTTTCGTTTCCCATGTTTGATTCGTATTTCCCATATACTACGGGATTAGAAAATACCCATTTATTATCGGTCATTGAATATATAAGCTACTACTTTCTTTTATTTCAAGTTTTCAATTTGATTTTAACAATATTTTTTTTAAGTTTGAGACAATTTAATTCACTTTTTCAAAATATTTTACTTAAGAGCTGTAATCAAGAGATGCAATAAATAAGTAGTTGATTTTTAACCTCTCACAATGGAAATCTGTTACGCTTCCGTGTATCTATTATTTTAACATTGTTTGCATAATCTAATAATAGCTGATTCTAGTCATTATTCTGGTTTATTATTCTTCTAGTGCGACTTACAAAATCAGTATAGATTGATTGTGTGCACTTCCTCGCCCTCACCCATTAACTTTGGAACCAGAGAATGAATCTTATTATAACATAGTTACAGTGTTCGCGCTTAAAGTTGAAACTCCCAGAATGCAAAGCAGATTATAGATTGTCCTTTCCTGGCCGTTCGCTAACATTGAAATAGAAGATAAGCGACCTCTTCTATTTCAATGTTAGCGAACGGCCAGGAAAGGACAATCTATAATCTGCTTTGTATTCTGGGAGTTTCAACTTTAAGCGCAAGCACTTTAGGTGATTTAATGACAATTTGTGATCGTAGTCCTTCGAAATGGCTCAACCGATTTCGATGAAATTTTCCATGTTCCCGGTGACCGAAAATTTAGATTTAGGAAAAACTTGTTCTACAGAAATAATCACTGGTAACTGAAGTGCTGTGATTAAGTCTATGACCATTCACAAAGAAAAGAAAAAGGGATTTATGCGGATGGTCTCAGAACTGAATGTTAGTGATCAAAATACTAAATTGCAAAAGCTCAATTCAAAAAAATTTGCAAACAAACAAAAAAATTTTTTTTTCAGAATAAACCCCCTCCAAAAAAAAAGTTAAAAAAAATTTCTACCAGATGTGCCCAGAAAATATTCATAAATTACCTAAAAAGGCTTATTTCCCTAGAATTAAGAACGAATATACATCAAATAATTTCCTAATTGAAGGTTTCCTAATTGATCCTGGAATCGCTATTGACAGCTTGAAAAAAACAAAAAAAAAACAATTAAGATCAAGAAAGGGTTAGAAATGGAATTTTCTCGAAATTATCAGTTAGTTGAAAAATGAGAATGATGACTTAACGTAATGAACCTAAACAAATGTGAAATAGACGAATCACAGAGGACTAATAAGAAATAACCATTGCTAAATGTCTTCCATTTCCTTCTATGAATTATTAAACATATACAAAAAAAAAATAGGGTGAGCAAAAATGGATTTAATTAACGCTCGTTAAGATAACAAAATTTTCTATAGAAATACGTTAGAAATGAAAGGATTAACTAATAAGAGGTAAGAATAAAATAACACATTGTTACATTTCAACAGTGGGAATCTGATTAGATTATAACATTGTAGTAAGAACATACACAGTTACTGGACGACACAATATTTCTAAATTGGCATGTTTTTTGCATAATTACTACTGTTTTTCTGGAAGTGAGTTTTTTTTGTTTTTTTTTTGTTCAGCTAACATGACGTCAAAGTCACCTGACACTGATCACCGCAACAGTATAATGTTATATAACTTTTTCTTACATAAATAACTATATTTGTTTGTTTTGCCTACACGGAGCTTCCTCTTTCATTTGTCTACAAAACTACAAAAACTTAAATACGCAAATAATTGCTATGGTTTGTGTTATAAATGATTGTCAACATCTAGCGTTGTACGAACCTTAGGTTTTAAACAATGAAATAAAAACATAACCAATTTTTATTTATTTATTTATTTATTTATTTATTTATTGTTTCAATATTTTAATTTGTTATTTTTCTTCTGCTTTTAAATAAGGCAGGTCCATCTTATACTCTATTATCAATTTCTTTTAATTACATCTGAATGCTTTTTTTGTATCATTCGACACTTGAAGGGTGGATCACTAAATAGATTCATTACGTGTCATATAAATTATTTCGGTAACTCTTCTTGAATCTTAAATTATTCCAGGCACGCTGTCATCTTTCCACTCAATGCCCGCGTCTTCTTTTCTTTCCCTTCTTAATCTCCGTTTCTTCTTCATTCGATTAATCTGTCATCATTTCTGAAAGAAAGAGACGACGAAAAAAAAAGGTAAGAAAAAATAAAAAAAGAAAAGCACACATACAAAAACATTGTGAGCCATTAGATTACTTGCAAGGAACATAACAGCTAAAAGCTTCTGTTGTGGAATTGTTTTAATGTATCTTGTCTGATTGGAGTTAATGGTTTTTATGCAGAACTGTGACCTTGCAAAATTCTTTAGCAAATATCCAATGTCAAATAAGATTTACAGAATGATCCTACTTATTATTAATTATCTAAGCATTGTGAAATACATTCATTAAATTTTTGTTTAAATTGAATATTTTACTTTCTTTAAAAATGAGGAAGATATCACCAAATTGGAGACATAAGAAAAAAGGCCAACAGCTGAAAAGACTGAACATAAGGTAGAAGCAGCAATCCCAGAATGCTCCACGGCTTCTATATAAAGCAAATGTTAAAATCTAGGAAACTTTAGAACTTCAAAATCTCCTAGAAAAAATAGAAGCTCTCCATTGATTTGGGAGATCGTTTTATAATAAATAGACCAGGCCGTTCTGGCATGGCCGAGCGTTCTAGACGGCGGTCTGTCGTGCGGCTGTTGCGTTGGAACCTGGGTTCGAATCCCGGTGTTGGTATGGCTGTTTCTTTGTCTTCTGTTTTTGTCCGTTTCTCCCTGGGACTTACAATCTCAGGGTTCTCCTGGACAGGATGTGAATCTCGTCCCCCTTCTTGACTTTCACTAGCTTCGCTCTGACGTTGTCAAGTTGAGCTAGTTCCGTGGTTCCCAGATGGCCAAATTCGATAAAGGAAGGAAAAACAGACCAATCATTGTAAGATTTATTTCAAGAAGAGAAAAGGAAAATATGCTTCTTATAACTAATTCATATAATAATTCTATCTGAAATCAATATAAAAAAAATGAAGAAATAAATCTGTATAATAAACCAGATTTTAATGAAACTTATAAATTAAGATCAAATTCTAGCGGAGACCTATAACTAACGAGTTCTCAACGGCTGTGAGCTAGTCTTGGCAAGGCTTTTTTAGCGAAATATAGATCATTTCTCTAGCATGTGTCTTTTCTGAGATATGAATTCTCGCGACAGAAGACAAAGTCTTCTCCTGCTATGAGCTACGCTCTGTAAGAAGAACAAAAAAATGATGATGCATATAACAAACTCACAGGTTACGTAATTTGGCAAACATTATGTATATTGTGAAAGTTAAACATGTACGTACAGCTGTCAGAATACATGAAATACAAATTATTAGAAAATAACAATTTCACGTGTTCCCTGATTTCTGTTATTTCCTTAGTTGTAGATCTCTATTTTTTTTTTATAAACAATATTGTCTTTCTTCAGTAACGAGGAATATGGAAAAAAATGTGCTTTTCCAAATAGCAAGACTACATACAATAGTGTATGTTAAATGACAAAGTTAGGTTTTCGGAAATTCAGCAAAAAGATCCCATTTCACGTCCCCTTTCAAAGGCACCCCCCTCCCCCAGCTACTCTACTGACCGTAACTTTGGGAGCGTACGCATCTAGGATTTTTAATTCTAAAGTCGTAAAACAATAAAAAAAGAAGAACTGGAGGGGAGACTTTCCCGACTCGTACAGGCCATAATGTGGCATTGTCTCTCAGTATGCCTGGGGTGCTTCAGTTCGACTTGGGAGATCGGACATTGTCCGATCTTCAGAACTGAAAATCCTAGATGCGTACGCTCCCTTTCTGTAACTTAGTAATTCTTTCAAACTTTATAGAATAGTCGTTCATGATTCTGTTTACTATACATGTACATATCTGCATATTCTATATTGGCATTAGTAACATTTGAACCAGCGAACTGATATTCTTGATCGCCAAATGTTACTTTTTTGAAATAAGTGCTTTGTTTATTAGTATTTTATTTATATCTTTTTATTTCAAAATCAAGTAAACAGATCTTAGATTTATAAGAAAAGATTCGAAAGAAATACATTAGAAGTACGTTTTAATTTCTTTGGACATGAAAAGTAATTTTCATTGATAATAATACATTGTATCGAACTGCGCATGCGTCTGAAAGAATTTGCTTTATCGGTCTGAACGTGACATTCTATGGAAAGTGACTTCGGGTTTCTTGAGAAACTTTGATTTTGTTATAAATCTGGTTAAAAAAAAAATTCCATTAAAGAGAGTTGCTGCTAATAAACGAGGCAGCTATCAACAACATGAGGCGCATGAACATCTCGCTACCATGAAGCTATTTTTAGTTCTGTTTATCTCGACGTATCATTGCGGTGCAGGAGCAAGTGATTGTTTGCCATTGTAGCGGAAGATTAGAAATGACACCACTGCTATTATCTATCGATTCCATCTGCCTTACACCGAACTGTTTTTATTTCCCGAAGAGGATCGTAAAAAGGAATTTAATTGTTAGTCAACTGAGATCATTATAGCCACTTCACTATAAAGCTGTTAGGGATAATTTATTGAGTTTTTACAACTCATTAGGAAACCTAGCCAAGTAGTTTATGGTTACAAATAAAAAAATCGAGATTTTTCTTTTTTTCTTTCTTTCTTTTTTTAAATGTTTTTAAAATGGCAGGAACATGAAAATCACCAGATAAGAATTTTCATTAAGAATTTTTAATTTAAAAATAAGTTTACATTAAAAGAAATAAGTATCCTATTCACTTTTTTTTTAAAATCATTATTGAATTCTGCCTTTTGCTCATTACTCCAATTCATTTCGTTCTTATTTGCCATTTATTTTGTTTAACTTGTTTAATCTGGACAAATATTTTCCTAAGCAAATTGTGATTTTTGTCACTCGAGCAGTGTTTCTGTATTAAAATTCTTTTATTTCTTGTGATAATCCTGTGAGAAACTTCGGGAGGTCTTCAGGAACTGTAGCCAAAAACCTAAAAAAAAAACAAAGCATTTCTCTTTCAATTAAGGTAATTATCTTTCTCAAAAGTAAATCCTTTGTTTCGTTTCACTTATTTTCGCTCTTTGTCAATTCACATAAAATCTAGCCAGGTTCAGGAAGAGGCTTAAAAAAAAAAATATCATTCACAAAACAAGATGTTTTCATGTGAATGTCTTCAAGGGCGACCTTGTGAGCACCTGTGGTAAATACTTGATACGGGAAATAATGCTGGAGAAAGCTCACAATCGAACATTCCAGAAATTAGAAATAACTCACAAGGAACGAACATCGCTCCCGGTCGTTTTCTTAGAAAAATATTATATTTTCAATAATGTCGTTAGTAAAATCTGAATATATGATAGCTTTTTGATGACAGACTATTTGGCCTTTAGAGGGTCAAAGTTCGAATTACCGAAAACAATTTCAGTATTCGTAGTTAATATTTGTTCTTGCTCGTGCATTAAAGGTGATTTGTCGTTTTTATTTTAATTTGAATCTTTATTCCACCAATATTTGATAGTTCTGACCTTTTGTGGAAGAGAATCTCATGGAAATTAAACTCGGAGCACATTAAACGGATGATTCTACACGAAATTGCTCTTTGAATAGTACATACTGCTTGTGTAGCACGTTACTGTATAAAAGCCGCGCGGTTGGCGATATCGTTAAGACACTGACCTTTCACCTCTGAGTACCGGGTTCGGTTCTCATGTGGGTTTCGTTGATGGTGGCGATCCGCGGTGGGCAGGTTTTCCCGGGGTTCTCCCGTTTCTCCTGCATTTCTCACACCATCCTTTCTCAGTCTTTCTCTCCGTCTGTCCTTCTTTCCGTGGGATAGCACAATAGATCTTTCAGGTCGACGTGCTCGGCTGTCAAGCCACCCACACTCACAAGTAATCTAATCTACTACGGTATATAAAAGGAATTATATATTGAGATATTAATAGCAATATAACCTAGTAGGACTGAAATGTAATATTTAATGATGAATAAAATAAATAAAAAAAAAAATCGAAGTACAATTACATTTACTTGATTGTATAAATTTTTACGTTTACATTATCAATATATTCTTCCATCTGTAAAAAAAGGAAAAGAAAGTGTGTTAAATATCCTGTTGAAATATTTTTTTTTTATCATTAACTTTGGGCCTTATTGATTTGTTGTTTAAAATGTCAAAGGTAGACAAAAGATTTCTCCTCTGAGCTATCAACAGTGGGAGTGTGAGACGGCCGTTTCGTCCTCTTTATGGACTCATCAGCCACACAAGCCCTTTGTTGAAAGCTCAGATCGCGAAACCAAGTTAGGGTTTCCACCCACGCATCCGCCAGTGGGTTCCCAATAAAATAAAAGCACAACAAAAAATAAAAACCAAAGAAAAAGCTCCAATTCCTGACCTACGAATCCGTCAAGCATAGAGGAAATTGAAGATGGCAAAGGCTAATGGTAAGCCACATAAATTACAATAAAAAATTAACGTTCCTGTTTTGTAAAATAAACAACAAACCAAGAAGTCACAAAGGTAAACAAAAGATTTCGCCTCTGAGCTATCAACAGTGGGAGTGGGAGACATTTAGTTTTGTTACAAATTATTCAAAAAATACAAACAAACAAAAAAAACAAAAACAAAAAAAAAACACACACACATGCACAATAAACATTATTTTCAAATTTAAAGCAAAAGCTAACATTTTGATTTTCAAATGTTGAAGCCATAACTAACAAAATTTCAAATTTTCTTTACAACCGATTGTAATAATATGAAAGATGTTTTCTTAACGCACACACTTAGACATACATACATTTTACATATATAAACACATTCTTCTTCAAAGTATTATGATTTTTTATTAATTATGGTTATATTACAATTTTCAGGTTGGTTTTTGGAAGTGTAACAGGAATAGTGCTCTCATGTTTTTAATGTTTTAGATCGAAAATAAAATTCTCGTGAAGTTAAATAGCTGTTCGTAGCTCTTCTCATAGTATATAAGAAAAATCATAATTAGTATAGTTTTTACAAAATTACATTTTAGAATCCATTGCATCTTGAAATGTTTGCTAAGTTTCCAACTGACAAATTTGAATTAAGAAGAATAGTTGACTGTGTACTACTGGAAGCTCTGTTTCCACTGTCTAAGGTGTTTTTTTTTTTTGCAATATAAGTTAACATAGGATTAGTTTTTATCCAGTCAACGTAAATAATTATTATAATAAATGATGTTAAAACGGGCTGCTGAAGTTGTTGGAGAGCTAATAATATTTTAAGCGATTATATGAGCTTTGAAGTTAAGATTTCTATAAATTGTTAACATCAGAACTCAAAAAATTATATTTAAACTATTTAGAAAATATAGCATATTTCGTTGGGCGAAAATTAAAATTTTCTTAAAAAATTTAAAATTTTCTCTTAAAATCTTATTGTGTAACAGGTTTGATTTGTTATGGAACTCGATGGACAGTGTTTCTCCTCCCAAAGTTCCTAAAGTACAACAAAAACTATCATTATACACAACTAACGTAACTCAAATAACGGATGGAGCTGAAATATGCAATGTTATCAATATATTTGCTCATTACAAGACGTGCGATAACGCATTTTCTTCTGCCATCGTAATGTGTTAATATGGACAAAAATCGAATATGTGATTTATGTCCCTCTGATATAGACAACTTTACTTTATAAATTATTACAATTATTACAATTACTAATGTTTAATTGTCATTTTCACTATGTTAAGTAAATATAGTATAAAGAGTAATTGGAATTTCTCTTTTCAGAAAGATCTCTGATGTCCATACAACCATCTCAGATTTCTATGGATTATTGTAAAGCAGCGAACTTTAACGTATGCGTTCTTTCTCTTAGATCGCCACAACAATGAATACTGATAAATAAAATTCATTGTTGCAATCATTTAACATAAAGAAAACATGCGTGATTGTTATTGTTTAGCCATCTAACAAAGATCTACAGAAATCTGTAACATATTATAATCCCTTTCAACTTTTATAGACCACTGTTAGATACGTAACTGTTGATGTGTGCTTCCTGCTTATTAGGTCATCATAGTAAGAGTGTAATAGCAGAATTTACAATTATGATGGAATAGAAAGAAAGCATTTATTAATATTACGATCGAGTCGATGGGTTTGTCTGACTGATGAATCGAAGAGGACGAAACGGCCGTCCCAGACATCCACGGATGATATACCTATAACTGAGCTGTAGCTCAGATGCAAAATCTGTCTGATTTTTGTGCCACTTCTGCTTATTATTTTGAATTCTTAGGGGCAAGTTAAACCCTTTTTCGTTTATTAATGTCATTGTTAACTATCTAATAATAAATTCTACGTAAATTAAAATTGATTCCATTGCAATTTTTTCCTTTGACTATTTCATCTAGAAGAAGAAGGAAAGAAACTGCCATTTTTCAATGCATGAATTTCTTCTGACCCAATGTGACTTATTGAAAATTCACCTTTTCGGCAGCCAATTAAATTGGACGGCACCAGAGACCATCATCGCAGATTTATGACCTCATAAAACGAGGCCGTGGTCATCCGCACCCCTCGCACGCGGTCAGACGTCATAATTAATGAAATCGCAGCCCGATGGAGGAAGATACACGACCCAACCACATTCCTTCAAATCTTGCTTTAGTGAATATTGATGTTTTCCAGTCATTCGCAAGTTATTCATTTTGTCTGAATGAAGACGTTTTATTAATAAATTGTAGTTTCATAAATACGAAAACTATAAAAGATTTATCTTCCTGACTTCTTCTATATTTTACTTTTTAATCTTTTCAAGCTTTTTTCACGATTTTTTTTTTTTTTTTGGTAGTTGTTCTAACTATTGGAAAGAGAATAATGTAACGTTCCAAATTTTCCTAGTATTAGTCTATATAAAAAAGAAATAACTTCTGTCATCCCAAATTAATACATATTGTATTTATTTTCTAAGCAAATCCTATTCTAATCAATTCATATCAAAAATTATTTTAATTATTTTACCCGCAAATACGCTGCAGTAAATGATGAGGGAAATGCAACTTTCTGATAAATAATAAACAGTCAATTCTTCTTAAACGCCACCGCCAGGATTACGTTCCTGGAAGACCCGGCGCGGCGGTAACGAAATCGCAGTAACTGAAGCATTGGTTCCTTGGGAAAAATTGGGTTATGGACCCTCTTTTCTAGAAGCTTTGCTTAATTACAACACTTAGCTCTGAAGATCGCTTAATAAAACCCTTTGATTAGCTCTAGCAGCTTCCCTTGGTGGAGCTCGGGATAGGCCTCTCAGAATTATTTCGCTACTGCGCATCGCCGCGATTGGTCTTTAGTCTTTATCGTGTTTTTAGTATAGAAACTTATTTGGGAAATCATGTAACACCTTTGTTCGGTTTTACATTCCCTATTAAAATGAATAATATGTAGCAGAGTTTATATGGGTTATTCCAATCTAACGAACACACACACAGACACATTTAAGGACATTCAACAATTTATTGAAAAATGAATTTACTTCAAATACTCTGACTAATATCACTATTATTAATCTTCATTTCATTACTCAATAATACTTCTAGTATTCATAATGATTTAATATGTCTATAGGTTAATAGTTCAATCAATAATTGACAGTTCCATAGCAATGGTTTTATGACACCGTATGTGATTATCCATGGTTAATTTCACCTTATGATCTACACATATTTATTGATGAATAATCAATAAACAACTTCTTAATAATAAAGTTAGTTATAATTCAAACTTGATATTTCATCGATGCACTAAGTCTCAATGATATTTCATTAGTTATAATAGTCACTTTAGTAATATGGAACTTCACTTAAGGAATTCAATACTTTTCACAAATAGAAGAATAGTTTAACTCTGAGTCGCTAAATCAAATATCAATAACTGTTTATCTTGATGATTCGATTTATATTTAGTTAAAGTTAATCACACTATTGTCTTGAGAATAATAAATATTTATCCCTCCATCACTTCGTCGAATTTCGTCACATCAAAGAACAATTAGTTTCTCAGTTCAGCTTTCAGAAAAATAATCTTTTCCTCTTTAATAGTAACGTTCTTTAATTATGGAATGACTGCTCTGATCATTGATTCTTCATTCACGAGAATAATAAGGAAAATCTACTTACAAGTTCTTGATGATTTTCGAATTTCCGTAATGGCGGTTTACCCTATTCGAATTTCGCTCCATTGGAGAATCGGCATCCATTTGTCGAATTCAGCTTCAATGAAGAATTGACGTTCTTTGTAGCCTTCTTCCATGATGCACATTAATACTCATGGACTGGCAAGATGTACATTCGCTTAAGTCATCCTTAGTTTGCTGAAAAACTTATCGGCAGAGGTACCTGGCCAGACACCGCTCGCTGCCATTTTATTTATTCGAATAATCATATAACGTCACTGCGCATGTCACTTTTACTACATTCATGAATGACGTCATTATTTGTAAACAACCAAAGATTTCTCTTTTTTTTAAATTTCTTCACCTCTAAGTAACAATACAATATAATGTTCAAGCACTATTTTAATAATAATTCATATAATATTTTTTCTTTTACTTCAGATCCACAAAACTGAGCATAGATGCAAGTTAAACTTGAGCTTTTCGATTTCCGAATTTCGAATTTATTATCTCAAATAGCCAATACATGGAGATACCTTCTACATGGTCATAACATTAACTTTGAATGATTTGTGGAAAAGTTAACGTATTTTCATCCAATCTCGTTTAATTTTGAGATTGGTCGCTTATAATTTAAGTAAAATAATTTTAAAAAAATGAAAAATAAATAAAATATCAATTTTGTACTGTAATAACATATGAATATACAGTTTCAGATGAGTTTGTAACATATGAACAGATTATTATCATTTATATTTTACTTTATTTATTTTTCTATATGTTTTCCCATTGGTTTCTTATAATATAAGGGGCATTCAAAAAGAAACGAGCCGGAGGCCTAGGAACAGAAACCAGTACCTGTATGTCAGAAGTATTGGCCCTGGCTGTTGAGGCACTTGTCCCACTGTGATACAAGGCGGTGAATGGCTGTCTCGTAAAATTCCCGGGGCTGCAATTTGAACCAATTCTGCACATATTGCTTGACGTCGTCGTCCAAGGTGAATCGTTTGCCCCTCAGAGCCTTTTTTAGGGGACCAAAAATGGCGTAATCGCAGGGAGAGAGGTCTGGACTGTATGGAGGGTGTCGAGAACCTTCGACTTGAATTTCTGCCAGAGTGCCATGATTGTGTTGGCCGTATGGGTCCTTGCATTGTCGAGGAGCAGAATGACCCCACGGGTGAGCTTGTCTGGTCATTTCGATTTGATCGCTTGGCAAAGGGTGGTCAAGGTTTGAGTAGGCTGGATATTCACTGTTGTCCCGTGCTGCAGGAAGTCTATCAGAAGGAACCGTCTTGGTCAAAGAAGAACGTCAGCATAACCTTTTCTGCACTTGTCTGGATGGCCTCGGATTTTTTTTGGTCGTGTGACCCTGGATGCTTCCACTGGAGACTTTGTCGTTTCGATTCTGGTTCGAAGTGACGACACCAAGACTCAATCCAGCCACCACTCGTGCCAGGAACTCATTCCCTTCCCTGGCATAGCGCTGCAGATGATCAATACAGTGGGCCATTCGACATGCTTTCTGTTGAAGCTGAAGACTGTGGGGCACCCAATGGCACACACTTTGCTCCAGTTCAATCTTTTTTTAATGATGGTGTGAACACTTCCGACGCTCAATCCGACCTCGTCCGCGACGGCTTTCACTGTACCTCGGCGGTCCTCGGTAACCAGTCCATCAATCAGCTGGATGATGTCTCGGTAATGCGGTGTGGTGTTCCAGACCGTGCATCATCGGCCTACGACACCCGTCCTTCCCTGAAAAGCTTGTGCCACGCCTTGACCCTTGCAAGGGACATGCAGTGTTCACCGTACACTTGTGACATTCTTCGATGAATATCCGTTCCCCCTACTCCTTCCTCTGTGAGAAACCGAACAACACCTCTTTGCTCTTCTTTGGACGCCTCCATTGCACTGCTTCACTGCTTACAACGCGAATGACCGCGTTGGACGATTGACGCATGCTTCTGTTAGCTTTTAGTCACGTACTGACACCCGTGACCCTCTAGCGGCGGGCTGTGAACTTCCGCACTCACTCTTGTCGGAACCAATCTTGGTTACACATGCAACGATATTACCCTTCTGTCACCGGTTTGTCCATTCCACACTCCGGCTCGTTTCTTTTTGAACGCCCCTCATATATGGTTGTCGACTTTGAAAGGATTTTTTATAAGTAGACTAAAAGTTATAACAATATTTACACTGCATTTAGATTGTAATTTTAAGTCAAAATATGCTTATCCGTCTGTGATCAAATATTTATTCGAGGAAGCTGAAAAATCAGTTATTTACAGTATTACATATTTGTGTTAGTTATTGAAAGGAAAATTTTTAGTACAAAAGTGTATTAAATGTGCACTAAATTGATTTCAATAAGAAATTAGGCTTATAGGTAAGGAGCCTACTGAAAGATCTGTTATCACAGTACCCAAACAATAAATTTACAGGTTCCAAAACTTTCTGCTGAAGATGCTCGGGTTCGTGTAATGGAGTTTCGTTTTCTTGGGGTTGGATAGTATGACTATCGTTCTAGTTGGATGGTTAAGGATTTGCAATAAAATATAACACAGTAAGTTTGAAAACCACTGATTTAGATTGGTGATTGATATTTCTGGAAAGCTGTTTGTGTGTTTTCTTCAGAAAAGACTGACAAAAAAAATTAAGAATATTAAACATTAGTTATCAGTACCTAAGCATTTTCAATTTATTTTCAAGTAAGTTAATGGCCTCCATTGGTCCATCGATTTGCCAGTATCATTTTTAAATTCGTGTGAATGAACTATTTTATTCGATTAGCAAAAACCACTCAATATTTCAAAAGCCTTTCAAGGAAATGGAAAGAAAAAGAGGACGGGTTATTGTTGGGTCATTGCTTGCTTTTTTTCCTGATTTTTGAAATGAGGATATTATTGCTTTATTCGAATTATTAGCCAAAATACGTTACACCCAGACTCCCATAAATATCAAAGGAACGATTTATAAGAGTATAATAGGAAGTAAAGTAAAATTTTCAAGTGTAACAGGTTCACAGGAAAGTCTCATAACAGTTTCGACGCAAAATAAATCACTGTGTAAAAAGCGGATATTAAGAGCTTTTATGTTTTACTTTTGCATCATTGTTATATGAAGTTAATTAATGACGTGGAAATTAAGATTTGATGATAGAATCGCAGACTGCCTTTCATAGAATTTGGTTTAGAAATTATTTAAGAAATGCTAATATCTCACTGCTAGTATTTTAGAATCAGCTTTGTAACTTAGTGATGTAAACGATGTATTACATATTTACAAGTTAAACTAGTAGGTATTGAATTAGATATCTTGGATATTACTGAATATTAGAGAGTGATCTACATACATCACCAAAAAAATAAAAATAAAAAAAGATTAGAAAAAGATTGCTAACATTGAATATTTTATAGAATTATCTGTAATCCCACCCGTCATTAGTTGATGCTGCAAGATCGTTTCTTTTCTCTCAAAATTTGCTTCTATATTTATAATGTAACAGCTTCCAATTTGGAAAACAAATGAACAAGCAAAAAAAAGTAAAGAAACTGATTTAAGAGAATGAAAAGGAATATTTATTAATTGTTTTGGCAAAACATTATTATTCTTACAGTAAGAATTGCAGAGATATAGAGGTCTCTTTTGCAAAACATATTTCTATTTAAACAAACAAAAAAAACTTTTGCGAGAATAATAATTTTTTTTTTTAATAATAATAATAAGGAAGAAGAAGAGGAAGGAGAAGAAGAAATGGGAGGAGTGTCAATGAAAAGAAAGGAAATTGGTTCCTAAATTTAATGGCTTCAATAAAACAATGGAACATCTACACGCCCATATTAGAAACTTAGTGTCCTAGATGACGTCTTTTGTCATTGTCTAAAATAGCATAATTTTTTAGTAATGGCAGTAATTAAAGAAGTTAACTTTTTATTTACAAATTGCAGCCTTGAAATCAACATCTTTTAAAAATCAATATCAATTAATATATCCACAATCAGATGCTTTGTATTTTTTCATTTATATCTTCTTCTTTCGTTGTTAATTAACTTATTCACTTATTTTTTATGTCCTATGTGTACTGAACAATAATTTTACTACTTTTGATTGGCTGGTAAATGGGTTTTTATGGCGCAGGAAAACCAATGGAGATTAATAACTTATTCATTGTGTTGATAAATTTATTCGGTACAGTTTGAAATTTTAAATGTTACTCCATTAAAGCCAATCCTCGGAAAAAAAAATCTTTATTTAAGAAAGAAAAATAAATCTTCATATCCCAAGAAAGGAATTCGTGAAGATGGTTTTGTTGGGTGAGTACAGTTGAAGAGTCAGACCATTCTTGCGGTTGGGGCTAAAGAGGCCTTTCTCCCAGTGGACCTTTTAAACAAATCTGACGAGTCAAAGGGTGGTGTTAACCAAAGACAAGGAACAGAAGCAGTTCGGAGCTCATTGGTCAGTGGTAGTTTATGGAAGGCACTGGCCATTGGGACTGATGCAATGGCTCTGCTAATGGCCCTTGCTGATAGTTCCCCTGCCCCTAGCAGTTCTCGGCCCATTCCCTCGTATACCCCATCGACCGGAATGGAAAAGTGCCCTAGGGCTTAATGAGCCCTGTCGATTTGGCACTCACACCTCTTTCTGGTCTCTCTTTTACCCAAAAGGGGAATATCCATATTGGCCATCATCTGCTGCAGAATTAAAGGTTAAATGCTTATATTTAAATCCCGATGTTAAATGAGATGTCACTTGACTAACATTAGAACGTTAAGATATTTCATCTGAGTTAAATAAAGGTCTAATTTTTGAAAGGAAGAACGTCCTTTATTGAGTAAAGATTACAGTTGGTACTGTACGCATTACCGTTTAATTTGTTGAATAACTTAACAATGAAACTAATATATTGGCAAAGTCTGATAAAATTTAGAAATTTCATGAGATATTGAAGGGTTAAAATAGAATCAAATTCCACGTCCTCTGTTCATACTATCTACTGTTATTTTCAATATTTTCTTTTTATCTTAGAATGAGGATTTTTCAAAACAAGGCTTGCTAATAATAATATATTAAAATTTGTAATTCATACGCTATTTAAATTTTCCTGATCCTATAGTAGAGTCTGTAGAGATTTTATTCAAAACTATTGATAAGCATAAAGATATATTATAGAGGCATGCACAATACAAAGTTATCCCTGTATTATAAAGGTTCTTTCATAAATAGTAACACATTATCCTTTTTTCAGGATATAAAGCGAAATAAAAGACGAGAAAAATTTAAATATCATATGAATTAGATGGTTTTTCAGAAAATAGCTTTTGAATTATTGTTAGGTTATTATTTAAGTTTATTGTAAAAAAAAAAAAAAAAAAAAAAAAATATTTCAGTTTGTTAAAGAAAGAAGAATGTATGTCAGACATTGAATATGACTTCTACAAATCCGAACAAGCAACGAGAGTTTCCATTAAAATTGTTTGTTTTTGTTTTATTTTATTTTTCTTGTAAGAGTCGCGCTAAGAAAATCCTAATTACTATATAATAGAGAAAATCTGTTTGTTTGTTTGTTTGTTTGTTTGTCATTCAACAACGCCTCAATGGGGAAACAGATCGGAATGAAATTTCGGATGCAGGTAGTCTAGGACACAGAGTAAGACGTAGGCTACTTTTCATCCCGGTCGATCAGATACTTCCCGTGGAATAGGCATCACAAATCTGAATTAAATAATTCCCAAACCTGCCGATAGATGTCGTTAGTTCCCGTGGAATAGACACCACAAATCTGAATGAAATAATTCCCAAACCTGTAGATGGATGTCGTTGGTTCCCGTGGGATAGGCAATGAGTAGATTTTCAGGATATTTTTTGCAGGCGCGGAGCACGATTAACTCAGGAGTTGCATCATAATTCTATAAGCAGATTTATATAGTGACAAATAAACGATACGGTTAATTTATAATTTATACATTCAATATTGTACTGCAGGTATTGTTTAGAATGTAAACTATAATGTAGTTTCAGTTCTAAATTTCGGTTTTTGCATGATGTTGTAATGTACTATTTCCTCCGTGAATGAATAAGAATACTAATTTCGCAAATCAAATTAATCACCTTTCTAACTCTTTCTAACTTAACTTAATAACTTCAATTCCGAAGGAAAATGTACAGTCGTCGAACTGTGCCTATAAAACGACCAAGTAAATAAATATCCCGAGGTTCCCGTCAGGCATAACCCAAATAATAAAGCAGGATCATAAAAGTACTGAAATATAAAAAAAATAAAATTTAAAAAAAAAAAAAAAAAAAAAAAAAAAAAAAAACACAA
>JAFIDM010000005.1:39017730-39037241 GCA_023159025.1 Thereuonema tuberculata | reverse complement strand
AAAAAAAAAAAAAAAAAAAAAAAAAAAAAAAAAAAAAAAAGACACTAGGAAAACCATCGGATTTAAAATATAAACAAATATAATTTATTAAAACTTGTCAAAGGCAAAAATTTACAATTATTTACACTTCCCACCAGTTCGAACGACTTGCCCTAGGCAATTAGCTACTGCTTATAGAGCCTTTAAAAAGAAAACAAACCAACCACCATATAACCCTTTTCTACTCTCAACTACTTCCCACAAAAAAAAATATTCTGATAAAAGGATCATATCTATATGAATAATGGTTGCTTACAATCAATATAAGAAATTTTGTATATAACACCTTACTAGAGAGTGGACTGTAAAAAAAAAAATTAATAAAAATAGATAATAATTAATACTGAAAGTTCTTTAAACTTAAAGATTCACACACTCAATATTCTTTGATGTTCAATATCTCTTACGGGCCCTTACTTCTTTCAACTACTTCCTTTCCAGGCTAACCATCTATGGTCCGCTATTCCCAGCTTCGTACCGCTATTCCCAGCTTCGTACCGCTATTCCCAGCTTCGTACCGCTTTTCTCAGCTTCTTACCGCTATTTCCAGCTTCTTTGCGCTATTCCCAGCTTCGTACCACTATTTTCAGCTTCTTACATCTCTTTCCAGCTTCCTTAGGCTATTCCCAGCTCCGTACCGCTACTACCAGCTTCGTACCGCTATTTCCAGCTTCCTTACGCTATTCCCAGCTCCGTACTGCTACAATCAGCTTCGTACCGCTATTTTCAGCTTCATATCGCTATGTCCAGCTTCTTTACGCTATTCTCAGCTTCATATCGCTATTTCCGCTATTTCAATCGATTCTTCTTTCCGCAAATTCTGACCTCCGAAATTTCAGCATCTTACTCTTCTGGCGGTCCCAGGCCACTTTCAAGGGATAACGTCTTTTTGCTACAGCATCTCTAATGCGGTGTCCTCTCCGATCACCGAATCGGCTCCCTGCATCTCCCCGCAATTTACAACCTCAACACAACTACCCCAACAGCAACAACTCCCTCTGACCTGTTTATCGGTCCCTTATATACATTCGCCACCCCCATCCATGCAATAAGATCAACTAGAACAAGGACTTTCTTTGTCCTTTTGTCTACAAGCTAAGCAAAAAAAAATAAAAAAATAAAAATGTCCCAATTTCTTGAACGGAATGGAAACTTTCCACAGGTTTGACAAAGAACTACTGAACGGAAATTTCCTACAGGTTTGACAAAGAACTCCGATCAAACACAACTATTAATCCCAAAATATAATATTTTATCAAATTTCAATCGACTCTCTTTACAATTGCAAAGAAAGGAAAAACACTATTACAACCTATTCTTTCATAACCAGCCCCACTCTCTTTACAGTTAGTTAGTTAAAGTTTCTCCCTTCGATAGGCCATGGCTGGCCTGTGGGATCGCAGGAGGTCAGGCTCCCGCAGCTCGACCTCTCTTTACAGTAAGAAATATAATATTACAACCACCATCATTATAAAAAAAAATCAAAAAATGGTTCGATAAACAATCGAACCATTACAATGTTATTTAGTTTTTCGAGTAAGTAATGCAAGACTTCCGGAGCGAAGTAACTGTATCCGCCTAGTTCTTTAATAAAATCACAACTTACTAGATTTAGAAACTTTAATCTTAAAGTCTAACGAGCTATTTATTATTAACTAGCTTATTATTTTTGTTTAGTCAGTTTGTTTGAAATCTGATTTTTATTTGCTTCATATTATGAATGTTTAGTCTTTAAAAAAATATCATTTTGTTTCAGAAATTTTATTAGCTGAATCAATGTTTACAGCTATAATTAAGTCTGAGTGTTATTAAATATTGCAGCAGAATAATTACAAATCGGAAAACGTAATGTTGTTATCATCTAATTCCCTATCTTAATGAATTTAAATGAAAGTTTATTGTCGTAAAAATCCAATTATGAAAGTGACTGCAATGGACTAGATAATGAGAAGTTAATTTGTAATAGTTTCTCATTATCGTCTACTGAACAAATGAATTTTAAAATAATCATCTTCTCAAATTCTTTTTCTGTCCTAATTCTTCATTTCCGTCAGCTTTAAATGTTAAAGGAGAGGTGTTAATAAACTACAACACATTCCAGAGATGGCCTTAACTGCAATTAAAATTGATTTCGTCTTTAATTCAGATTGTGTGGTTTTACAGATACCAATGTTTGATTTTTATAGATTTAAATGTATATAAGACTTGTTGAAAATGACTTTTAAGTATTTTTGTCAGACAGAGAAGCATTATTTTTTTTTATATTTTTTCTAAAATTTTTTGTTAAAATTTTTTCTACCATATGACGATAATTAATGAAAATATTCATATAAAAAAAACAAAAAACAAAAAAAACAAAAACAGACTAATAAATTAAGTTAAAAATGAACCAACAAATTTGAATTGTTTCACCAATTCTCTTTTATAGTTTTGACTATCTAATGTCATTAGTTAATTTTTCCTTTCCCATCTCATAGGAATTTCAGCAAGTATTCTTCTATTGACAAATAGTTATATTTTTCATTCTAAATACGTAATTTATAAATCTCTATTTTTGAGACTTCCTTAAAATAGAGTTGAGAATTGGTGGAATGGAAAGGTTTTATGCATGCATGCATCTATGTATGTACGGTTGTATTGAATAAAACGTGTAGCCATAACAAATTATTTTTTGAATTTTTAAGCCGTGAGTTTCATGAGTAATTTATATATTAATATTCTCATTAATATTCTAGTAATCTAGTATTGATTAATATATTTGTATTTTCTAATGCATTTGAATAATTCTTATTTGTGTAATTATCTCTCATGCTTTTCAACAGTTATGTAATTTTATTTTGGCTTCAAAACCAAATAAATGAGGGGGGGGGATTACTTAATGAAAAATGATTATATAAATCATTTTACAACAAGTGAATCATTTATAATATAGATTTTATTCAATTATATTTGCTCAAAATTTTGCTAACCCAATATGCAAAGAGTTCTTAAATCACAACATCATGTTATAATTAAAATTAAATTTCCAATTGAATTAAGTACATCTCTGTTGGTTGTCAGTATTGTATTTAATTCTAAAAAAAAGAAGAATTTTAATATTAATTATAGACTACAATATGCACTCAAAAAATACCGTCTGTGAGTTAAACTAACACAATTTTTTGTTAAAAAAGGAAATTTCTTTTGATTGTGTTTAGCTAAAATCTCCATCATTTTAACAAAAAATGAAAAAAAAAAATATATAATTTATTTATTTTTGTTATTTTTATCGTCAGTAAGAATTTTTTTCTCCGATTTTAATAATAATAGTCAACCATATGGTCTCTGCTAAATTTGACACTTTTTTTCCTTTCTCATTTCACACTTCCCTGTGACTCATGAAGTTTTTTTGTCGTTCACTGTCTGCTGAATCTATAGCGTGCTCTTAATTGGTGAGAATTTACACCGCAAAAACACAGATGTAATTGGAGCTAATATGTCACGCGGGATTCTAAGTGACATCCTCATTACAGGCTCCCCACTTTGTAACTTAATTACATTTAAAGTTGACTAAGATTTAGCTGATTTTATAACCAATTTAAAAGATCTGTAAGTTTATTGATTACTGCTGTTTTAAACCTTTAACATACAAAACAATTACGAAAATCTTTGTAATATCCTAATAAAATATTAATTTATTTTTTTCTTTAGTTATTTGCTTTTTTTTTTATTTATTCGATTTGTTCAGACTTTTTTTTCTTTTTTTTAATTAAGAATTAATTAGCTATCGTCTACTGAAAAATAAACAATGATTTTTTTTTTTCATATTGTTATATAAATTTTTTTGTTTGAATTATCTTCTTATTAAAAAAAAAGATAATTAATAAGGTTGTGTTACTTTACTATAATTTTTTTAACTATGTCTGTATTTAGAACTATTTTTCATTCCATAGTTTTATGTTATTAATTTTTTATTTTTAAAGAAGCAATTCTTATTAGCAAGCATTATAATTTTAGTGCTCTTACAAAGCTCTATTTTTGCAACTTTCCAGTCATTTCTAACAGAATAAATTTAATAATATACTAATACAAAATATAACGTTATAATATATATATTTTTTTAAACTTTTAAAAATTTAAGTTAAAAATTTGCTCAAGACCTACTATTTTACCAAAAATCAGAATTGGATCAGGAATCTTTGTGTGTGTGTTTTTTTTTTGTTATGGTGGGGTTTTTTTATTATTTTTTTTTTATTTTTAAATAATTAATTATACTGGATTGGAAGATGGTTTGGTCGAAACCCCACCCTTTGCCTATGCCAGTACTAGCAAAAAAAAAAAAATACTGTATTTATAGAACCAAATGAAAACATTGTGGGGGCGAAATTTATCATCTATTGAATACAATGGAAGACTTTTTCTATGTTTTTGTGGTTTTTTTCTTTGAAAAGAGTAAAAAAAAAGTGAAAAACTGGATATAATATTTTATTTTTTCTTTAATGCTCCTTTATCTTTAAACTATTGTTTTCCTACGATGACTTATACCGTATCTTTACCTGATACCTCAAATAACAACGAAATTGTTAGGAACCGTAGATTTATATCTATGTTTAACTTGAGTAACGCCGAAAAAATTAGTGGTTATATTTTCCTTATTAACTAAAACACAACCTTATATAATTTCTGTAAGTACCGAATTTCTCGGATATTCTTCGCTCAATTTTTTCTCAAAAACTTTTTTTAATAAAAGAGGTGAATTACCGTTTCCTAACGACTGTGGAAACACAACTCCACTTTTTGTTTTTATTTCAATACCTCGTCGAATTTTGTAGAATATCATTTGTTTCTGCTACTTCCTACTTGTTCTGTTGGTAAAAATCACAGCGCAGAAAAATGTATGTTATTCGATTTTACAATAATTATAATCACTTCACTTAAATTACATGTCGATTATTCTGGAAGAATGCTTGTATTCTCTCACTGGTAGACACACAATTGTTTGTTTGCTAGTGGCGAACCATGACTGGAGGCGTGAGTTCAAATACTTCCTTTCGTTGGGTGGTATCGAATCTTATCTTTGTTCTATCTATTCAAACAGATATGAGAAAACAGTCGATGAAAATTGTTGACGATAACCTGAGTTAAAAAAGTACTGGTTTTCTTTAACAAAATTACAGTCGTGTCTCTACTAATAAAAGTCTCTGATAAATCATGACAAAATGGAATAATTAATAAGGAAATTTTACCAATGAAAGGGCCGTTAAATCTATATTAAGTTTTCATTTTGGATGCTTTAAAGTCTTCGGGTTAAATTTGTTGAAAGATTAACGAATTGAGCAAAAGTTACAACAGCCGTAAATGTGTTTTGAACGGACAGAGTTTATGAAGCACCGTTTTTTTTTTTTTTTTTTTTCTCTCTGTGAAATCTATTATGCAGGACTGTTCTAAAACTGTAAAGCTGCCGCCTTTTTCTAATAATTTAAGAGTCATTATTTAATCATAACACAGGGCTCTTATTAAAGCCGAGGCTAAGAAGGTTGCAGTTGGCGACCACGACGCCCTAGCAACAAAATGGAATATTAAAGTACCATTCAGAACAAGTCTTAGAATAATAGAATTTGAAAAATTCAAATAAATGAAAAGAAATAAAAAAAAAAAGAATTATTATATAAATTTTGTTGTCATCGTTACTTCTCCAAATAAAATTTCAATGGTAAAAATCAGAATTCCTAAAAAAAAATGTAATAGCGCTTTTCTTTGTTATAGACAAAATAACTTTTTTTTGGTGGGATGGTTTACTTTGCTAGAAAAGTATATTATGACAGAAAGGGGGGGGGGGGGGAACTTAATTCAAATTGGGAACCTCTGCTCAAACTATACAGTACATTATCTGTAAAAGGAAAAATTTCTATTGTGAACTTTTTTTTTTATTAAATAATATTACCTTAATATTACCTTGTCAAAAAGGATGTTTTTTTTTTTTTTTTTAGTACCTAGTAAATCCATTTCAGAGGCTAAAGTTGGAATTAACAGAAAACACTCCAATATGAGAATGCTCCGAGTAAGAATTTTAGCAAAGACCTCTGCTAGACTAAAAAAAATACAAGGATATTTATCGAGCAATTCTTCATGAGAACAAATGAACAACACAAAAATCACATTAAAATATTAACAGAACTAGTAAACAATATTTTAAAAAATTAAAAGAAACTGTTGTAGGAGATATGAAGGAAACAAAGAAAATAAATCAGAATTTCAGTTTTATTCGTAGAAAATTGCATTCATACTAAATAAGATTTTTGTTTTTTTCGATTGTCTAAATTTTAGACTAGCGAAGCTATATCTCGAATTACTTCTCTTTATAATAAAAGTATGGAATTAAACTTGGATTACTATCTATTAGGCAGGCCAGTTTCTTTTTTTTTTTTTTTCCTGGAAGAGACATGAATTGGAGGTAACAATATCATCTTTAAAACATTCAAACAACCGTGCAATGGAGCGAAGGGCCTTGGTTCATGACCAGTGCTCCATAGATTGACTATAGGGTGGGACCTTCTCTCTCTTCCTACGGGTTCTCTCTGGGACCTCAGGGCGGGCGTTTGCTGTCACGGTTCGCTTCATTCACTGAAATAGAAAGTGAATAAATCAAGCATTGTTATAGAAAAACCAAAAAATTAATTATTTCGTTTCGGCATTGTTTTTTTTTTTTTTTTGAGTTATTGCTTAGACTAATTATATCTTTATTAAACTGAAAGTAAAGCAAGCAATTTCTGAAAGAACTTTATGTACTATTCTTATGTGTTACTCTTTTCTTTTTTTCGTTTTTTTATTACCACGCTTTTATTAACTCACACTGTCTGGTTTCGGATGAAATCTTGTATCAATTTTTAAGTCACTTCCCATCGGTTAATCATCTAGAAATTTTGCACACTTGCTTATGTCTAATGACAATAGTCTACTTAAAACTACTTCTGAATTACAGATACATAACTCTTATATATTTTAATCATTATATAATATAGAAAGCGTGTTTTTAAAGTTTAACAGTAATTTTTTTTTTTAAATTGTAAAAACAAACAAAAAGTCTCCATTTATTTTTAAACTTGCAGCAAAGCCTGTCGGACGATAGACGTAAAAAAAATCTGAAAAATCATTTTATTATCAACTATAAAGTAAATATCTCCTTATAAACTACATTTTTTGTAAAAACAGCATCAGATCCTTCTATCCGATATTCTTGATCTATTCAGTCAAGAATTTTGATTTTGACGTCGCGTCGCAAGCACGACGAGCTCGAGAAATAGCGACATATAAATGTCCATGACTAAAAACAGGCTCTGGTAAATAAACCAACCGTATCTAAAGTTTGTCCTTGTAAATAAATTTTACTAAAAGTAAGAATGGAATAATTATTATTTTTGACCCATAACGCCAAAAGGCATTTAAAACTCACCTTTGTAATCTAAATACTGCGCTAACTTGTGAACGAAGCTTCTACGGCAAAAATGGTTTTGAGTTTCAAAATTAGCATAAACAACTGAGTAAGTATGCCAAATTTCATTAAAATCGGTGCAATGGTAACAAAATTATGGTTTTGAACGTATGTTTTGTTAGAATTTCAGTTGTCTAGGTAAGTTCCCAAGGATAAAATTTCATGGAAACAACATGGAATGACAAAATGAACTAATAGTTCATCCAATTTGAGTATTCTTGATTCAAGGGTACCACTGAGAACCTTGGATCTATCTTAATAGCTTAATTATATCGAGTTACAGACAGACAGATAGACAGACCAACGAACTTAGCCAATTATATAAGTTGATGATTGATGATGATTATAATATCTTCCTAAAACGATGAAAATTTCAGTTTTTCTGCAGAAATTAAGTTCCATATTATTTACTTACTTCTCTAAATTGATTAAAATATAATACTCAAATGATTATTTAACAATTTAGTATCCATTATTAGGTAGCATTGTTTAGTTTCTAAAATTCTCAACTTGAACAAGCAACAACACAGACAGACTGAGTCATTCGACGACGCTAATAAATTCTAAAAAGTATATTTTTTAAATGATTTTAATTTTTATTTATTAGCAGTTCCGCGAATTAGTTCGATACGTTAAGATTGTGGCTGTTTTAAATGGGATGATTTATCTCCTATTCACTATTGTATTGCTAATTGCTTAAAGGAATAAGTATTGGCTGTTTTTTTACCTTGGTCAATATTATAATTCTTCAATTCACTGTTGTTTTGAAGAAGATATCAAAAAGATATCCCTTTCTTTTCGTCTGATGAAGCCAAACCCACTAAGGGATGACGAAATACGACGAATAAAAGATGCATCGGAAGTGAATTGCGATGTTCAAATAATATGAATATTTTTAAAGTTTTCTATTATTACTGTTGTATTTATTTGCGCCATGAGAGTCGCAGTAGTATAGATGAGGAGAGCTGCGGTGACGGGGACTTTATGGTCATAAGAAGTTTCGAATGCTACGTTTTTATTGGTTGGAAGATAAGACACTGTAACTTTGTGATGAGATTTTAGTCAGTTGCTTTGGCAGCAAAAGCCTAATTACGCAATTGATTAAGGCTCCCGGCGCTTCGTGACTAACAGGACTATGTTGAGGTCGGGTGATCAGCTGGATGCCCGCTCGCCTTTAACTCCCGCGAAAGAAACCCGATAAAGAAAGAAGGCTGAGTAGACCCTAGAACCCGTTTGGAGGAGAATGGAGCATGGAAAAATCCCCGTCCTCCACGAGATCGGGGATCGAACCCGTCACCTCCAACAATCCTTTCCACAAAATCTAACGGATAGTTATTTTGCACAAAAATGTTTTTAATTCTATTAATTTCTTCAGACATCAACCTCATATTAAAACATATTCTATTAGCCCTGGTAATGACTATATTAATAGCGTTAATCTTATATGAAACCGGGGCAGGCGAATTAAAATTTCAGGTAATATCTGCATTCACCGCTTTCCTGTTAGATTTAGTGGAAATGATTGTTTCTAGAGTGTTAAATAGGGAAAAAAGAAAGAATGTAAAAGGGGTATGAAGGTAATGAAATTAAAAAGGAAGAAGTTTGTAAATATATCACTCTTCCATTTGGTGAAAGATTACAAACTAAAATAATTCCAATTTTGGCTAATGTGGATATTAAAGTGGCTAATAAGGCCAACAATACAATTAGGAGTATTTTGAATGGCAAGAAGAAGAATGCTGATTATGTATATGAAATATTGGATAAAGCAAAGGTGGTTTATGGTAGTAAGTGTGAACAAGAGGGTGATAAATGCCAATATATTGGAGAGACAAAAATAAAAGTAAAGGTCCGAATGGCGGAACACGCTAGAACTATTAAGCAAGGCAATATTCAATATATGACAGCTCTTCACCACAAAGAGACTGGCCACAATTTAATACTTGAGAAGCCGGTTATCTATGGTTCTCTATTAGACCATTATCTTAGAAAATTTTATGAATCTTCACTTATTAAGACAAAAAAATGTTACAATACAGAAGTGTCCATTAATAACGCATTGCAGTATAAACTTCAATGATTGTTATATTATCTTAATAGTTACGGCAATTATCTTGATTATTTGTTTATTCAAATGTTAGTGAAATTGTTATTCAAAAAATGCATTAATAATGATGGTTATAATCTAATGCAATATATGCTTATTGGTTGTTATGTTAATGATTGTGGCAATAATTGTGTTTGTTGGTTTGTTCAAAATTTCGGTTGAATTGTAATTCAAAAAACTTAGTGTGTTTCTCTTTATTTTTTATGTGTCATCTGATGAAGGGGTGCGTACCTGAACCCCGCAACATGTTATGAAGGTGTTTTAATATATGTTCTTTTTTTTTGTGTGTGTGTGTGTGTATGGTCCCTTTCTTTAATTTGTATTTACACACTAATATTATGGGGAAACTTTTAAAATATTTACATTTTTATTTTTTAAATAACGAATAGAAACAGTTGAAAAAAAAACTTATTAAAACAGTATCATTTTAATGCGTCGGAGTACAAAATACGAAATATTAGCCTTCATCAGCTCAGAATCCGACACATTTCTTTGCGTTATTTATTTATATTTTTTACACAGCTTTTACTGGATATTTAATTTTTTGTTTTGATTTTTTTTTTGAAGTCTTGACTGTTTTCTGATGTGTTTCTTTGTTAGATATTATAAGGAAAAAAAAAATCATAGTTAGTCTGTAAGTAACATCACAGTGTTTTTCTTGTAAGATAATTGAAGACATAACTTTGATATATGTGTAATGGGAAGACAGCTGGAACGAATTACGGTTCTTTCCATAAGAAGGAGTTCACTGGTGTTAGATGGAAAACCAGACAGGTAATTAGACAGGCGTTGTTCATCAATCTTAATAATTATTGTTCTGATATCAGCTGATGTAAGTTGAGAGACAGATGAGAACATGAATTCGTAACTTAATTCTATGTATCTTGAAATAATGTATTTAGGACCCAACAAAATTCAGATATTATTCAATAAAATAAATATTTTTACACAAAACGTTTTAGTCTGCTTTCCAAGGAAAATGATGCTCAGAATCACTCGGGATTGTGTATATATATCTGCATGTATTCCCCTAATAACGTTTGACTGCTGAAAGGATTTTCGTGAAATTTCGAATTCATACTTGTAAAACAACAGAGTACGTCTATTTTTTGAACTGAAGAATTTCCTCTGTGGTTCCTTATCGAGAATTTTAAATGTGGTATTAGAACGAAACAATGAATCTTTGTCAGTTCATAACAATGCTCATTAATCTTTTTATTAATCCACTGCGCGTGTTTTGGAATGATTAAATTTAATAAGGTTCAATATTACATTCACTGATTTTAATTCGTTTTAAGAAAATGAAAAATATTAAGCTTCTGTTGTATTCTGTAAGTATTAATATAGAAGTAGTTTTCTTTGCATTGTTTCAAATCTTGTGACGTAAAAATAGACTTCGAGATCTTTCAGAAGCTTCTTGTTTGACAGTTTGATATAAAACAATATAAAACTCGTACTTGGCAATAAACAATTTCGACAAAGTAGTTACAACAAGTAATACATGAAGAATTGCAGGAGTATTTCTCAATATTTATTCTTGCTGCTACAACTTTATCATTTTTTTTTCATTGAGAGCCTTAATGAAAGATTGTGGTCCAACAATTGCAGAATATTTGCTAGAAGCAGAGAAGTAGACAAAACAATCCAACCCTAATTCTGTGGTTTATTGTTATTGCATTTCTTATTGCTCAGCCCACACATGAAAGGACTCAATTACTGCCAAACTGAATGACTTTAGTGTCTATAAAACCTAATGAATCTTGTGGGAGGGGAGCTAGAGGTGGATCTGTAAAAGAAAATAAACAAACAAACAATTCATCAATAAAGAAAATAAAGAGCAATTTTTAGTTAATGATAGCAAACATTTAGTAATGCCTTAATGTTACATCGTTTTATTTTATTTATTTATTTATTTATTTATTTATTTATTATATATATTTTTTACCTTGTAATGCTTTATTATTTTGTAAAAATGGGTTCCATGGGAATGGTAATGCTTTATTATTTTGTAAAATGTCTTGGAACCCATGGGAGAATCGAGTTAAAGATTATTTTAAGGATTTAGATTGATTGGGAATATTTAATTAACGACATGGGATCCATTGCTCTATCTGTTACTTCTTTGCAGTATTTCCGATTCTAGATCACTTGCTCATATGATAACTTGCTGATTTTTCTAACCTGAAACGTTTGTATCAAGGTTATCAAAAATGGAGTCAGAAAACAATAACTAGTTTTATTGATTTCTTGTCAAATTCTTACAAAGGAAATCTAGTGGATTTCCATCCATATTCTGGCAATCTACATAAAATAATCCCAGGAAATGAATTAAAATTAGTATTTATAACCAGTCATTCATTACATTGCTAGCTAGTGCCCGAAAAGAATTACTGGTTTGTTTATTTGTTTTTTTCAATATAATGTCGGCTATGCAATATATTCTCTCATCATTGTAAAATACTTGACAGTGCAATGGCTGGTCGGTAATTATTTTAGAATATTTTTTTCCTGAATCTTCCTACACTTTTAACTGAACCTCTGAAAGTTTATTTCAAAAAGCTCGTTTGCTAAATGTTTATTTTAAAACCCAGTAATAAAACTAAACAGACCCAAGCTTCTTATATTATTTTAATATTCTTACGTTAAAATGGAAACGAAACATTGTGGGAGATTGAGGTGAGATCAGTTAGAAAATCGAGAAGTTTGTAATTTATTCGAGAACCCCGATTGATTATTTCTGTTCCTATTTTCTTTATTTCTTTTGTTTCTTTCTGGGTTTTAGGTAAATGATCTAAGATACTAGGATTAGATTAAATTGAAATGAATTAATGTTAAGGCTTTTATATGTTAACAAAAAAAAATAATGATATCTGATGGTTTTTTGTGCAGAATATTTCATAACAAAATAGAAAAGTGAAATTTAGCAAAACTGATTATTTGAATGACATCTCCTTTTAATTGTTTTTGTAACAAAAAATAAAATGTTGAAAATTGGAACACTGATTGTTTGGGTGAATTTCAAAGGAACTTTAATCCCCTGGAAAGAATGACTTCAATGCCTAACGATACCTTTTAGTATTTTTTAACTTCTCTTTAATGTTGAAACCTAAAATGGAACATTGATTTCATGGGTCTGAAGTTACCGAGACAATTTTGAAGCCGAAGAAACGTGGGAGAAAGGAGATTACCTAAAACTAATCATGTTTTTATTTTAATGTCTTTTATTAATTTATCGGTGAATAACATTGCTGAAGTTATTATAAAAAAATAGGTTTGGAAATGATTTGGAAATTGGGGTTTGATATATGGAGGACGTTGTTCATAGTTTCCCTTATAGGAGACTATAGGTTATACTCGTAATTGTTTAATATGCCAAATGAGGTACCATTGCATTACCTATTATAGATTTGCAAGTGAAATCTTCTGTAGCCTGAGGAAACCTTAACGTCGAATGTTCTCTTTAAAGGCTGTGCGTAATTACCTGTTTAATATGCGGAAGATTTAATAGAATAATGAAACAGATTCCAAGAGGAACAGGCACGTTTTCACCCCTGCGTAATTTGATCTGCCGCCCCTCTCACGTGTTGGTATTGATGTGGGAAGCAGACAGTTCAGTAAATAGAATCCGCGAGGAAGGGAGCAGACATGTGGGTGTCGTCATCACTCTTCGGCGAAAATAATGATGGGGAGTTCATGTGTCCTCGGTTCTATCATCACTTATCTCTCATTAGGGCGAAGGAAGTGATTTGTCAGCCACCCCCTCTACCTTTGATTAAAATTTTAACAGGAATGTATAACCTCTGAATTGCTAACAGTACAAAGAATACAAGTGAATCAACCTAGAGCAATTCGTTCAGAAACATTCATTCCCATTAGCTTTACACCTATTATCTTTATCGTCTCTTTCAGTGAAGAATTCTTATATTTTTTTCTTTATGGACTCCGCAGAAATTTATAGATAAAATTTAAGTTCATAAATGTCACTTATTTTGATAACTTTTCTGTATTTTTAAATTGTGTCATTGAACACATTTTGCAGAAAGTTTGTATGATAACAGAACAATAAACTATAGAGAACTTTTATTGAGATTTAATGGTTTTTTTTAAAAAAAAAAACAACAAAAAAAAAACCCTAATTTTTGTTTCTATTAAATAAGTAACATGACTTACCAGTAAAGAATCGTAAAGAAGGTATAACTCAACGAGAAAAAACTAGTAGATACTAATTATTATTATTATTTCTAACTACGTACTTTCATGCTGAGTAGTTCCTTCTCTATAATTTCTAAAAACTCTTAAATTCAAGAGTTCATTGAATTCTTACATCATTCGTTGAAATCTTTAAAACACTCGGAACCCCTTAAAAAAATGATTTCTTTTCGTGATTTTGCAATGGCTTTCTTACAGAAAGAATTTTGCAGAAACTACAGAGCAAGAATATCTCAAATTACAATTTATTCAAACTGTTATTTATTTTATATATTAATTCGTTAAATTATAATTTACATAAATGTCAAATTTACATCTAATGCTGATGATGTTCTTTTATTAAGTTACAATAAAAATCAATTAGAAGCTTTAAAAAAATTATAAGAAGATCTAAATAATGGTGTAGATTGGTGTGTGAAAAGCAAAATAAGTAGAAATTAAAAAAAAAAAAATTATGATTAAAAAAATAAGAACAAAATGATAGTGCTGAATATTAATTTCAAGCTTCATAATCCAAATTGTCTTATTTTAGATAAGAATCAAACTCAAAATATTATGTGTGACTGTAATAAAATAGAAATTGTTCAAACTCATAAATATCGTGGTATTTTTATTGATAACAGCTATCTATGGAAGTACATGGAAATTACATTATAAAGAGATTAAATAGCTGCCGATTTAAGTTTGCTCATTTTAGATACAGTCAAACTTGGATAATTCGAAGTTAAGGGACCAGAGAAAAAGTTCGAAATATCCAAAAATGCGAATTACATATAATTCTCTCAAACAGAAGAGATAATAAAAAAGATTAACTCCACGATCAAAGATTTAATACGTAAACTTTATCTAATAATACTGCTACATTTTTTTTCATTAAATCAAACATTCTTTACTAGTTTAATTATTTATCACTTTAAAAAAAAATGCAGAAATTTTTAATTGCTTCATTGAATGCAAAGTTTGAGTCATAGCATATGATTCCAACCTATCAATTGATACAAAAATACATTCAACCCTCGCTTCTGTTTTCTTTAGAAAGTCCGTAAAAATAAATAACGTATCTTAGCTGAGAAAAGTCTCAGGAACATTTTTTACCGTAATATTTTAAGGACAATCGTACGAAAAATTCGAATTATCCAAAATAAAATTCGAATTATTCACGATTTTTTAACATTATTTTAATGCAGAATTCTAGAGACCGAGCAAAAAATTCGAATTATTCAGAATTTTGAATTAAACAAGTTCGAATTATCCAAGTTTGACTGTATATACTTTCTATGAAACAAAGAATAATCATTTACAAGTCTTTAGTTGATTCAAGTATAGACTACGGTTTTGAATATTGGCATCATTTAAATAGAATACAATTGAATAATACAAAATAAATTGATATTTAGTATAATTAAAATATTTTTAATAACTATAAGAAGAATAACTTGGAATATAATAATAGTAGGAAAAAAATATAAAATTTTCATTCTTAAAAGAAAAAAAATCATAAAAAATTATTTTAAGCGATTTTTTTTTTTACATCGGATCCGAAAAGAAAAATTTCTTTCGCTTACTAATAGTAGGAATACGTTTGATATGCCTAAACCTAACAATTATTTTGGATATAGAATTATAAATTTTATTAAATTTAAATTGTTCAACTAAATAAAAGTAAAGATATTAAAACACAATTAACTGCAGACATCATCGACGAGAAAATTGTTTGGAGATACTATTTCGACTAATTTGAAATTTTCGTTTTATTTTTTTAATTTTTATTCATATATTAAACAATGTGCATCTATAATACAGGTATAATTTTTATATAAATTATACCTAATAGGAATGGTAACATTAAAAAAAAAATAAAAGAAAAAAACAATATTTCTTGACCAAATGATTGCATCAAAACATACTAGATTACGTAGAACAGTTTACGATTTGATGATACATAATTTTTTCCAGATGGTGCATTTTCGCACTGTTTTTCTTAAACAGAAAGTAATGCAGAATAACTTCGTCGTTTGCTACAGAAATTATATCAATGTTTTTTCAATAATTTTCGTTATTGAAAGAATAGTAGCACCAATCAAAAATTTCTTCAATAAATCAAAGCTGTGAATTGATTTTACTTCGATGTTCAAAATAAGTTTATTTCAAAATTACCATGAACGATGAACTGTGCATGTTTATATCGATTTATTTGTACTGCGTATAAACAAAACCTGAAGAAGTGGGGCTACATTGCTGAAGACGAGTCTTGGGATTGTGGAGAACGCCAGAGCATCTGATGTTTTGTAGCAACCTCAAGGGACCTCGTACTATTGATTATTTATTTACTGTAAGTGATAAGGCCATTTCAGCTGCTGATTTTTGGACTTTACGAAGTATTTAGATATACCTTTTCTTGTTTTACCTTCCAAAATGTTATTGTGTTCTAGAATCGGAAATATAATATATTTGTATTTAGCTATCAATGGTCCACAAAAATCCGAGACTAAACATACTACGGATGAATGTTTTTTGTTTTTCAGATCGCCAAATAATGATGCTTAATTAGTATGCAATACCCATCAGAAAGAAAGTATATGTCACTGTTATATCATATATCTTACAATGGTCTACGGATATTTGCCACTGACTCTAACTTACATCTTAAATTTGTGAAAAATCCTAAAATCTCATCGTTTCTGATTTTCTTTCCAACATAAAAAAAAAAAAAAAAAATTCTTTTAACTTCATTGTTGTCATACACGTTTATACGGAAGGAATTGATGGGTCATAATAGCCTAAGTCGTTGATCTGTGAACTATTCGATTATAAAAATAAATATATATTTAGATGTGTATAAATTAAATATATTTAATAAATCCAAATTTAATTTTTTTTTAAATTTCCAAATTGAAATAAGTTATAAAATAAGAAATAAATTAATTATGAAAAGTTAAAATCAGATTTATTATGAAAATCCTTTAAGTTAAGAATTGTTTTTATATTTATGAAATAATATTACATGAAATACTGGTCTGTATGTAAGAAGTAATACTAAATTGAAAAATTTCTCTAAAAAGCATGAAGTATTTGAATTACAACTTACGAACCACAGAACAATAAACTTCGTAAACTAAAAACAAACAAAAAAATTAAATTAAAAGAACATATATATACTCCTTTTAGATTTTTAATCATAATACATTTAAAATTGCCGGTTGAAACTTACAACGATTTATAATGACTTTTTTTTTTTATCAGTTTTAATTTTTCTTTGGTTTCTGTTCTTTGTATTAAAAAAACAAAAAAGAAAAAGTGATAATCGACAGGGGTTTGTTTTTCCCTGAAGCTTTTCTTTTTTTTAGTGGAGGCAGAAGGACGTAATATTGGATCTTTGCTTGGAAATGATCGGTGGGCAATGATGGATTACATGTTGACTTACGGTTGATGAAGATCTCGCTTTATCTGACGTTTTCATCGGAACATTCCATCTTTCACAGCTTCCGCCCCCATTGGAAGATTGTCTGCTAATTCCTCCAATGATGCCTCTCTGTTCGAAGCTTTTTATTTTCTCAACAGAGGATTTACGGTTCACGTTCACCGTTCACTAACTCCATCTGGTGGAAATTAAAAGCAATCGAGAACTTACAAACTGAAACTGTAGCTTACCATCCATTTATATATAGCCTTAAGGGTTAAAACGTAATAAATAATATTTTGTACAAAAAAATAAATAAATCTCCAAATTGAAAATTGGACGGAAATTCTTCGTGTTCCTGTAATTCTTATCAGTGTTTTCCGTTTCTTGATCTGTCGTAATGTCTTAATTAGTTAGTGCATACAGAATGCGTTTGGATTAATTGAAACTACAGTAAAACCCCGTTATTACGCTCCCGCTTACAGCACTATCCCGTTCTTTACGCTCCTTTCATACGGTCCCTGGAGTTTTCTATATAACTCTGTATACTTTTACCCTCTTAAAACGCTTCAAATCCCGCTTGTAGCGCTTTTTTTATATCGGAAATTTTGTATCGAAAAGAAAAGAAAAGAAATGTAACACTGTAAAGATTGTTTTCTTTCCCTGGTAGGAGGGAATCTTTGAACTCTTTGAAGTGCGGGTCTGTGATACAGTAAGTTAGTGCAAAATGTCAAAGCGGAAATCCCTTTCTATAAGTGAAAAATTGCAAATTCTCCGTAAGTACGACGAGAATTCTACAGAAGTCAGAAGGATTTCGCAGAATCTCTAGGAATTCCCTCATCCACTCTGAGAACAATAATAAAAAATAAGAATGGAACTACCAATGCAGCGAAGGGTGGTTGCAAACGTAAAAAAGTAAAGTGTGGAAAATATGAAGATACCGAGGAAATTCTAATTGAATGGATTCATCAGTCCCGTAATGCATCAGTGACCCATTAAGTGACCCAATCATTCAAGAAAAGGCGCGTGAAATGGAGGGCAGTGCACTAAATCTGCTCCGAAAATATATTAGTGTTGCTCCTAGTGGAGTATCAATTGATGTTAATAGTTACTTCAACCGCATTGAAAATTTCATAACCCATAACAGTAGCACACACACACACACACACGGCAAACCACAATCGAAGATTTTTTTTAACAGGAAATAAGCTCAAATTTGCTGTATCTATTGCAGAATCAAGTATGTTTCCTGTAAAATCGTGTCTAAATGTTTCCCATCTCATAAATCATTTCCCGTCTATAGCGCTATCCCGCTTATTACGCTTGTAGATCATGGTCCCTTGACGAGCGTAATAACGGGGTTTTACTGTATTTCAAAACATATGGAGCTCATTCGCTGTCGTGTCAGGATGCTATAGGTCTATAGAGAACACTTTATGTAACAGTCTGTTTGCTCCTAGACTAAATTGGGGATGTGCTGCATTTGGGCATGAAAAGAAGTGTTCTACATAATGAGATTTTATCCTATCTATAAAAAAGTCCTTTTATCCTAATATTAGAAAAGGGAAAATCTGTAATCTTGCTTGTAATTTAATCATGCTTCAACGGTGCAACGGATCTGAATGAAATTTTGCATCCAGGTAGTCTATGACACGGAGTAGGATACGGGCTACTTTTCATCCCGGGTGATTTATACGGTGATAATTCCGGAGCGAAACGTCGGTAGCAGACTAATTTTCAAATATACCACATTTATAATGGATTACAATTAAACAAATCAGCAAGCAATTTATAATTAAAAAAAAAAAAAACCTTGCTACTTATGCTTATCTAAAGTATTTTAACCATTAATAAACAAATTTGAAATAAAATTTATTTTGTTTACTTATTTGTTATTTTAGATATCCACAATCATATTAAGAATTTATGTTTATATTTGTTGATAATGTTAAAATTTAAGTTCAATTGAAGGTTGAGAATTTATTTAATCTCTACAGATGACAAAAAAAAAATAAAAATAAATAATATTATTCTGTGCTTATATAACAAACCCTTAAGTTAACCCTTATTTATTCATATATTTAATATTTAACTTTTTTTTTTTCCTAATGAAATTCTGTTGATAAACAATTGCAGAAAAAAAAGACAACTTTAAGACTTAAATAATAAATGAACGATAAAAAAAATTGCTTTTCAATTATTAAATAATCAAGCAGTTTTAGGCTTTTTTTTTTTTCCTTTAATATTCAGGAAACTTCTGTCTTTTTTTTTTTTTTTTTTTTTTT
>JAFIDM010000005.1:38999727-39011187 GCA_023159025.1 Thereuonema tuberculata | reverse complement strand
TCGTACACATTTTATATTCGGTCTTCTCAACGTTTAAACATCTTTTTTTTCTTACGAAGTCAAAGAAAACAATGTAATTTTTACGAAGTCCGTAATTAAGGTTTGCAGAAATTTAATCAAATTAAATTTATTTTAATACATATTTTTTTCCTTTAAAACATTTGCATTTTTAAAATACCTAATCTGTAATATTTTCTTCTTTGCTTCCTAATAAGAGGTATACGTAGACCAAAGCTGTAATTTTTAAGTTTTCGTTTCCACTAACGTGTAAAGATAAAGTTAAAATATTGAATATTTTGAAATAAACAAATTTATTCTTGACTCATAAAGCGTTCGTTGTCGTGTTAGTCTTCTGTGAAATTAAGTAGTTAAAATGAAGCCGGAAATATTTGCTTTGATTCGTTATCTAATTAGCCTTGATAATAATATTAGTAATGGCTATTTTAAATACTACTGCATGTGCTTACATTACTTACAGGTATTATCTTCTAGAGACATGAAATGTAATCTCCTTTTATATTATAAATTTATTATTTAAATCTTGCCCGTCCATCGTTTTTTTTTTTTTTTTTCTGTGATATATTATCAAAGAGAATTAATTTGATATTTTTTTTTTACAAATAGCAGCAAAACTAGTTTTCTTTGTCTTAGATCCATCTGCGATCTAGTGTTAGATGCTGTATTATCGGATAGGCCATCTTTCGTAAATTCAGTTGTATTTTAAGTTTTAAATTGTCGACCTAAATATTCAGTCCCTAACAAAAAAAACAAAAATCTAGAAAAGTATGAACCGAAACATTTATATAAAATTAATGATTAGTTAAGATATTAGAGCAGAGTTTCTCAACTAGTGGGCCGCGGCATAGTGGTGTGCCCTAGGGGCGCGTTTTGCGCACCTGCGAGAAAATTGTGAGAGTGCATCTGTAATCAACATTTAGTTTCACACTAATCAAATACTCGTACCTAAAAGTCCAATAACCTGAGCAAACAGAAATATGAAACTACTTCCAACCGACTTAAATTTCTTTAAATGTTTAAATACAGTAGAGTCCCGATTATCCGAGTTAATGTGGACCAAGTCTAACTCGGATAACCGAAAAACATGAGGTATTTCTTCTTTTAAAGTCTTTTTAAAATAAAAAGTTGCCAACAAACTTACAGATGTGAGTCATTAATTATAAAAAATTAATTCCTTTAAACTTCAAAACAAAACAAAAAATAGGTGGTAGAAGAAATAGAAAATTCTACTTCCATTTTTTTAAACATGGCAGGGTTCTTTATACCATAAAATACATTTTTTCAGTAAAGTTAGAGCAATGTCAGTTTATTACTTTGTACTTTCTACCCCAAAGTTTTAAAAATATTCTAGATCAAAATACAAAAGTTGGATAAGTAACAAATTAAATTTATTCATGAGGTTTTTTTAAGAGAGACTATTTTTTGATAACTTTTATAATTCAGTAGAGAATATAATAAATTCTACTTCTGACTCAACTTTACATTAAATTAATTCTTTACTAAGTATGTAATTTGAAATTTCGGAATAAATATCCGTGAAATCCGTTTAATGACGTTCTTATTTCGTGACTTTAACCTTTTTACTTCTTTATGTAATAGAGACATTACTGTAATGGTATGATAATTCTATTCCGTTTAAGAATAATTTCCATTCTGTGCATGAGGGTCTATTCTTAATCTACCACACAAAAAAGCATTAAGTTTCTAAGTTGTTTGCGGGAAAGGCAGAGCGGCAGGGGGCGTTGGATAGGTTGGCATTAATGTCCTCAATGGCCCGCCTCAAATAATGGGACGTCAAGTAAGCTTAATTATTGGCCTAATTACCGGACGCACTGACCTTTTGTATTTTGTCATTTTAGAACATGGCGGCGGGGCTTAATTCGAGGGACGTTAATCACGTGATTTATTTAAGAGCAATTTGGATGAGTTATTGGTGAGCGGGCATCTGCAACGCTACAGCACAGACCAAGTTATGAGGGTCTACTAAACGCTATGTAATTCCATTTGCCCTGCGAAAGGGTTATTATAGCTACAGGAAAGGTCAGTAGAAATGGGAATGTGCGAATTATAACAGCAGTGTTCTATTCACTCGTCGCTAATTACACGTCACCAAAGTTCAAAGACTTGGATCCACATTACATTGTGGCAGTCACTGCTCCTTTAATTTTGCTCAAATGATAAAATTATACATATTATTATAAGTATACTAATCGCTAATGGTTACTAAATTCTGTAATTTGTTAAATGACTGACCACGGGAATCTAATATACCTTAAATTAACTATTGAAGGTTGATAACCTCAAATTTTTATAATAATTAATTTTTATGATCGCAGAATCTAGTAGATGGAAAAGAATTACGAAAACTTGTTATTCCTTTTAAATCTTGAACTTATAGGCCTTAATAGATACACCAATATAATATATTTTATATAAAATGGAATAAGTTAATAATATTCAGAGAACACCGCAATACTAAGTGCCTGTAAATCAGGCTAATACGTGAATCGATGGATGGATCATCTTATAACTTGTCATGCATATTTACGGACAGCAGACGATCTAACTTACATTTAAAAAATTTTCCGTTTAGATCCTTCTGCAGAAATTAGCATGTGAATGTGACAAAGTATTAAACATTTAGAAAATCGTTAGATCGGAAACAGTAAACACTAATTCTTTTAGTAGTATACAAATTTGAATGTGCTTTAAATAAGACTTAAATTAATTGGATTTAGGCAAGAAAATATCGTATATTAAATATCATGGACATCGGTCGTGTAATTATTGATTTCACCGTGGCATCCTTGTTTCCAGCCTTGCCACCAGCTATGGCTGGAAGAAAATGATATCTAATTTAATTTATTAATTTTTGTATTTAACTATGGTTCCTCTTGTACAAAGCATTGTTAATAATAGTTTTTTTTATTTAATTCAAAAAGGCGGTTAATAAAAATATGTAAGATGCAATAGTTACAAAACCTTGTATGCTAATGCTGTAAGGTGGAATCGAAGAAACTTAAAGTTAGAAATCTTAAGATTACTTTAATGAAAAGTCTGATACTTTTTGTTTGGGTGATGGTAAGTGAAGTTATTAATTTCAATTAGACTTCAGGAAATGCTATTAATTAAAATCCAATCTTTCTTTTAAATAATGAAATTAATGATTTCTAAGTTTACATTAATTGCTACTAGAACTCACAGAAATTTAGGTTCGGCATGTTCTTATACGACATTTGTAGCTCTGTATAATTACCAGAATTTTCACCGCTGACTTTAGTTCAAATAACATGTCCAAAAATTAACCATGGAAGCTGAAATGTTAATTTAATTTCTAGTTATCCAAAATGAATGGTGTCTCTTGATTTAACACCAATTGGATCTACAATTGAAGAGTCAGAATGCAAAACAATCATTGATTATAATTATGTACAGTTAGTGAGCATTATGATATATGCTAGTAGTAAAAAGCTTTAGTGTGCTTTACTTTTTTAATTAAAATTAGTTTCTTCTTTATATCAAACATTTTCAACATTTTTATTTATTTTTCTTTCTTTCTTTTTAATAAAGAATGATTTCGCTAAAAATGTTCTGTAAAACTCTAAAAAGTATTCAAGTATATTTCCACATAGTAATCAAGAACAAAAAAATGCCTTTTACTATTTTAGAAAGTCGAGTATCAGGGAGAAAAAAGAAAAAAAAAAGCATTCATTTCATTCATGCACATTGTTTTCTCTGAATTTTTTCTAACAATCAATTTCTTGCATTCTTCCTAACCCAGAGATGCTGTCATTCATTTGCTTTTCTCTCCATTCATTCCTCGCACCATCCCTACCTCACTTATTATCCAATTCTTACATTTTTCTCACTTCCACATGTGACACAATCAAGCTTAGTAATAGGAACAATTTGTCTCTGATATTTAATCACAATTGTACTCCGATGGTTGATAAATAATATGCTCATATCAAATTTAAATTTAATGCGGAAGGTAAATATATTGTAGAATCTCATTCAAAATATTTCTGTATAATTAATCCACTGCTTAATAAACTTATAGATTGGATTATTTGTACTGGCTTTTTTTTTTTCTTTTTAATTTCAAGCTCAAGCTTTCAAACAAGTAGAAAACAGCGTTTGTCCTGGGATGCTTGAAAAGTTTAAATAAATAATTTATTTATATTTTTTTAATAAATAAATAAATTTGTATATTAAAAAATAGAAATTATACACACTGATGCAAACTGTAATATGATCGCAGAAAATCTTGTGGTAACAGCCCTTCCAGCACTGATTAGGAACTTCCTCATTTACCAATCACTTTTTGTATTTGAAGGGTAATGGAGTTTGAAGACGCTTTTTCAGTAATTACAGTCTCTCCCCTATTGTCGATGAGAAGGAATGGCAAAGAGCTTGAATGAAAGGAAAAAAGGAAACATTGTGAATCTCTTTTAAGGCTCTTTTACAGCCATTTTAACACTAGGAGGCGTCACCGTTGCCCTAGAGATTATACAACCTTCCGTTTAATTGCTTCTCATTAATTAGAGACAAACAGGGCGGAAACACTAAAACCACCGATTAACGTCTAACGAATAGGCCTAACCGGAGCAGGATTTCCATTAAGGTTTCCCATCCAATGGCCTATGAATCGCACGTCACGAGTAGGTTCTTTTTGAGAGAAGAGGCTTTGTTTTCTCTGTGGTTGGTTTTCCGTCTGATAGATGGCGCCATAGTTGCTTTCTGCTTCGAAAGTTTTGAAAAATAGACATAAAAGTAAGTTTTCGATCATAAAATAAATATTTAAAATAAATAAATAAATATTCACAAATAACGAAATAATTAAAATATAACAAAATTTATTTATATATAACTTTATTTATATATAACTTTTACAACTGATATAACTCATAAATTTCAATGCTGTAAAAAATTATAAGAAAATTTTATAAATTAAAAGAAATGTAAAACATTATAAATTTTCAGTATATGAAATTCAGTAAGCTTTATGAAGCTATTCCTATGTCTTTAATTTTCATTTCATTTAAATTTTACATTATTTTTTTTATTTTGCGCTGAAAGTTATGGAATACTAACTTTAGAATAAACTAAAAGTCACGTATCCGTGGTAATTGGAAGGCGTTAGAGCCCGGATAATTGAAAACATGGTTAATACGTGTTATTAGATCTAATGCATAAAAAAAAGAAAAAAAAAACTTATAAAAACATATGATATTTTTTTTATAGTTTTTAAATGCAAAACTGAACATGATGTAATTTTTTTTTAAAAAAAATTGAATTTCACGTAAATATTCTAAAAATTTTCACCTCAACACATTATCTTTAAAAAACATTTTATATTCGTGATATTTCGCACTCTTTGAGCAAGAGTGCTTCCTCAGACGGTTAGGGATAAGCTTTAATAACCCATTCCCTAATACACAGAATTCATGACAAATGATAGAATTTTACAGTGATATATTATATTTTTTGTTAAAAAACAAAGGGAAGGTAATACATCATAATACTACATTACTACCAAATTACAATACAATACATTTTTGATAAAAAACAAAGGGAAGGTAATACATCATTATTACTAAATGATGTAATTTTGCTTAATTATGATGCAATATTATTTAAAACACACAGTAATGACTTTTGTTATTTTAGGAATCCATTTGCATTTGAGAACCAAGGTTAATCGGACGGATAATTGTCATTTTACTCTGGAACTAAATGATGGACCCAAAGTAACAATTACAATTTGTATGGTAGGCTGTAACAAGTCCTTAAGCGAATGACGGGTTTTAAGACATAAAAAGGTTAATAAGAATATTACGGTTGGAATTTTACGGTTTCAAACAATTTTTTTTTTACTTTATTTTGCAAATTTAAACATTACAGTCCTACTAGGTATACACATGTACCTGTTGTGTAGGTGCTGAGAGTGGTTAAGTGTGGTTGTTACTTACTAAAGAGTACATAATTATAGTACTAACAATATTACATAAAAATAAGAGGAATGTGAACAAGATATCAAATAAAACAAGATATAAAGATAGAGTTCCTTTAGCATTTTCTTTAATACGTTCCAAATTATTTTTCGTTGATTATTTTTTCTATTACAGCATTTTTTAATTTTCCAATGATTTTTAAATTAGAAATTTCAGGATCTAACTGGCTGAACAGTTTCGTTAAAATCCTGTTATTGTTTCTGAGGCCGTATTATTTTTTGGATTTCCTTAATAGATTTTGTAGCTTGCTTCGAATATTTGAAACAATAATCTATTTTATTTATTTATTTATCTCAAAAACAATTATAGTTATATGTTGTAAGCCTCCACGAGGTGAAATCTAAACTGTACGCTTCCAAGGAGAAAAACAAGTCAAGAATGATCAGGAAAAAAAATAAACATAAAAATTATTAAATTAAATTAATTAAATGAAAATTATAAAAATATGTACATAAATGAAAAAAAAAATGGAAAGATTATTATTATTATTCAATGAAATCTATTAAATAAATAAATAAAGTAGAAATGAGAAATCTTTTATTTTCGTATTCTTAGAAACAGTGGTCCATATTCTGATAATCTGTTGTCTTTAATCTCAAAACTTTGTGAAATCTCAAAAAAAAAATATTTGTTCCTGGTTCGCTGGTCCCCTTAAAAAAACACAGTTGTTAACGGTAGACACTCTGAACTCTAGCCACGTCTTTAATAGATAGTTGAACTCCGATGTTATCAGATGAAAACTCATTATTTCTATTATGGTCACATTATTGTTCCATACGACACCAGATCGAAATCCAAGAACAATGCATTAACCACTTCCCTTTTTATTGCGTTCTCTTGTATTGTGTGATTCTTATTTTACGATGTCTGCTTCAGCCTTTTAAAAGCTGTTGTGAAATGGCCATTAGTGATGACTTCCTCTTAGGACTCATAGATATCTTTAAGGGGAAGAATAGAAGAAAGAATTGGGAATGAAATACGTAATCCCCCTCATTTTAGTGAAAATTTCTCAGATAAGGCGGCAGCTAATGCGTGTGTTGTATCAGATATCGTAAATTGGGTGGCTGCGGCAAGATGCCATTATCACCCACGTAATCATGGCTTTTATTATTACTTTATCTTCTTTTACTTTTTCATTTTATTCCTTTCACTCTTTGTAAGCTCTTAAAGGTAATTTTATTACCGTAATTTACTTCTATCATAATTATGTACATTTATTATGTACATTTTGTAAAGGGTAAAATTAACAATAGGAAAACGCGGAACAGGGATTAAGTAACTTACATTTATCTTTCTAATTTTAAAAAGATGTAATATTTAGTAATTAGATTACTTTTTTCCGGGAAATTAGATATTTTAGAATTTAATATTTTTTTGGTAAATGTTTACTTTCATGCTGATGAAATTGATTTTTCATTCTTTTGTTTAAACATTTTGTAATAAGTGCATATTTTACATATTATAGGCCTATAATCTATTACATATTGTAGATTACTACACATTTGTTAATTTGTTATCTTTATAAATTCTATATTAATAACAGAGTATGTTAAAGTTGAAATATATAGTTTATTTGAGTGCTACAAAGAAGAATACTTTTCCACCCATTCTTGTAGGTAATTTAGTCTTGTAGGTAGTTAATTCTCCTAATATTTATGGTTTTTAAAATTTTTTTAACCAAATTTTATAGTTTTGCTAATGATCTAACTTCAATCGTTTAGCATTGAGTCATTTTTATTTTTATTAATTTTTGTTTTTAGCGACTACACAAAGTGGAGGAACTTTTAAGAAGGTTCTGTCCGTCCGTCCGTCCGTCTCCACAGCCCAAACTTTAAGTCGTACAGACGTGAATGATATCTTATTGGGAAGCTTACGACTTTAGAAGTAGTCAAAAAATGATGATCACTTCTACAGCCCAAAATAAAAAATTGGACAGACATGAGCTATACTTATTGGAACCCTTATCACTTGTAGAGATGGAGAAAATGCGAGGTCTGCGGTTTCACAGGAAGTGATCGAAAACGAAACAGGAAACATTTTTCCTATTTACTTATTGCGCCATAAAATGAGTTTGTTATTAAATCTTTCATCTAATTTGTAAAAGCGATAATTTTTTACGAGAAAAATACCTTTCTTTTTATAAAACCAGAACCAGACTTTGGATAGATTACATAAAAGCATATGATACAAATTATTAACTGTATTTTTGTTTAAAAAAAATCGGAAAAAATGAAATACCTATATTTTAAATTATTTTATATACGCAATTTTTATCTTCTTAATCGAGAACACAAAATTTTCATAGACAGAGCTTTTTACATACAAGCTTACATATAATTTTGTGAGTAAATATAGTTTACAAATTTACCGAACCAAATTTTTCAACTATTTATTGCCGAGTCACAGACGGCAAAATTATAAACAAACAAACCGTAAATCGCCACTATTTCTTATTTAATGAAATATTTTAAGTTGTATGCTCCATCACTAAATAAGATAATAAATTAAGATAAATATATTTCATTAAATAAGGACAACATATAACAAATGTCACGAATGTGATTAAATATGAAGAGGCGGCCAAAAGGCTATTGTTTTATTAAACATTTATTTCGAAACCATTTATCAAGTCCGAAATTTGCTGAGCATTGAGTTATCATGTTAAACATTCATTTCCTTTTTTTTTTTGTCTTTATTTTTTGGAGAAGAGGGTGTTTTATAACTAAAACATTTCAATGCGATTTATTTTTTCACAGTTATTATTTAATTTCAATGGAACACTCCAAGAGAAGCTTTGGACAAAGCAATTTTTTGAATTCTGTAATGAGTATCACAAACACAAAACTAAACCAGTTATTATTATTTTTTTCCCTTTTCATTTTGTAAGAGATTTCTTTGATTTTTCTTGAGCTACTAATTTGAAGTAAGTCTCTAAGGACGACAAAGTGTTCTCGGAGACAAAGATATTTCGTGTTGAACAAATTGTGCAAATTGGAATGCCTGGTTTATTACCTATGCAAATTGGATGCCATCAGGAAAAAGAAAAAGAAATACCCTAATGTTTCTTCATTAAGTTTAAGCAAAGATGGAGTTGAAATAACTAATGAGATGCTGACGAAGACCAGGTGGGAGATTCATTGTCAGTTAGGGTCATTTTAGATTTAAGATTTTGATAATTTTGTTTTTCGTTTCTAGAGGCTTGACGAAATTTAAGGACTTGTTTAAAATGACTGAGATTCAAAATTGTGTAAATATTTTTCAAGTTATTTGTCTTTAGAGAGAAGTAAGACAGTTACTGTATATTGACATTTTCTCATTAGATTTTATTGATGAAGCGACTACAAACAAAAAAGAAAAATGTTCAAATTGTGTAATACGACTTTGCACGCGCAATGTTGAAACGATTTGATCAATTTCCTTAAAATCTGCTGAACAGGGTTTATAAATATCCTTAAATATGAGGACGATTATTTTGGTTTCAAAACTGTATGATAGATATCTGCACAGCTAATAATAATTTAGAAGGTTTAACTAACTTTTCAGATAAATGTGTTTTAATACGCGAACAATGAAAATATCTTCGATGACGACCTTGCGAAGAACTTCAACGAAACCGCCAAAGGATAAGAAAAAAAAATAATAATAATAACTGCTTTTTAATTTATGTTTTGTTTTACTGCATCAGATAAAAAATAAAATTTCAGAATACACTTCCTTTTCTTTTGATTAACTTAAAGAATTGTAGAAACATCTTCACTTTGCTCCAAAGTTAAAGCGAAAAATAGCTTATATTATTATATCTTTCCAGCATATTTACTTTCCGTGATTTCTTACCAAGTGCTGTCTCTGGTAAATCCCAAATCATTCACATAAATCCGCATTATCTAATTGAAGTTTGTTGACCCAAATCGAAATTGAGAAGGAGCTTCTTCAATCGTGCACAAGAAATAACACCAGTAAAGCAGTAATCGATGTGAATCATTCAATAAAACCTGTTTTGTGTCGATTCAAATCGATAAAATTTTTATTACACTTAAGGAAAAATATTCAACGTATTTTTACTGTTTACGGTGCGTTATCTCAATGATTTAAAGCTGGAGTTACACGGTCTCAAGTTCAAAAATCATTGTCATTATTATTTTTAAGAAATTTTAGGTCCATCCTTTTTAGCATTATGCTTTTAAAAATATTAAAAAAAAAAAATGTTCTAAGTTACTTAGTCAATAAAAAACAGCGTTTCTGTATTAGAGCCTTGTGGTATTTCCCTTTTTATTTTCGGTATTTTTTTTTATTTTTTTTATTGTAGGCCTAATATAAATTTTTGCTTGTTTTATATTTTTTTTTATTTAATTTATTTTTATGCTTTTTATACGCATTAAAAGTTTATTATTAGTTTTATTATTTTTACAGTATTAAATAATTTATTTCCTGTATTAATTCATCGGCAAACTTATTTCTCTATTTTATTAATAACTTTTCCTAGTACATATAACAGGGGCGTCATGAATTACATGTATCACATGACACTCTTTGACATTTAATGTGCAGCCTCCGCAAATCTGTTGACTGAGCTCATTTTTCGTTACAATATTAAAGGAACATAAAAACAAAAAATCTTAAGCTTATTAGCGGCTATAAATTGAGAGTTCAGTGGATTGAAACGTACGTTTAAGTAAATGTAAATGTATTTTTAAATCAGTAAATATATTTTTAACAGCAAAAGTATTTTTTTAGTATTATAAGGATGTTTTAATAATTATTTCAAATTAAAAGAATTTTGATAATTTTATAATAATAATAAAAATAGTATTCGTAGTAATATGAATATATTTTTTTTTAATTTTATAACAAAGAAAAGTACAATTCATTCCCGTTAGGGATTTATGATCCCTGTGAAACGGTTCTGGAATTTAGTAGTAATTACATTTCTTTTTCCCATTTTCCTTTCCACTTTTTTATTCTCCTTTCTCTGTTTTTTTTTTTTTTTTTTTTGTAATTTCATATTTAATCTTTTTATTTATTTTATATATATATAATATAATGAATGGCCAAACTCGAATGTTGCATAATTTCGAGTTTAGCGATGCAAAGATTTCAATTAATCATTTGCAATTTAGAAATTTAGAGCGTAAAGAATATAAGAATAAAATTAACTTATATTACTAAACATATAGTCAAGCCGGACAGATATCTGAAACTTAAAATCCCAATACAAATTTCAGAAAACTGTTTCTGTGAATGTACGGCTTCGAATTACATTCACTTCATCAGCGGCATCTGGTGTTAAATTTTGAAACTAAACTAAAATTTGGAAATCATTAAAACGCATTATTAAGAGAAATTTGCAAATGATTAATTGAAATGCAAATTTCTCTTAATAATGCAAATTTCTCTTAATAATGCGTTTTAATGATTTCCAAATTTTAGT
>JAFIDM010000005.1:38969249-38999327 GCA_023159025.1 Thereuonema tuberculata | reverse complement strand
CCATAGAAGGATCTTCTTCAAGTTACTCACAATTAAATCGCATCTGGGTTATAAAACCTTGGAGCGAATTGCGTCGAAGATGTGTTACATGGTTCGAGGTGTTAGCTCTTCCATGATTCGTCAAACAGGGGTGGCAGGGATTGAGGAAAAAAAAAAGCTTTGGAAGGTGAAATCTATTGCATTATTAATCTTATTTTTTACGAATTTGATATTTCTCTATGTTCCTGACGGATAGTGTATCGTTGTAGCAGGTTGGATCGTTTAAAATGAAAAAAGTCTCCTTACACTTTCTAAGAAAGCTATTTTTTCCCTTGCAAATGATTTTAGTGTCTTTAAAGTTAATGATGTGGTTTTTGAATGTGTGACCGTATTGTAATTTAGGTTATTGTTTTTTAAAGCGTATTCATGCTGATAAATGCGATCAGACAACCTTTGCATTGTTTCTCCGAAATATCTACACTTTTGGTGGATGCACGGGATAGCGTAAACCACATTTTTGGTAGCAAGTATTTCCGTCCTGGAGGGGGGAGGTTTAGTTTGTTTGAAGATACTGTTTAAGGTTTTTTGAGTGGGGGAAGTAGTAATAATTTGGTATGGTTGAAGTACATGATTAAGGGCTTTCTGTAAAGTCGGACGATACGGAATAGAGATATATCTGTATTTAGTTTTTTGCTCCGGTTTATCGTTTTTGTAATGGTTATACATTGTCTTAGTGATGTGTTTATTCAAAAACGTAGGAGGATAATCATTCTGAATAAAAATATTGTAAAGAGCTTGGATCTCATTAACAAAACAACTTTGTTGCTGTTTTGTATATTGAGGGGCCATTTTTTTACGCTCATTGTCGTTAATTTCTTAATATGAATACGAGCAATTCGTTGGTACTCCTTTTGAAACTTGTTGGCGGCTTCCTTTAGTATTTCTATAAAGCTGTTGTATGGTGTAACTAGTTGCAGGGAATTAGAAAGTCTCTGAATGCGTAGTTTTATCCATTGCATTTTCCTGTGAAGCTTATTTATTCTTACTTGGAAAATTTTTTTTCGTAATTGTCTTAAAGTTTTGTGTATTGCATTAGAATTTTCACTAACCTTTATGTTTAAGGCTTTGGGGATGAGATCCATTTTCCGGCATTGCTGATTGAAGATAAGAGCTGTCTTAATTGCTGCCATTTTCTTTTGTAGATTGAAGAATAAATATATATCCTTACGTAAATGAAATACACTGGCTTCAATAATCCCCATGATGCAATGTGAAGTTAGGCGATTGAAAAAATGTCTTCATAAGTTGTTTAACGCGGGCAGATAATTTCAATGAGTTTAGCACGCCGACGCACTGATTTAAAAATAAAAAATATGTACAATTAAAAACGTGGAACCACTAGTTTCGATCCATAGAAGGATCTTCTTCAAGTTACTCACAATTAAATCGCATCTGGATTATAAAGCCTTGGAGCGAATTGCGTCGAAGATGTGTGTATATATATAGTATATATATATATATATATAATTAAAAATATAAACAATTATATAAGATGGGAAAAAATAAATAAAAAGAGTAAATTAAATTAATTAATTGTTTACAATATAAGTTACATATCAGATACGCTGCATTATGTTAACATTTATTATTATACATATATATTTAAATAAACACATATGTTCAAAAATTTATAAGATTTTTTTTTAATGTCAGTAAAGAATGTCAGTTTATACACAAAGTAATAAACAAAAAAAATTTACAATTTTATAAGGTATCTTACAAATTTGAAATAATCTCTTTTTATAATTACAGTAGAGATATTTTGATAATTTTCAAATATACTTATACTATTTATGAAGTTTTCTATAATGTAATTTACACCTCTTAATCCATAACTATTATTTACATAAGGACAAATTAATTTAATATTATTTTCGGTTCTTAATTTGTTTTTCTGTATATTGTTTTCCATACTTCATTAATAACTTTGAAGTATTATGTAGTAAATGAACGTTTATTTTGAAAATAAAATTACATTTAAATAAAATCTACATTTACTTAAAAGGTAATTTCTATTTTGAATATTAATTATAAAAATTAATTTAAGAATTTGTAAAATATTACGTTTGTAAAATCTTTTAATTATCAGATCTGTATCCTTAATATTAGTCCATACGTTTACTCTATAATGTAGAAGAGAATCAAATAAAATAAAACAATGAATAAGAATTATGGTTTAAATAGCTATTTTTTTTTATATATTTAGTGAAAAAGATAAAAGACTGAGATTAATTTTCTATGTATTTATTTGAATAGGCAAAATACATTAATAACAATAACAATGTTGTATGGTTGTTATCGAAAACATTCCTGAAATGTTTAGAACATATTCAAGAGCAGATGTTGACATATTATTTAGTAGATATCGGTAAATAGAATCGTTAAATCTACATGAGGACATATTTTAATAATATACACATACATCATCCCTACAAGGCGTCCAGGAAATAAATCGTCTCCTCTGTGTTGTTGTTATTCTAGGTCATTCCGATTTAATTAGAGTTTAATCAATTGCATTTAATTTAGAGCCGTGTTATATTTCGAGGTTTAGACTCCAATTCGCAGGGATCGTTTGATTTAATGCGGCTTCCTTGTGAAATGAACTCCAGGATTAAAAAGCCATGAAAGGGTAACGCCATCTACTATTTCGGCAAATGAGGTTCATTTTTAATTTCCACTGTTGAAAAGTGATATTTTATGAAGCATTAATCAAGTTTTGTTTTTTAAACAATTAATAATGAATTTTTATATTATTACATTATTATTTGTTTATCTATGCTAAAACCCAGATATAAGATGTAGGAGGATTGTATCGTATTTAATAAGCAAAAACATAAAAAAGAAAAGTGGGACTTAATAATTTTAAATCATTGTCTTAAATTTATATATATAACTTTTTGAACCTTTATTGTTTATAATTTTAGTGTTGATAAGAAATCACGTCTATACAATATTTATGAAGGATAATTTAACATTTAAATTTCAAATATAACTTAAGTGATGTATTATTTTCAAATATACCAAACATGAATTGAATTATCTGAAAATAAATTACTTTAATAATAATAATATTTTTCATTTCTTTTTCTAGGTGAGTATACACTTACTGGACTTTTTTTACTACGTAAGTACATTTTATCCATGACTTATATAATCTCTGTATTTTAGTCATTCAATGGATTACAAAATTATGGATTTTAGTGTTTCATTTCAGGCTTTTGAAACAGAATTGAAATTCCTTTAAAAATTCTTTATTTAATTGTTTGATTGAAATAACTTCTCTAATGTTTTATGGAAGTTGAATCTGGTATTTTCCGATCTACCTAACATCTTTTCAATTTTTATTACAAAAGCAATGGAAATGTTAATGATATATTACAGAATATTTCTCTCAGTGATACATAGTGCTTATACAGGGTGGCGCATATAAAACCGGCCCCAAAAGGTTTCCAGGTATATCTTGGTTCTTGTTTCACTCTCGTTGCGATGGTTATCGAACCAGTTCGACGCCATTTTTTTAACTAAATCTTGAATCGTTGATTTACCAGAAACTTTGACACCAGGATATTTTGCTTAATAACGCTAACGAACCAACACGAAAGAATTTGAGCGACCTTACTCCTCCACAATAAACACGCGTTGTGGAATCGAATACGCCATTACTCACACACAGGCCGACGAACACTAAACAACACTCATCAGCGCATGCGCGACTGGGATATCATCATATGCGCATGATCAGCAGCGTTGGATGCTGTGTATAGCGAACATACAACGTATACCTTTAAACCTATTGGGGCCGGTTTTATGTTCGCCACCCTGTATTTTTGATAATATCGAAGATAAAATGATATTTTGTTTCTCATTTTCAATTAACTAAATACTATATTATTAATTTAACTTAGATACAGATTTTAATTTACCTGATTCATTCGTTTGAAGTCTAAAGCTGGAGATGCACCATGTTTTAGTTTTTTTTACAGCAAATTATATTTTTTTATTTACTTCTAGGGCAGGGATGGGCATACTTATTTACAGGAGGGCCAAATAAAAACAAATTTTTTTGGTGAATTAAGACCTTCATTAATTTTTCTTTAAAATTCATTTAAAAGAAGATTGATAGACACACATGATAGAATGACATGAATAAGTTAAATATGTTGAGAATCGTAAATACCTACTAAATAGTTTTTAAGTTCATGCAGAAGATTTATATGAGAGGGTGAGAAGAGGCAATTCTAAGCAGTGAAGACAGGTGCTCATCAGTAAGTCGGTTTTTAAGATCACTTTCCTTAAGTTTCAAAGTTAAAAATATTTGTTCGCATGGAAATATGGATGCAAACGTTGCCATATATTTTAAGCCATGATTTACGAACTATTTTGCCTTGGTTTCTTAACGTTATGGAAAGAATATCTGCTGCCACCGCGATAGGATTAGCATCGGTGCACTCTGTTTGCGCGGTCTATTTGCCGTGCTTGCCGTAATGTTTTTCAATAGTTTTCATATCATCTTTGTAGATCGGCTGTAGACAATCAGTTATTTGTATTTGGTTAGATATCAAGTGGAAATGAGAAACTATATAATATCATTTCCCTGAAATTGTAAAACTAAATGGTGTGACTTCCTAAAAATTATTCTAAAATTGAATATATTACAAGAAGAGATCGTATTTCGGAAACTTTTTGGTCTTCAACTTTCTTTGAATTTCGGTATCGCAGAAAAGCCTTTTGTCCTCCCCTCTCTGATATTAATTCAAATATCACACTTTCATTCATTAAAAAAAAATGATCCAACAAAATTGCCTTGAACATGAACAAACATATCTTGAGATCCTTGAGTATTAAAGATTTAGAAAAAAAAAAAAAAAAACAATGCATCTTTTAGTATTTTTATTCACAAGATTAGAGAATAAAACACTAATATTTATTACTTTGTTTTGGCATTATAATTTCAGGTTTATACCATTTTTCCAGCATTTAAGTGAAATTTTTATCAAATTATATAATGTATAAAAATTTCACATAATTTTTATACATGGCAATCAATCTCAAAAATACAGGGCATATTCAGAAAAATGTTAATCCTCTTTTATTGTTTAATGTAAAAGTTTCCTCAGTAACTACAATTTAAATTCTTGTATCAGTTGATAGTATTTAATACTATCATAAACTAGTAAGTACGTCCCGTCAATATTGGCGGGTTAACAATGTGACCGCTTTTAGTTAAGATAGAGTATTTTAAGTAGAAGTTTTTTCTGTGTTTCAGTGTTATTTTAATTTCTTCATTCATGTCGAGAAATGTCTCTAACGACTCTTCAGTTCGTCGCTGAGGGGGAGCTTCTGTATCTAATACTCGTCTGCCTGCTTGTAGGAGGCTAAAAAAAATGAACATTGAAATTTAAATTTGAATCTAGTAGTCTAAAATTAATGATTTTTTTTTCCTCTGGCTCTTCTCTCATTGCGTCACACACACACACAGAGGGAGTGATAACAAATATTTACAATAATTTGAATGTAGTCCCCGTAGCCTAATGAATAAGATGTCTTACTTCGGATCAGAAGATTGAAGGTTCGAATCCTGTCGCGGACGTTTCATTGTAGAAATTATTTCTATTTTCACAGGAAATTTAAATTATTTTCCAAACAAAGCGGAAGTGCGTTAGACACAGACAGATCTAGAAAACTATATAAGAAATTTCCTATTTCTAAAATACTTCTCGCCGTTATTTATTACTATCAAATAAATTGAAATTATTCCATTGATTTCTGTCATTTTAGTGTTTTTAAAAAATAATCATTTTGTATTTTAACATATAATATAAATAATGACACGGAATATTGAAAGCCAATTTCAATTATTTTATTCATTTTACAATTTGAAATATTTCTTTTCATTAAACCCAATATAGCTGAAATATTTAAGAAATATAAGAAAATATTTTGTTCATTTGTCACATTTTATCAAAATCAATACAAAGTTTTATTTGCAATTACATTTTACATTAAATAACTTGTTTATTTTCTCTTAATACTGAAATTTTTAAAGAATATTTTGATATCAACCCACTTTATACGAGTCGTTTTGTGAATAGATATCCAATTGATTTTTAAGTTTATTAACATTTATTTCTTAAAAGACTAATAATTAAAAGCAAATGAAATGCTCTGAAAAATTTAGCAATAATGTAATGTAATAATAAATGAAGTTTCAATTTTCAGTCCTTAATTTTTAAATTAGTTTTTGGCTGACAGTCCTTGATATATAATTACTGAAAATCCAATAGTATTGTTTTAAATAATATTATAAAATATTCTTTTAGATTTATGTTATTAAACTGAATGTGAATTACAAGTTTTCTAAATTATAATTAAACTACAAAGATAGATTCTAAAAATTGAAATGAACTTCATTTTCGCGAAATTATTATTATTATTTTTAGTAAATTGTGTTATTGCTTAAAAAGCTAATACATTGTATCTTTTATTTATCTTTTACAAATATAATACTCTTAATTGTGGCATTCTAATTCAAAATATTTTATATATCGCTTAATAGGAAGTATATTAAAAGAAATACAAAATTATTTAAATGTAAAAGAATAGAGCCCAAATAATTCTATCTACATAAAGTTCTTAAAATAAAACAATGTTGTAACTAAAACTTAGGAAATTATTCTTTATACTTTTATTAAGAAAGGAAGAAGAAAATTATTAATAAATAACTTATTAACTTATTAATAAGAAAACCCAGTATTATTTTACTGTAAAAAACCCAGTAAGTTATATGATTTAAATAAACAACACCCAACTCTTATTTAGTTTTACATTCCAATTCTATATCGAAATTAATTAGAGTGGAAAAAGTAGAGAATATATAAATAAAATATAAACTTAATACTAAAAACAATATATAGCCTAAATTAATAATTATTTGTTTTCAATTCAAAGAAATTTATTGTGTATAATTAAGAGTAATTTTAGAAATAATAGAACTCCAAAACATATTTAAAAAAATGATTAAAATGTTACTGTAAAACCAGAAAGTTTGAGTCAAGTTAGCGCAACCATCAACGACAGAAAAAGACAATGCAAACTTTATATTTACAAATAGCTTTTACTTATCCACTTATTTTTATCAATGAAAAGATTTATATATATATATATATATATATATATATATATATAATAATATTCAAGTAATAGTTACATTGGTTGTAACCAATTTTTTAATTGATTTCTAAAAACTGTCCGATTTTTAATAAACCCATTAAAATAGTATTTTTCAGTAATCTTTAGAAAAGTGAAGGAATTAACTTTAATTGAATTAAAAAAATAATTTCTTTATCAAATTTCATCTTTGTTAGAAATAAGTGGAATGTTTACTTAATCAAGCTGGTTCTGGAAGAGCCTGAGCTTACGTTTAAAAAGACTTTTTGTAATGAATCGACAGATTGAGTTGAGGAGCTCTTGCTTCAAGAAGAAAATGTTGGAGATGAGTCCTCAGGTTAATTGGGTGAATTCGAGCTTCCAGGGGAAAATGATTGAGATAAACCATTAAGCTGGTTTGAAGAACCCGGGCTTCCAGAAGAAGGTTGATTTGAAGAACTCAGGCTTCCAGGAGAAAATGATTGAGATAAACCATTGGGTTGATTTGAAGAACTCGGGCTTCCAGAAGAAGGGTGATTTGAAGAACTCAGGCTTCCAGGAGAAAATGATTGAGATAAACCATTGGGTTGATTTGAAGAACTCGGGCTTCCAGAAGAAGGGTGATTTGAAGAACTCGGGCTTCCAGAAGAAGGTTGATTTGAAGAACCCGGGCTTCCAGAAGAAAATGATTGAGATGAATCCCCGGTCTGAGGAGAGGAGGAAGATCCAGAATAGGAACTTGGATTGTTAGGATTGACAAAAGTCGCAGGAGTTGGAGTAGTTGCAGGAATTGGAGTTGTCGTAGATGCTGGTGTAATTGCGCTACAATCTATTGGATCGGCATCAAAGTCTCTGTTATTATCTAGTGCCAGCATATAACTTCTTGTTATGGGAGTGGTGCGAGGGCCAGTGTCAGTGATGAATTTTGCTTCTTTCAGTGTAAGGCTTCCTGTCAAAAATGTCCAAGATACTTGATTACCTTGTGTTTTCAATTTACAGTTGGCCAGATCAGATACTATTTAGAAAAAAAAAATATGTGTTATTATTTTGGCTGTGATTATCCTAACAGAATTGATAGGCATTTTTCAGTAGAATGTATGTTTCTAGAATACTAAAACTCTTTCTTCATATTGTTTCACTGACACTTGTTCCGTGAAGAGCTTCAGTTATCATTCTCTTACGTCATATATACATTCACAAAAAAAAAAAAACGCACCCACACTCACACAAACAAACAAGAACAAAAAAGCAAATCCATTCAGATATTTTCTTAACATCGATTGTTGATTAGTGAATTAAAAGGAAAGTAATTAGAAAAATTCTCTAAACCAGCAGTTCAATAAACATTTGCTAAGAAAATAGAAAATATTGTATGTTCGCAGAATCACTGAAGTATTGTCGAACAATCAGCAACTGGCTATTGCTGAAAGATCTAAGGATAGTTTTTTTAACTAAACTTGTATACGTCATAAATGAAAAAATAGTAAAATGATTCGAACCCAGGTTCCGACACATTTGCCGCGTTGAAGGTCGCCGCCTAATCCTCGGAACGACTAAAGCTAAATTACAACTTCGTACATTGAATAAGATTTGAATAAACAATTCAGTTACAATTCATTAATAATCTACAAGCAATATACAGCGGGCATATTATACATAACAAATACGATTTATATATATATATATATATATATATATATATATATATATATATATATATAAAAGAATTTTTCATTATGCATATATATATAGCTGGACTATTATTTTTAACATAAGCACTACTTTTGTTGTTTCCCCAATCGTCACTCACAAAAATCCCCCCTCCCGAAAAAATAAAATAAATATAAAATAAAACAAAACAAAAATTTCGTTATTATCTATATAATAATGGAATTTTGTTTAGTTTTTCTTGTTTAGTAGTGTATCTATGTAATACATTGCTAGAACCATTACAATCATAGAACCTTACAATCCCTAAAACCATAACTTAATATCCCTAGAACCATTACAATCATCACAAATTCCAAATTACAAGGAGAATGAAAATAACAAAGAAGATTAGATTGAGCCGTTTGCAGTCCGGCTATTTTTACGTGGGACACCGTGTATGATAGAATTATTTGATTTTTACGAAAAACTTTCCCGGTTTCCTCAAAACTAACTCTAATCATCAAAACCTATTGGGTTGATATGGAAATCCATGATTGTTTACAACTGATTTCACTAATGCGCTTGTGAGCGAATAGGTGGGAATTCCTGATAATAAAATCTACTCCACATTTATACCTTTCCTATTAAATTAAGATACTTGGTGTCCGGATACTTTTGATCAGATTTAACGTAGTTCTTTTATTAATAATCAAAAGAGGAACCAAGAAAAGATATCAATAAGGATATAAATGGAAAGTTAGTATTTGAAGTTAAAAATCTATTAAGTATAAAAACTAAACCGAATATTCGATTTTTCAAGAAAAAAAAAAAGAAGCCTATTAAAGAACTAAAGGTCAGTTTTCTATAATAGTTTAAAAAATACTTACTTTGTTGATCTGACAACGCCGAGTTCCAAACGTTCACTTCATAAAGCATTCCTTTAAATCTTTCTTGAAAACTTAGATTTATTTTGAAATCATCAACTTTGCCTAATTCGATAGAGGTTTTACCATTAAAGTATCTGTCATTTATCAACGGATCTTGGGCTTGAATTCCGTTCAAATATATTCGAAACGGACTGTCAATTACATAGAGTACACACACATGGAACCATGATCGTGGTGGACAGTAAGTGTAACTCTTTAAAGATTATGCGGTATCATACGTTCCAACTCAAACGCGATTTTTTGCGCTATCGATATATATGTAAGACCCCATAACAAAGTCAAAGCCTTGTTGGTATACTGGAACGACATCGTACTGTTTGAAATCATCAACCTTCATCCACATGCAGAAGGTGTAGTTTCGGTTTTCTGTCCATTGACTAACTATAGCATAGGCCTGACTGCCTTTTATTCCAGGCATTGACAGAATCTTAGCGTTGACTTGGTGTAGAGCAACCAACAAAGCCACAAAGACGTACAATCTCCAGTAGATCGACATGTTGCCCAGATGTATGATTTGGACGGTGATGTCTTGACTTTTATAGTCTCGTATAAACACATGTGGAAACGATATTTTTTTCTTTGGATTTTTTTTTTTTGCCATATTAACAATGCATTTTGAGAAAAAAAAAAGGGCTGAAGAACTTCCTCAACTTTCTTTTGAAAGCTTTTTTTTTTTTTTAATAATAATTTGCTGATGAACTAAAACGGTTGTGAAAATTTATTAATTGATAATTTTATAAAAAACTAGTCGGCTACCCGTCGCTTCGCTCCGAAAGCCTCCCTTATGTAAAGGAAAACAATTTTTTATTTATTAAAAAAAAACACACACACACAAATTACATCAAGGAAACTAAAACTAAAATTTTTTAAAAGCTTTATTTTTAATTTAATTTTTGATGTCTATATTCTCTCAATCTACGACTGCTTTTAGAACCACCTTGTAAATCATATATCTATGATATATTTTTATTTTCTACAGAGATTAGAATGTAGGCCTAGTGGTCTAATGGCTAAGACGTCTAACTTCTGAGCAGTATTCTACCTAATAGAAATAGTGCATCTTTCTTTCTTGACTATCTTTTTTTTTTTATTCCTATTGATACTTTTCAGTGGTTTTCGAGTTAGAAATAGTGATGGTTTTTGAGTTACAAATAGTGATTTTTCAGTATTCTACCTAATTAAATACTGCTTCTTATTTCTTGACTCTTTTTTTTTTTTTTTTTTTTTTTTTATTTCAAATGATACTTTTCAGTGGTTTCTGAGTTACAATAGTGTTCAGTATTCTATCTAATAGAAATACTGCTTCTTTCTTTTTTGAGTCTCTTTTTTTATTCTAAGTGGCACTTTTCAGTGGCTTTTGTGTTCCAAATATTGATGGTTTCTGAGTTACAGATAGTGATTTTTCAGTATTCTATCTAATAGAAGTATCGCTTCATTCTTTTTTGACTCTCATTTTAATTATAATTGTCACTTTTCAGTGACGTTTGAGTTACGTTATTGATGGTTTTTTAATTGCAAATAGTGATTTTTTCGGTATTCCACCTCAAAAAAAGAGTGCTTCTCTCTTTCTTGACTCTATTTTCTTTACTCCAACATCTGGCGTGTACACCCACATATTTTTCAATATCACATAGGATTTGGTTAAGTAAGAATATTTAAAATATTGCAACGTTTCGGCAATTATCGTTCTAATTGTCAGTTTCGAATTACAAATAAACTGACTGATGTGAAATAAATAAACAATCTTGAGATTCAAAAAAAAGATTGAATACATTCCTTATTGGTGGGGGAAAGGAAAGGAGATATAAGTCAAAAAACCATATGAAGAGAGTTGTAGTCCCTATGGCCTAATGGATAAGGCATCTGACTTCGGATCAGAAGGTTGCAGGTTCGATTCCTGTCGCGGATGTTTCATTGTAAAAATTATTTCTATTTTCCATTCTCTCAGAAAATTGCGCCGGACAGACACACAGACACACAGACAGACAGACAGACAGAGAAATAAAAGATTTTAGTAATATAGATTAATTATATCAGATTTCTTATTAATTATAATGATTTTACGGTCATTAGAAAGGATTATGAGGAGTATAATCAAAATTATTTTAGTTAAAGTGATTAATAATTTCAAATAAAAATAATTAAAACTTATAAAAACAATTATAGGTATTAACAAACATAATTTAGATTAAAAATTAAAGGACTTTAAAAATGAAATTAAAGAAAGCAAACTATGTATTTATGGTAATTAGTGATTTTTTTTTAGATTAAATTAAATTTGAACTAATTTTTTTATATTTTTTATATTAATTGAAGTTATAAAAATTATTAAGTAAAATATTAAATGTGTGTGATCATTTGAAAGCGATTACAGCTAAAGAATATTTAATCTGTCTAAGTATAATTAATGCGTAGAATAAATTAGATTTCCTTGACAAAAGAAAGCATAAATGTCATTATATAAAAAGAAAAAAAGTTGTTCATTCGAAAAATAATTGTACATTCACTTACATTGATTGGTTTTGCCTCATAGCTCCTTATCTATCCATTCGTCCGACTGTTTATGAACATCAACTCTGTCTTCCTTGCGCTTGGCTGCGGGTTGGAGGTGGAAGGTTCGATACCCGGCTTCGGCGGAGGGCGGGGATTTTTCGACGCTCCATTCTCCTTGGAACAGGCCCCAGGCTGTACCCAGCCGTAGCTTGAATGGGTATCTGGTTTCTTTCCCGGGGTTTAAAGGCGGGCGGATATCGGGTTGACCACCCGACCTCAACTTAGTCCCGTTGGTCACGGAACGCCGGGAGCAGTATCTCCCAAGAGCCACATAGGCCCAAGAGGGACACTTACACTTTTTAGATGGGGTAGATACTTATAAGCAGGGCCCGGATTTGGATGACCTAAAAATGTTTAAAAAATGACCTATAAAATGACTGCAAATATCCCATAAAATGATCCGAAAACTTAAAAAAAGACCCAAAAATTTGAATGAAACTGACATAATTTCATCACACAAAAAAAAATGCAAACAAGCTATTTCATTGTATGTTGAAATGATTTTAATAAGTACCTAATATAATTTAATTATTATTTTACAAATACGAAGTATTTGCACACAAATACTGGTTATTATTTCAGTATATTGTTTGGCACTCAAAGTTCTGTGTTCTTTTCTTCAAGGGAAATAAAACTTCATAGTATGTGGAACTTTAAGGCTGCAACATCTGAACCATACGCAAAAAATGCATCATAAACCATTAAGAATGTAAGAAAATGACTCAAAACGTATAAAATATTCTAATGAATTCCATAAAATGACATAATAATGACACGGAAAGCGAGAAAATGACCTAAAAATAAAATACTTAGAAAAATGACGAAAAAAATGACTTAATAAATATGCATTTCTGTAAAATGGGGGCCATGAACAGAATTTGTATATAAGTTAGCAATGTCTGTGGTGAACCATTTAAAAGATGAATCCTGAGCCTGCTTTTAAGGAAGGCAAGTATCTACCCCATCTACAAAAGTTTCATCTTTGTGTAACGTATGGTTTGTAAGTTATTTTAATTAGAGACCGAGCTCACAAACAACGTACAATTTTAGATTTCTTATCTATTGGTCATATAAAGGGTCTGCCAGAAAAATGTATACACACTTTAAAGAACAAAAACTATTTATTACGTATTTGTATTACATGTAAATACTGATCAGAAGTGTGGTACTGTCTTCAGTTAAGCACATGCTTACTTTAGATGCTCAAAATGTTCGCCGTTGGCGTCCAGACACATTGCGCAACGACGAACGGTCGCCCCAGCTACGGCGGACAATGTTTCAATCGAGATCGCGGCACATGCCGCTGTAATTTCCCGGCGAAGATTCTCCACCGTGCGCGGCTTCTATCGATAGACTTGATCTTTCACAGTTCCCCACAAGTCAAAGTCCATAGGGGTTAGATCTGGCGACCGTGGGGGGAATTCAATGGGTCCTCTTCTTATAAGTTCCTGTAGCTTGTCATCCAGGAAAGCTCGTACGGCTAGGTGGTAGTCTGGTGGCGCCCCGTCCTGTTGGTAGAGGACCTCATCATCAGCTTCGTAAAGTGCCCGTACACCTGGTAAAATTGATGTGCATTTCCAGGTACACTTCTCCAGAGACATTAACATAAAAAAAGGGTCCTACTAAGTCCCTAGATGATAGTCCACTCCAAACATGAACCCCTGGTAGATTAACCGCCTTATCCACAAGAACATGCGGATTTTCCGGTGCCCAGTAGACGCAGTTACACCGATTCACTGTTCCATTAACTTTACACTGGAACTGACGCGATCTTCATTGAAACATTGTCCGCCGTACCTGCGGCGACCGTTCGTCGTTGCGTAATGTGTCTGGACGCCAACGGCGAACATTTTGAACGTCTAAAGTAAGCATGTGCTTAACTGAAGACAGTACTACACTTGTGATCAGAATTTACATGTAATACAAACACATAATAAATAGTTTTTGTTCTTTAAAGTGTGAATACATTTTTCTGGCGGACCCTGTATAATCATAAATGAATCGGAATATTTTTTTTTGTAAAATAACCAACCTCGAAAATTAAGACTTAATTGGATGTACAATTTTTGAATTACAGCGAGTATTGCTACATAAAGACAATGCATTATAACAACCTACACCTATCTCTGGAATATGAGCTCACTAGGATATTATTTTTGAGTTTCCTGATCAAATATGAAGGAGACGACGGACCGATATTCTCTAAAATATGCTTTTGAAACTTTATTTTTATTCTAACTTATTTTATTTGTGACAGGGGAGTTACAAATGTTACATCAAACTACTGCTAACTGTAGTGAGATATAAACATATATCAGTGGCGTATATAAAATATATTTTCGGGGGGGGGGGCCGACACCCCATGGAAACCTATCTGATCAACCAAAAAAAAAAAAAAAAAAGGGGGGGGGGAAAGTGGGGGGGGGGGGGGGGCCGGGCCAAAAAATCTATTCAACTAAACAAAAAAAACAATGAAAATCTATCTGTTCAACCAAAAAAAACGTTCGGAGGACATATCTTCATTATTTCGGGAGGGGCCCGGGCCCCCCCCCCTTATATACGCCCCTGACATATATTAATGGTTTTATTGGTGATGTTAATTATTATATTTATCAACCAATAAAAACTTAGAAAATGCCCAAAAGTAGTAATCAACCGTCATAAACCAGCGCGAAAATAGCGGGAGGAAAAATATTATCCTTTGCGGGGAATGCTCGTTACAAGGAAAGATTTATATTTTTATAAAAAAAAAACAAATGTAATGTGCAGAAAAAAGTCATTACAAAATAATAAAAAAACAACAACAAAGTTTATTTACATATAGTCTTTGGTTTTTTTATTTCTTCATTATATTTTGTTGATCTGAATTTCAAAATTAGAGCTTTTTCTTTATTCATCTTAAAATCTAATAAAAACTGAAAAAAACAAAACAGAAAAAAAACTTTTTAATCTCCGTCTTCCTTGTTTTTTAAAGCTGTTTTTTTAATTATTAAGCAGAACATTAACGTAAATCTTCTTTTGGATTCCTTGGATCTGCCCTATTTCTGATTGCAGAAATATCATATACTAAAGAGCAGTTGTTGCAATATGGGCTGAAATTCTTCCTAACACACTATCAAATAGAAACAAACCTTTTAAGAAACGACCAGAACATTAGATTCTTTTTATATCTGGCAAAGCTACTGATTCGATGTTGAAATTAATAACAATTTGAATATATTAACAGTTTTATAGTCGTATTTGACTGATCCTCCAGTCATCTTAGTCTCATGATCTTACCTCAAAGCAGAATAGGTGTTTGATGGGTTAACCTCTAACCTAAAAGCTTAACAAGGAAAAGTTAATAAGCAGAGCATTGAGCAATGTGCAGCTGGCGGAAATTCTTTGTTAAAAAATAAAGAAATAAAATAAATAACCCGAATGGAGGTTAGGCTTATGAAACTTCAGATGCAGAATAATTACATTGTTCATCTGTGAAAAAAATCACAGATTTCCAGATGATTCAACAAAAGAAAGAGAAAAAAAGGGGAAAACAAGCTTTATTGAAATAAAAAATGAATTTTACTGAAGGCTTAACTTTTAATCTTTTTTTTTTAATTTGTTGTTGAAATGCAGTCAACATTGTTTATCGTTAACATTTACTTTTCTTTTAATCAACATAAGAAACTAAGGTTCTTTGTAAATAAAATACTGATATGATCGATGACCTCTTTTCGTTTTTATTTTATAATACTAAAGTTTATTAAAACAGTAATTTAAGATTTATTATCTGGTATTAGGATTGTACTATCATTTTCTGGTAGCCTTTGTTAGGAATGATATCTTCTCGATGTAGTGGTTGGGGAGCTTTAATTCAGAATTTTTTTCCTTACTCTATAGGAAAATCCTAATGTTAGAATCAATGTTAGAAAGATCCTTGAAAATCTTTCTAACATTGAGAAAGCATTTCCCAAACCGTTAAGTGACGGTTAAGTTACGTAAGTTACTAGTAATCTCATCTTGATTATTTGACATTCACTGTCCGGAAAAAAAGCGTGAGTTAAACTATCTCCGTTTGTTACTTTCAGGGTCCAGATCTTAAGAAGCTGCGATCTCCAGTGTTATATTAAAGATGCCTTCTTCTCGGGTTTCAAATTTTCTTCCAAAAAAAAAATGCATTTACTAGCGTATACGCCCGTCAACATTGACTGAAGAACAATGTAACTGCTTTTACTTGAGATAGAGTATTTTAAGTAGAATTTTTTTCTGTGTTGGATATTATTTTTAATTTCTTCATTCATGTCGAGAAATGTCTCTAACGATTCCTCAGTTCATTGCTAAGGGCGAGCTTCTGCATCTAATGCTCGTCTGGCCTGCGCTTGTAGAAGGCTAAAAAAAATGAACAAAAAATTCAAATTCAAATCTAGTACGCTAAAATTAATGAGATTTTTTTTTCTTTGGCTTTTCTCTCATTGAGTCACACACACAGTGGGAGTGATAAGAGATATTTAACAAAATTTGAATATAGTCCCCTTGACCTAATGGATGTCTGACTTCGGATCAGAAGGTTGCAGGTTCGATTCCTGTCGCTGACGTTTAATTACAGAATTATTTCTATTTTCAGAGGAAATTAAAATTATTTTCTAAATACAGAGGAAGTGCATTAGACACAGACAGATCTGGAAAACGAAATAAGATAGGGAATTTTTTGAAATAAAAATATTACCTGAAGTTAAATAATCGAATACTGTTATGTAACTGATACTTATTGTGGTTGATGGGCAGTTTAAACAGAGGTGCCCCCCCCCTCCACATTCTTTTTAATTTTTTTCAACCCCCCCCCCCCTCCCAAAATTGAAAAGACACCCCCCAAAAAAAACCGACTTTTACACTCTTAGTTTTTTTCAACCTCCCCCTCCCCCCAAATTCAAATGACAACCAAAAAAAAAAACAAAAAAAAAAAGATTTTCCCCATATTTAATTTTTTTCTCCCCCCCCCCCCAAAAAAAAAAAAAAAAATTTCAATAGCGCAGTCTGCGCCGTGACTCCCCTGCGTGGGCACCCCTGGTTTAAAACATATGACATTCTCGCCAAAAGATTTCTATATACGGTATGTAACAAAAAAGAAAACTGCAAAAATTTGGCAAAAATTCATAGAAGCCGACTGTTTTATTTGGGATCTGTTAGGTCAACAGCGATTTCAGTTAATAGGAGTGTTTTTGACACCCTCCTCGAATTTTAGAATTTCAAGATACTTTATTTCAGTGAACATTTTGAAAAATCGAAATATTATTCATTTTGATTTTAAATTGTGGCTCCTGGTATTTCTTGGTCATCATACATTGAATATTTACGCTCTCTTCTGAGCACAGTAGTTATGAGATATTCCATGGAAAAAAATATCTAACAGCAGGCTCTTAAGTTTAATTTAAATTAGAAATGAACTTGAATTTTCATTTAAAATTTAATATTAATTTCAAAACTGTTGGACTAGTTTAGAAATATAAAAAACGGGTTTGTTGCTTCCATTTAACCAAATTCCAAATGGATTATTAATGACATTATTATGTAATGTACAATGAAGTTTAATAAAAGTATTATTTATATATATTATTTATTATTATTCTGTCGTTTAAATTAAAAAAAATAATTTTAATCAAATTTTTAATAAAACTTTGATTAAATTACCTCAGTTTGTTCTGTGGTAAACCTATTTTTTTTTTACTGTTGCACATAAAAAAAACAAACATAAAGGAATTGGATGTAGGTGGAATTAATGTATGAATTTCTATTGCTACGAAACATCTATTTCTTTTTTTTTTTATTATTTGAAAACATTAAGAACTCGAACAATTTTCGGGGAACAATTAAAATTGATTAAATAAGCGACAATTAGATTAAAAAAGCAATTCATTAATCAAGAAATTCGTTAGTGCAGAGAAAATAAATTTCAGCACAAGAAGCCATCATCGTAGGAAATCCGGGATAGCTGTTTCATTCTTATTAGATTCTTAAGCCTGATTTAGCCTCGATGATAGACTGTGTGAAAGGTTACGGAGACCATTTCCGTTTTCTTTCAACATTAAACAATAAAAAAATAAAACGTTGAAAATCCCAGTTTTAAACCTCTTGTCCTTTCACTGAAAGGCTCAAACCAGTTGAAATAGAAAATAAAACAAGGCACGAAATCAATTGAGGAATGGGAAAAAAAAAAAAAAAATTAACGTACACGGATAAATCGTTAAACAATTAATCCGATTACTAAGAAAGCCCACGCAAATTATAAAATAAAAGTGCATTATAAAAGGATTAATTGTTAAACATAATGAGAATTTTTGTCCTGTTAATTTCTCGACAAAGGATTCAAACATAAAATTAGATTCTCTCTAATCCTTAAATAGGCATAACAAGTTTGAGGAAGACCCATCCTGGATTGAAATGTATTATAGATGCAACCACAAACACTTACACGTACAGTATTTATAAAATTAATTGATTTGATGAGCTTACTTCTTAGGAAAGTAGACTAAAAAGATATTTTAAACAAAACAAAATAAGAAACAAGGACAGCACTGGAATAAATAAATTGCCTTTCTGATTCAGTTATCGGAATGAATTGGGAACGGCCGTTTCGTCCTGCAAGGGACTCATCAGCCCAATCCCGCCTTCCCCGATAAAAGACCCAGAAAGGCAAGAGCTTATCTTAAGGCCACCGTCACACCTGGCAGTGACCCCCGAAACAAGAAAATCAACCTTTTTAAATAAAAAGATATTTTATTCAGGATTTTCTGAAGGAAAATAAAAGGAATAATATATAAAAATAAATAAAAAAGGGGCGAGACCAGTGTTTACAAGTGACATCCCAAAACAGCTGTTTCTCGCTAAATTGGCGATCATCAGTTGGGAGTAGTCATTGTAAACACACCTAGTCTTTACAGATGACTTGGTGTGACCTTTTTAGCGAGAAACAGCTGTATAGGGATGTCACTTGTAAACACTGTTTCACCTCTTTTTAATATATTTTTTAAGCATTTGTTAAAAAAAAAAAAGCGCCTAAAAATGCATTATTTTCATTGCATTTTAAGTTATATATACCTTAAAAGACACACAAAGATAATTATAAATTAATTACTTTTTAATCAAATTATTTATAAATTTCTTGCCAAAATCTTTTTACATTAATTATATGGGATTATAATTAGTCTTTTTGATAACTATTTACAATTAATATTTCATTTACTATTTACAATTATAAATTAGATAATATATACACATAATAATACGACTAATTGTAATCTATTTACAATTATCTTGCTGATGATGGGGAACTTCTGTACTTCCTTGAAACTGTTCAAATAATGTATTGTATGAATTTTTTAATTTTTATTTATTTTTTAATTATTTTCTATTAAATTATTTATTAATTTAAATAAGTTTCTAATGAGAACAAAAAATTAATTTCTGCCAAAATGATCTTATTTGTAAATATATTAATATTACATTATATATTTGTAAATATAATTGAATTGTTAATTAGAAATATTTATTGTAAATAACTAATAGATCAATTGTAAATATTAATAATAATTAATAATTTTTAATTGTAAATAGATTATAATTAGTCGTATAATGTGTATATATTATCTAATTTATAATTGTAAATAGTAAATGAAATATTAATTGTAAATAATTATCAAAAAGACTAATTGTAATTCCATATAATTAATGTAAAAAGATTTTGGCAAGAAATTTATAAATAATTTGATTAAAAAGTAATTAATTTATAATTATCTTTGTGTTTCTTTTAAGGTATATATAACTTAAAACTTAATTTTATACATACGTTAAAAATTGATTTCATTGCATTTGGAAAATTCGTTGAGATTGTCTGAGGAGAGCATATGAATTGCCCCTTTGTTTTATTTTAATCTGTATTTTGTCTTTACTTTAGTTTTCTGGAGGTGTCACACTTAATCCTATTTCCAAATAAAAAAAATTTTTTCTAAAAAGAAGGCTAAAACAGTTGTTCCATTTGTTAATAATTGAGAAAATGACGATTTTATATAATCTCGAAACCCAATATTTTTATTATTGATCAAATTTCCGGTAACGCTAAATCATTAGTGGGGGAAAAATGAATAAAATTTAATATTAATTCTAAAATGTATAATTTCCAAATTATGATTTTTTTAAAATTAGTTAAGAAATTTGAACTAATTATTAAAAAAAAATCATAATTGGAAATTATAACATTTTCGAATTGTAACAGAAGTAACAAAGTCACATGAGTAAATTTGTATTTTTTTTCTAAAATTAATAATTTACAAATCTAAAATTCTCTTAATAAAGTTTTTATTTAAATTATTGAAATTTTAGAATCAACGCAATATTTCGTCTATTGAGAAGAAATATGATAACATTTCCTTAGAAGTTGGATCAGGAAACTGGTCATCAGATTCCTTTTAAATAATTTATCAGTTTTCAGTGTTTTTGGTGCAGATATAAAGATGAACAATGAACTGATCCTATAAGAAATTGACGTGTGCAAATGTCAATAAATTAGGCTTCAGGCCGAACACACAAGAGTGCTACTAAATTTTAGATTATTCATTCATTGTGTGTTCGGTCTGAATCCTAATTTGTGAACTGATAGCATCCCCTTCACTTTTTTTTTAATTATAAAAACTATCTTTATCTTATTAAAACTATCTTTTTATATTAAAGCTATAGAATTCCCTTCTAAGTCATAGAACTGAGGACTAGATGTAAATAAAATCCAGGACGATAAGCGTGCATTGAAAACTGTGAAAGTCTGTGTAGGGTAAACAACAAAACGTATTCAAGGTGTATTATCTGTTGCCAGTCCCATTGCAGGTGCGTTGCAGTCGAGAACCTGTCATTTAATGTCACAAATAGTAAGACTGTAGGTCCGGGATCGTACGTAGTCTTGCCGTTGCTTGTTGGTGACTCCTGGGTCCGTCTTGAACTCAGTTACTGCTTATGATGGTGCTGGCATTGCGGCCTGTATGAGGGCTGTAAGCATTTAAGACACACCAGCTTTTCTGAAGCCTAGTGATCCTTCCACGCTCTAAGTATGTTAACTGTCGTCATCTATAGGGAGCAGAGCCGTTTCTAGGTGTTCTGCCACCCTAGGCGAGAACTGAAAAATGCCGCCCCCTCCCTTTCAAATGCCGCCCCCACCAACAGACAACCAAAAAAAAAAACGACGATCCTATTTTAACAACCAAAAAAAAAAAAACGGAATCCGTCCTTCTGCCGCCCTAGGCGGCCGCCTAGTCTTGCCTAATGGTAGAAACGGCCCTGACAGGAAGGCATCTTTAGCGATTTAGAATACAATGAGAGTTTAAAAAAAAGGACACTATTTTTTTTTTATTTCCAATTTTTATTTTAATTAAAGCTGTTAAAAAGAATATCAAATTTGTATAAAGCTATTAAAAAAAAACAAAAAAAAAAACAAACAAACCTAAGAATTTTAAATCTTAACTTTCGGAAGAAATAAGAAGATTCCATTTATAACCTCCTGTCTTTACTTATAAAAATTGTTTAAGACGAGTGTTTATTTCATAGTAGTTTCCCAACAACGAGAATTGAATGACCTAGAAGCTGTTAACTGAACTAAATATCAGTTTTTTTCCCCCTTATTCCTCCATATATTTTGTATTTTTCCTGAACTTACTGCTGTTTTACTCTGGAAGTTTCGTCAGATGTGGACATGAAAAATGAAGTTCAAATAATTGATTTCTCTGCTAAAGAAAAAAATTATTCACAATTCTTTCTTTATCTGATCATGTAATAGGTAATATTTTTTTAAATTATTAAATATTTTTAAATTAGTAAATCAAATTTTTACTTTAATTCAGTATAAAAAGAATTAAATTGTAACTTAATAAATAAAGTTTTAGTAGTGAAATGAGTAGCTCACAATATGAGTAGCTCACTATTGATTAATTTTATTAAATTAGAATATTAACAGTTCATGAAAATGTCAGTGAATGAAGCCCCGCTTTATTTTAGATATTATTTTAATTGTTTCTATGTCAATGACTACTTTTTACAAAATTACAAAAAGGATTTCAAAAACATACAAATTTAGTCATCAACATAGGTAAATCCGGTAGAGATGCCCCACAGGGAGAGACGCCCCAGTTATTGTATTTCAATCAGTGTACGTCAGAGTGCGCTAGTTACCCATTGTGTTGTTAGTAGGGAAGCAACAATTGACCTTGAAGAAGTTTTAGCGGTTTTCATTGTTATATACTGTTTGTTTTTGCTGAGAAAAGGTAAGATATGACTTTCGATTACCCTAATTCTTATTTAGTGTTATGACAAACTTAACTTAAAATGCATTTCTGATTGATGGATCGGTCAAAATGGTCTCAAATGGTTTGAAGTATATACGAAGAGATTTGGGTTTGCTCAGTATTGGCCATTTTGGCTCCTCCGGCAAAAGTCCCAGCATGGGGCATCTGTCCCTGACTGTTGGGATAGATGCCCCGGCTGGAATCGGGAGAGACGCCCTGCAATTTCACGTAGGGTGAGACGCCTCACTTATCCAGAAATTAGAAATTTCTCTAATAGAATATAGATATTTAGTGTTTACGGTTTTTTTAAACTTAATTAATATTTTTTAAAAGCAGAACTTCTAGTAATAGTAAGAACAGCATATTAAAGTTCAGATTAATCTAAAATTTGTGATTTTAATATTATTGTTTTTAGATTACTAGCAGAATAAAAAATATTCATGTCAGTAAGTATTTCAGTAAGAGAGTTCGTATAAGAAAATAGTAAATACATAAATAAATAACATTAAACCACATAAAATTCAAACTGAAATTATATGATTAAATCTTTGAAAACAATAACTGGAAAAGTACTACATTCTGTTGTACACACACACACACACACACACACACACACACAAATTATAAACCACTGATCTACTTTTATGGTTTGTATAACTTGGTGTTATACATTTATTTATGTATTTATTTATAGATGCCGACGGAGTACCGTAGGAAACCTGGTTCTACAAGAGGATCCTGGACGACAGAGAACCTGAGAGAAGCCATAACAAGGATTCGAGCTGGAGAGATAGGAATTAATGAAGCAGAGAGGTATTATGGGATTCCTTCAAGGACACTAAGGCGGAGAAGAGACTCAGCCAATTTAAATAAAGGTCCCCTCGGACCTCAAAGTGTCTTTGGTCCAGAAAATGAAAAGAAACTTGTGGCCCACTTACAGAGATTAGAGAAGTCCGGTTTTGCTCCAGATCGAACTACTGTCCGAAAAATGGCGTTTGAGCTTGCTGAGAAACTCAAATTAAATCACTCTTTTAATAAAGAGAAGTGTATGGCTGGCTATGATTGGCTGAATTCTTTTTTGCGAAGAAACAAGGAATTGACCATTCGAAAAGCTGAAGGTTTATCTCTTTCACGGGCAGAAGGAATGAACAGAGAAGAGGTCAATGCTTTCTTTGAAACTTTAACAGAAATTTTTAATAAACATGAGTTTTATACAAAACCTGGCAGTGTGTTCAATATGGATGAAACGGGTTGCCAGCTAAACAATGTGACAGGAAAAGTAATTGCCACTAAAGGAGCAAAAGATGTTCATGCTATTACGAGTGCAGAGAAGGGAGAAAATGTTTCCATTACAGCATGCATTAATGGAGAGGGAACTATATTTCCACCAGTTCTGATTTTTAAAGGACAAAGGGAAAACGAAGCTTACGCTCATGGTTTGCCTCCAGGCTCCCTAGTTTTCATGAATCCCAAGTCTTCGTACATTTCAGCAGAACTCTTTTACAGATGGCTTAAAGAACACTTTTGCCCTCGTAAGCCTCCTGGAAAGGTTCTTCTAATTCTCGATGGCCATACGGCACACAAAAGCTCGATAGAGATGTTGGAATTTGCAGATGAAAATGATATCATTCTTCTCTGGCTCCCGAGTCACACAACCCATGCTTTACAGCCTCTTGATAGATCATTCTTCAAGCCTTTTAAAGGAGAATATCAGAGAGAAACGGCAAATTGGATAAAACATAATCCCCACACTTCAATCAAGAAGATACATGCCGGGACACTGATAGGAAATGCATGGACCAAGAGTGCTTCAATGGAAACGTGTATCAACGGATTCAGAGCAACTGGTATATTTCCTTTAGATTCCACAGCCATCCCAGACCGCTTTTTTGCTACCTCAGACTTAATCGAAACACAAAATTCTCAAGATCACCTTCAGCAAGCAACAAAATCTACAACCTGTCGAGATTCTCAAGTTGTCATCAACGATCCTCAACCCTCCACCAGTAACTCATCCAGTAAAGCCCAAGAAGTTGAAACCCCTTCCAAACTTCTCGACAGCATCAGTCCAGTTCCTCGGTTTGTGAAACATCCGAAAAGCAAAAGGAAAAAGTCAGTAAGAGTGCTTGATGAAGATTTCATCGAAATGAAAAGAATGAAGCAACAATCTAAGAAGAAAACGAATACAGATGAAAAACGAAAGACAAGCCTACGTTCGAGTAAAATAGATCCGAAAATCACGGGAAAGATAGCAGGCGGATCCAAAAGTGACAAAGATGATAACGATCCTGAACTTCTCCCTGAAAGTACTGCTTCAAATTCTGAAAATGAGTGTCTTGAGTGCCTGGAGGACTATTACGAAACTCAACTCCAAGTTGAATGGGTGAAGTGTGTCGACTGCAGTGGTTGGCTGCATGAAACCTGTACACTTTACAACATTCGTTGTAACACTTGTGGTAGAAAGGACAAACTTAAAAAAAATCCAAAAAAATAGAATAAGACAACTATCTGCACTTGAATTTTTAAACTTTCTCGTAATGTTGAATTTTTAAATGCAACAATTTCAGGAGTTTTCATATCATATCCTAAATTGATGCATTCTTACCAGCAATGATTTCTGGGCATTTATATTTAGCATGCTGAAATGTACCTTTTCAAAATACTTTTTTGTTTATCGAACACAGTTTTATTATATGTGGATTTTATTTATGTATTTAATAAATTTTCAAAGGCCTTAATGCAGTTTTTCAGTATTTTTTTCTGATATTTAGAGATGGGGCATCTCACCCTGAAGGGGCGTCTCACCCCTAAAAAAGCTAGTTTTAGTATTTCACAAAAAAACTGCTTTTGAATAAATTTTTAATTTGCAATATTTTTTTCCTAATACCTTAAAAGTTAATAAATAAGTAAATATAAGTTTAATTTTTTTGCTATGAACCAAAAAAATTGAATTCGAGATTTCCCTTAGGTGGGGCATCTCTACCGGATTTACATCAACTAACTGAATTATTTAGTTAAGGCAAATTTCATACTGAGATATCTTTAAATTTTAATAATCTTACTATTATTATGTAATATTACTATTAGAGTAATATTATATGTTTTGAATTAGGATATTGTTTTTAATGTAAAACATCTAAGACTAATTTCTGCTCATGTTCGATGTTAGTTCAAATAGCTGAAGATGAATGTTCGAGTTAAAGGTTATTTTATCCGTAATTGATTAACTCGATACCTAATGGATTCTTAGTATCAATTTGTTTAAATACTCTTTGTTATTTATTTAAGCATTCGACAGTTATAAAAAGATGATTTATTTGTATTGTCGATATTAACTTGATTTGAATATATATCTAATACTTTGTTTCTTTTCCTGTGTGGACTAATAACTTTCCTATGGTTCAAAGGTTGGACGTTGATAGCTGAGAGAAACTGATATTACTTCAGATCCTAGAACTATTTGAGCAAAAGATGTTTGGTGGGAAGACATTTAAGACCATAAGGGATAAGGTGATGTAATTCAACAAGTTTAAATAAGTTAAGTGAACTTAAAACGTGTCTTAAAACCAGTAGAACTGTTGTCAAGAACTGTTGAAGAAAGACGATTGTAGTATTTTAAAGTTAAAAAACCAAGGCGTTATTATTAATTTTTTTTTTTTTTTTAGAAGCTTTTTTTTTTTGTTTAACTTCTCTTAGTTTTTCTTATGGATATATTTTGAGTAAACTTAAAAATTATGGGGTGGTAGCAGAGCTTTAGCAATGTAAACGCTGGAGAATTTCAGGGAAGTTCAAAACGTTAAAAATATAAAATAAATAAAATAATAACTTAAAAATACTTATCGTAACTTATAATTATTTGTAGGCTTGATAAAGAGAAGACGTTATTTTATCTTCTCGAAAATTATAGTTTTAAAAAAATTAAATCACTGACACTTCTATTAAAGAATTAGGGCAGGGAGGTCTCGTATCAACTTTATACAAAATAAGTAATGACCGAAGAAATTTAGTAAAAAAAAAAAAATATTTTTTTAATATTAGTAGCTGACTGTTTCATTTTATTCAATTTAATTGATATTTAGAGTAATTTCAACGAAGTGCTTAGAAGAGGGATACCATTATATATTTTAAGATAAATAAGAATTTATAATTAAGATAAAATATTAAATTCGTTGAAATTACGTTCACCCAAACAGTATATCCAGATTAAAATATCAATTTTTTTTAAAAAAATGAAATTTAAGTTAGAAGAACTTTTTGTTTTATAAATAAGAATAAAAGCAAAACAATAATCTAGTTCAATATCAACGAAACACGAATTTAAAAAAAAATAAAAGGAATTAAACTTAAAATTATAAACAATTAGTTATAAAGAGTTGCTTCCATTTTTCCATTCATCCGAACTTTATGATTGTTATGATGTCTGATCCTACTGATTTTGATTAAAAATCAGGCCAGTAGGTGAGGAGATACTGGCCAAAAATGATGTTGAAAATGGAAATCATTCTATTAATGACATTTTTCTTCTTCTTTACCTCTGATACGATCTCTTACCACAACCCTCAGCTGTACCTCTTTTACCTTACGAAACAGATATTTCAGCAAGTTTATCTGTTTCTCTGTCCTACGAAGGCTTGTATTATGGATACAACAAATTTTTATGAAATGTTTGTAGTCAAAAGGCCTTTAACAATGATTGAATTATTGACTTATTGAGAACGAAGCGCTTTATTCGTTGGATAAAAATTAATCTATATCTGTTCTGAATAACATGTGAACAGTTTCTGACATTAAAGAAGAATTCTAATAAGAACTTACAGCAGAAACAAATCAACTCTGCGATAAGATAAATCTTAAAGATACGATATTTTTGACGACTCTTCTCTGTAGTGTAGGATTCACTAACTTAAATGTAGAGATAAGATTTTTTTTTTGTTTGTTTTGTTATTGGTGAAACTGTGTCTATTCAATTGTTGCCATATGTTCCATCTGTGAAATAGAAATCAATGAACAACTTTCATTGATAAAAGCTCAACAGATGTGAAATCACAGTCAGGAAAAAAAAAAAAAAAAAATCAGAATTCATAGTCATAAATTGTTTGATATTCTAGCCTAATTTTTGTTTGTCTGTGATATTAAATCTTTTCAAAAGACAATGAATAAAAATACTCAACTTATGTTAAAAAGGATTGGGACCAGTGTTTACAAGTGACATCCCAAAATAGCTGTTTCTCGCTAAATTGGATCATCAGTTGGAGTAGTCACCAAGTCTCAATACAGAGGTGAATATAAATGGAAGTAGGAATAACTGCCTCACCCTTTTTTAATGTAGACCTATTAATGCCTTTTTTTAGGAGCTTTTTCTTTATTTTAATGCGCATAGAAAATTCGTTGAAGCTGTCAGAGAACAGCACATGAATTTCCTTTATTTTATTTTTAATGTGTAGTTTGTTTTTAGTTTGTCAGTGGAGGTGTCAGACTTATTCCTACTCCACTTACGTCTTTGGTAATTCAAGTCTCTAATTGATTCATTTCTTTTATTTTAATAACTAGTTGACCCGTGCGAATAATTCGCAGCAAAAAACCATCTTGAGAAATAATAAACAACTCCAAAGCTGTCTTGCATATTAGTTAAACACATTATCAATAAATGGCGCCTTCTCCATTTTTATAAAAAGGTGTTTAAAATACAGTTTTTTTAACGAAAACATTAATTTTCATCAATTAGTTTATTTTTCGTCATTAGCGGTGAACATTATCTTCAAAATGATGTCTCAATCATTGATTTTGATGAAAACGAGAAAAACCATGGAAAGTCTACTAATTAGAAATACCAAAAAGATAAATATTAATAGAAATGAAGGTGTTAATGTAAACAAATTTATTGTGGAAATGGCCAAAGAGTTTTACAATATATGTATTTCAAATTGTAAAAATAAGGTGAAAATTAAAGAATTAGGAGAATAGCATTTGTAAGTATTGTTGTAAAAATACAATTTCATGAATGTCTCATATCTGTATCGTTTTCCTCTACTTGTTTGTAACGTATTGTTGTTGTTTTTCGGCTTTGAAAAAGAAAAGAAGTCATGTCTTTTCGAAAATTAAGAGATATTTATTTCAATAAATGTATGGTTTTATACATTTATTTTTGTTTTATTTTGAAGATTTGAAGACTTTTCAATAGATAGAATGTCTAGAAGAGGGAGAATTAAGAAGACTTATGGTAGAATTTCTAACTGTTATGAGGAATTTTACTTTAATGTTCTGTACAAACAAGAATACAGTACGATATTTAAATATTGGATCTCCAAAATTCTAAACTATAAATAAGAAATAGACATTAAAAGTAAAATAAAGAAAATTCATGTGTTGAATTCCGCCAGCCTCAATGAATTTTCCATGAGCATTTAAATAAATAAAAACGCCTAAAAATTCATAAATACACTAAAAGTGAATATAATATGATCTTTAAGGAAACGTTTAATTCCAATTCTTCTTCTTGTGAAAATGGAACTTGAATGCTAATATATATATATATTTGCCCGGGTACCGTACTTCGCTCCTGAAACCCTTGCATACATAGCAAAAAAAAAAAAACCAACTATTTATTTAGCAAATTGTGGCCTTCTTCGGATAACTCATATGTATTGCGGGTTGGCACCACACACCTATATATCGATAAGGCAACTTTAAAGCGAAAATATAAATCCTCTTTATTCCCTATCCCTGGGAATTTCGAAAAATCCGGCCTCATTCTTGTCTACATCATAAAGGGAACCTCTTCGCGACATTTCAGGGTTTGGGCTGGGTCAGAGAGTGAGTGAGTGAGTGAGTCAGGACTTTTCTTTATAAATATATAGAACACGCCAAACTCAAAGCGGCCTCTTCGAGTTTCGCAATGCAAAGATTTTAATCAATCATTTGCAATTTAGAAATTTAGAAAGTATAGAATATAAGAATAAAATTAACTTATATTACTAATATATACTTAATATTTTAGAATGCGAACCCATCGCATATTAAATATTATTTTTTTTCCGACACCATCTTTAATTTCTGGGAAGTTACGACCTACCTCAAATCTACACGAACTAAATCTAATCATCACCTCCCACGTAGCCATACCTAAAAATCATCAATGACGTCACGAACTCTTATCGAATACAGTAATGAATATTTTAGTAAGCCAAAAAAAAATCAACGTAAGATTATTAATTATGGGAGAAATCTACTGGATTAAGCAACAGATGATGAATTATTTATTTTGTAGAACATATTTAGCAGATGTTTTTATATGTTGTAATTTTCTTCAGTGCTTAAATTATAGGCCTCATGCATGTTAAGCATTACATATTACGCATATATATAAAAGATATTTTTTACGGAAAGAGAGGAAGTAGTTTAGAACATATTTTACAGATGTTTTATATGTTGTAGTTTTCTTC
>JAFIDM010000005.1:38959145-38969239 GCA_023159025.1 Thereuonema tuberculata | reverse complement strand
TAAAAGATATTTTGACGGAAAGAGAGGAAGCAGTTTAGAACATATTTAACAGATGTTTTATGTGTTTTAATTTTATGCAATACCTAAATTATAGGACGCGTACATGTTATGCATTTCATATTATACAACATTTGTTTATGAAAATGAATATGAGGAAACAGTTTATGGAAATAAATCGGTGTTAACCCCCAAAATTATTAGGATTTCAGAATGTGTCTTTAAAATCAAATTATTTAAATATCATGGAAATGGCTAATCAGTCAATGTAGTCAACAGTGGCCGCAAAAATAATTTTCAAGAATTCAGAATAATATTAATCTTTCAAATCTAATCTTTTATGAAGATACAGTAAATGTTTTACAACAATAACTACTCTAAAATGAGATTTTGATTTTATGTACATTTAGGTTCTCCCAACGTTACAACAACTAACTAACAGGCAGTTTATCTAACAAACAACAACCTTTAGTACTGTAAAAATATATGTTAAAAAAATGAAACAAAGGGAATAAAAACACGGATCGAGTTTACACAGTAATAGAACTTTGAAATAAATCAGTAGATTCTAAAAAAAATGATATTAATCTGAATTTTCAACCACGAAAATAATTGCGATTCTTCTAATTCTTCAGGAACTGATAATCTACTGAACCTTAAACCAATTTATGTAGAGAAGGTTTTTATTGTTTTACCATTCTCTGTCATTCTGTATTTTTCATTAATCGAATCCTCCTTATTTCACTCCATCAACCTACTCACTTCTCAATTGTTGCAGTGGTAGAATTCGGCTTCTACTTAAGGTTCTAAAAACGTTTTATTAACGTAAAAAAAAATGAATCACATTAAATTATAAGTTTAGGATCATGGATTTCTGCAATCGCATAACCTTACCTAAGCCTTTCAAAGCTTCATGTTGATTGACGAACAATTCACATTGGAACAGTGCAAATGATTTCTGTGAAGTTGGTAATTCCACGCTTCATCATTTGTGTTCAGATGAGCGAGTTACGACTTTGGAGGATACCAGAAACTGTTATTTGTACGAATACGTTTTGTCAACTTTAAAATATGGTGAAGATTTTGAGTTGGCGCTGTTTGTCTTGATTCGAACTGAGCCTCACAGTTTCAGTGATGGCCAATCATAACAGTTTCAGATTATGACATTCTAAGCAACTGTGTCTAAAGTTTTAGCAACAGTTCAGTAAAGTCCTTCTCTTGCATCAACACCATAGTTAACGCCCACGCTGTACACAGGAGTTCTATCAAATAACTTCTTAGAATTAATTGATGTGATAAAAAACTTTCCAGATCTCCCCAAAGCTTTCATCTGAAAGCATTGAGTCCGTAGACAGGACTTGGAAATTCCTAATAAATGTGACCGATCTGACTAATGGGCTTGTAAAGGAATGGGTGGGAATTCCTGATATCAAAATCTACTTCATATTTATACCATTTCCAAGATTATTTAAGATAGAAAGTTGGCTCCTCCGCGAAAACGATTTCATTGACGTCATCTGGATTGCAGGCAAGATTGGATTGCAGAGCAATTTAGTGGTCGAATACCTAATAAATCAAATTAAAAGTTTTGAAGTATTTAAATTTTCTCCCGATTGAAATATTATTTTTTATCACTCACTTACGATAATTTAGAAAACAACTGGAAAAAATAAAAGTTTACATGAATTTTTTTTTTTTTTATCTCTAATGGTAATGCAAATTTACTTTCCTTAAAAAATATCTTTGTAAATACTTTCTTCGTGTATTTTAAAGAGAAAGATTTCATTGACAAAGTATCGTATCTAATTAAGAAAAAGTTTCCACTGTTAGGAAATTCAGTTTTTCTAGACTACGGTAATTCTTTAAAGTATGTAAATTTGCTAAACTCTTTTTCAGTGAAAATGTAGGGATTCCTCGTTCAATATCAACTAAGTGAAACTGATTAAAATAACCCAGACTAAGCTCTTATACTTTTTTTTTTCTTTTTTTTAAGAGTGACATGAATTAAAGTGTGTATAAAATATCGAAGAACAACTAATAAAATAAAATCTTTTAAAAGTTCACAGACCGAATATCATGTTTCCTATTTAACAAATTATTAATTTTTTTCAAAATAACAATTTTTTTAAATGGTGAAAGGAACTTAAAATTATGTTGTAAATATTTTTATTTACAACAAACATGTTTTAAAAAATTATTTGTTAAAATATTTTTAACATAATTTTAATGTTTGTTTGTGGAAGTTCCCTTCACCATTTAAATCAACGATTTATTCAACGCTCGTAAAAAAATATAAAATAAAAAAATAAAAAATAACGAATTTCGTCAACTTTTTTTTTTTTTTTTCAATTTCTTTGCGTTATTTTTTTAAATTTTCATTGGTCTTTATTCAAAACGAAGTCAATATAGTTAAAAACTAATTTTATTTTGTAATATTTGATGAAATAACAGTGAAATTTATAATTTCTGTCTCAGTAAATTACATTTGAAAAGTTCCTTTTTTCGATTTATTTATTTATTTTTGTATCAGACCGCTTATAAATTTAATATTTCAAATATTATTTCACTAATTTTCAAACATTTCTGTGTTTTGTTTTTTTTTTTCAAAAAATGAAGCGCACCATTCATTATTTAAATATGAATTTCCAAGTTGCAATCCATGTGACGTCATGATGAAATAGAAAATATCGCATTGCCTACTACACAGCGATTTGGACCCTACCTCCGCGATACCTTTCTGATTAAATTAAAATATTTAGTATCCGGTTACTTTTGATCTGATTTAACGAATATCTTTTATTAATCATCAAAGATCAACATCGAGAATATCCCAATGGTGAAATAGTAACTAAACCGACTGTTAACTTTTAATTATTAATATTATAAATCTTTAATGTGTCTATTATGCAATTTAAAAATATTATTAAACATATAAAATCTAAGTTTACCAATTAAATTCAATTTAAAAACGAAATAAAATTTTTATAAAACAAATACTTTGTCCTTGTTCATAAGCAGTGGGTAAATCAAAACTGTCCTTGTTAATAAATATTTGTTTTAATAAAAAATTCATTTTGAAATTGAATTTAATCGATAAACTTAGATTTTTATTTACGATAATATTTTTAAATTGGGGTTATTTTAATTATTAACTTTTCTTTTAAATTTTAAAACTAAATTGAATACTTGATTTTTCAAAAACAGAACTATCCTCAAAAGGCTTTTTTTGTTTTTTAAGTTAGTCTTCGTTAATAATTTAAATAATACTTACTTTGTTCATCTGACAACGCTGAGTTCCAAATGTTCACTTCATAAAGCATTCCTTTAAATCTTTCGAAGTAACTTAGATTTATTTTGAAATCATCAGCTTTGCCTAATTCGATAGATGTTTTACCGTTAAAGTATCTGTCATTTATCATCGGATCTTGGGCTTGAATTCCATTCAAATATATTCGAAACGGACTGTCAATTACATAGAGTACACACACATGGAACCAGGATCGTGGTGGACAGTAAGTGTAACTCTTTAAAGAATATGCGGTATCATACGTTCCAACTAAAACGCGATTTTTTGCGCTATCGATATATATGTAAGACCCCATAACAAAGTCAAAGCCTTGTTGGTATACTGGAACGACGTCGTACTGTTTGAAATCATCAACCTTCATCCACAGGCAGAAGGTGTAGTTACGGTTTTCTGCCCATTGACTAACTTTAGCATAGGCCTGACTGCCTTTTATTCCAGGCAGTTTCAGAATCTTAGCGTTCTTTTGAGCATTGGTGACTTGGTATAGAGCAGCCAACAAACAACAAACACGAACCACCTCCAGTACATTAACATGTTGCCTAGATGAATGATTTGAATGTTGGTGTCGTAGCTTTTATAGTCTCATAGAAACACATGTGGAAAATAACTACCAGTTTAATTTATTGTGCGCGAAACGAACATTTTTTAATTGCCCAAGTAATTACGCATTTTCAAAGAAAAAAAAAAGAAAGACTGAAACGCTTCCTTTACTAAAGCTTAATTCCATTTGCTGATGAACTAAAATGGTTATGAGTATCTATTAACACATAATTATACATGAATTATAATTAATTAAAAAGAATTATGAGGATTAAAATCAAAATAAATTTAATTTACAAAATGATTGATAATTAAAAATTTTATTAACGAAAATAGTTATTAGCAAAAATAATTTAGATGAAAGTTCAAGCAATATAAAAATAAAATTAAAAAAGGAAAATATTTATTTGTTGCAATTACTAATTTTGGTTTTTTAAATTAAATTGAACTGAATTATTTTTATTGTTATATTAGTCGAAGTTATAAAAATTAGAAGGTAAAATATTGAATGTGTGTCATCATTTGATTACAGCTAAGGAATATTTAATCTGTCTACATTTTTGTATAAATAACACTTAGAATAAATTCGGCTTATATTCTTAAGAGCACATACATATTATTAAGAAAAAGCAAAGAAAAGTTGCTCATTCGAAAAAGAATTATTCATTCACTTTTATTGACGGGTTTTGCCAATAAAAGTTTAAGTACGAACCCAATGGGCTGATGATCATTGGGATCTTTACCTCAAAGATTTAACCTCTAACCTAAACATTTTGTAAAGAAGTACGAGTTCTCAGCATTGAGCAATGTCTAAGCTTTCAGAATAAAAGCTGGCGGAAATTCTATTTTTAACTATAAAAAAATGAAAAAATAAATAAATTGAATGGAGTTTAGGCTTATTAAATCCCAGATGCCGAATAATTACATTATTATTTGCGTTGTAATGTCAGGTATTTTTAGAAGACTTAACAAAGGAAAGAAAAAAAAATAATGGAAAATAAGCTATAAATATTTTTAAGGACTTACCTTTGAGTTTGTTTTTTTTATTAAATTTTTAGTTGAAATTTGATAAAAACTTTGTTTATCGTGAATGTTTGCTTTTTTCTTTTAACATAGAATACGCTGTTTTATTGAAGATGAAATGTCTTACATGAAATTTTGTGTGTTTTTTTTCTTTTTAACACTGAAGTTTATTAAAAAAAATAATCCAAGATAAATTATCTGAAATTTGTAGGTATTCCAAAGGGTGAGTGAAGGTGTTATGTGTGAGTTGTCGTTATTTGACAACTTAGCCTATGGTTGATCTGTTTAATGGATTGGGAGAATAATTCCATATTTTTTTTCCTTATTATGGATTCTTGTAACTATTCAAAACTGTAAAACAATTCCTACTCTATAGATGACTATTAAAATCCTATTTTCAATATTTTACATTTGCTTAAGTTCTGAAATCCATTAGGGTAAACTATTACCATTTATATTTTTTAGTTTCACGCTGTAACCATGAAGTATATGTGAAGCTGCGATCTATACTTTTATTATTGTAGAGGCCTTCTTCTCGAGTTTCAAATCTTCAAAAAAACTTAAAATTTGAAGCGTAATTTTTTTTTAAATAAATGCTATCTGAAATTATATAATGATATAAATTTTTGAAAAAATAAAATCAATAATAATTCAGATTTGAAATTGTGGCTCCTCTTATATTGCGGAACAGCATTTATGAGATATTCTACCCAAAAAAATAGCAAAAACAGGTCTCTTTAACTTTAATTGATGGCTTTTATTTACAAATTTAAAATTCTTTTATGAACTGAATCTAAATGACAGTTTAATAAAAACTTAGTTTTTGTTGTTCCGAACGTTCTCTACATAAATTTGAATAATATTTTTTGTTTTCTTTTTAACCTGATTTTTATTAAGTATTATTCTAATATTTAAATTAAAAAAAATAGTGGTTTCAATGAAGTATGTCCTATGGTAAACAATATTTTTACAGTTGAACATCTGTATAATTAGGTGTGGGAGAATGAATGTCTCAATTGCTATTCCTACGAAACATCTGGTTTTTGTCTTCTTTTATTATTTTGAAAACATTAAGAACCGGATCTCATTATTAAGGAAAATTCAGAGTCAAAAAACAAAACAAAGGTAGCTGAGGTGTCAGTTTTCGAAATCCCTCTTTGTAACATCCCATACAAACACATACAAAAAAATTAGATTAGAAAAAAGGAAAGAGAGAAAAATTCTCATTCTTTGAATGAAAATGTAAAGGTTATTAGCGGTCCAACTATCTATGACCGTACCGTATACCGAGTTTCTATGTTCCCGGTTCATTCGTTTTAGATGCGTTAAAGTTTGGCAATTAATGTAACAATCGTTAATTTCATATCAACAATTCAGTTTAAACCTAAAGAATTCTTTCTTGAAAAATACTTTAGCGACAAAATCTTTTTTCAATAACAATAATAAAGAAGCTGATTAACTTCCATGTCAGTTAAACATTGCTTTCCAAGTCTTCATCTCATAATACGATCTTTATAATATCTAATAGTCTAGTGCAGTGCTTCCCAACCTTTTTCGAATCGCGACCCTCTTCTGCCAAGTAAACTGCAACCCCTCCCCAACAATTTTTCCATATAAAGGCATTTTTAATAAGGTAAGAAAAACACCATTAAAATATATTTCAGAATATAATTCTAATCATATATTTAATTAATATCGTAAATGAAGTGGTTGTACTTTCATCTGGGCAACTAGCTTCAAAATTCGCGGCTAAGTGTTTTTTATCTCATGCCATTCTGAACATCCAGTCTGTTTCTTCGTTTGTTTCGACATGAAGAAACTTTGGAAATCCACTCTCGCTGAGAAATGTAGACACAAATGGAAGTAAAAGTCGAATAGGAAGCATGGTAGCCATTGGATATGACTGATACTTTGCAGCACCAGAAGTGATCAGAATGTTTTCATGAAATAAATTACGTGCCGAGGAATCGTTTCGCAGATCCAGGAATTCATTCTGTACTTCATCCGAAATACTGGTGACATTTAGAGAAACAGAGAATGGGTTTCGCAGCAGCTTCTTCTGTAAGCTCTGGGAAGTACAGCTGAAATTCCTTGTCAAGGGATGCCCAATATCTTTTCTTTCAGATTCCTGTACATCATTACAGAGTTTACAAGCATGGCAAAGCTTCTAAGATTTGCTTTCCGACCCTAGTTTTACAGCTTGGATACAAATGCCTGAAGATTTTCTTGAAACTGGATAATGTGGGTTTCCTTTCCCTGAAGTTTCAGCTTCAGCTTATTTAAAAGGTCTAAATGTCAGGTAAGCAACTCTTTTTTCTTCCATGCTTCATCATTAAAGAAAGCCACAAGATCAGGTTTCCCTTGCACTTATTATTTTTCTCTTAATACTGAAATATAGGACGAATGTATTAATAGCATCCACTTTATACGAGTTCTTCTATGAATCGAGATCCAGTTAATTTTTAGATTCATTAACATTTTTTTCCTAGAAAGCTTTTATTTATTAATCTTTCTAGGAAAAAAATATTAATGAATCTAAAAATAAATAAAAGCAAGATTAAGCTGCTTTTAAAAGCACTTTGAAAAAATTAGTTTACTAATCTCATAACGAATAAATAAAGTTTCAATTTTCAATCCTTAGTTTTTAAATACGGTTAGCTGATAGTAATTGATATGAAAATACAATTACATTCTATTAAATAATTTATTAAATTATACAACATTTTCTTTTTTATTTACATTAAGTGGTGAAAATTACGAAAAATTACCTCCATTACATATAATTAATAATTACATATATATTATAATTAATGGAATTGATTTTTGCAAAATTATAATTATTCGTTTATTTTTGTTCAAGCTTTATTACAGCTGAAAAAGTAATCTGTTGAATCTTTTATTTATATTGTTATGAATATAATTATAAATGTCTCAATCTAATTTGAAATATTGTATTCGTTTAACAAATGCAATACTATAATAATAACAGCAGAACCTAATATCTATGATTTAAATATCTATTCCTTACCTATTTAGTAAAAATTCATGTTGTATATCGAAATTATTTAGAATAATAAAAGTGTGTGTATTGAAATAAAAGATAAGGTAATAATAAAAATGTAAAGTAATTAATAATTTGTGTTTTTAATCCCAAGAAATTTAATGTATACAATTAGAAATATAGCATTCCAAAACACATTTTTAATAAAAATTATTTAAAATTTTACATTAAAAACCAGACAGTTTCAGGCAAATTAACTTAACCATCAAAAACAACAAAAAACATTCAATATTTTTTGTAGGCTGTTTATACTTATCCAAATACGTTTGAACAAGGAAAGATTTACATAATATTGATGTAATAATTATTCGGATTATAACCAATTTTTGGATTTATTGGAGAAACTGACCGGAGTTAGAACATTTTATTTATCTTTGACTTAAAGATCTAATCAAAATATATACCCTTATTGGTTTGTTTATAGTTAATAAATTGTTTCTTTAATAAATAATATAAGCTTACTTGTAAGTTATCATCTATATAAAATATGATTAGAAATTACAATTCTATCAAATGAATGAAAACATTGTAAGAGAAATTCAGAATCTTAATATTTTAATATTTTTTTAAACAATTAATTAATGATAAGTTAAATAATAAGTTAAAAATAGCAGATTTTAAGTAATATTTTGAAAGTGAAGAAATTAACTTGAATTGAATTAAGAAATATTTTAAGCTTCAATACCAAATTTCACGTGTATTAGAAATAAATGGAATTACTTAATGAAGCTAGATTTGGAAAAGCGAGGTTTTGAATTTGAAAAGATATTTGTGAGGAATTTCCAGGTTGAGTGGAGGACGTCGGACTTCCAGTAGAAAATGGATGGTAAGCTATCAGGTTGTTTTGAGAAACGAGAACTTCCTAAGGAAAATGGTTTAGATAAGCCATTGGAAGAAAATAATTTAGTTGAATCCCCGGTCTGAGGAGAAGAAGAAGATCCAGGTAAAGAATTGGAACTTGAAATTTTAAGACTGGTAAAATCAGGCTTTGGAGTAATTGGAGGATTTGAAGAAGTCGCAGGAGTTGGAGTAGTTGTAGGAATTGGTGTAGATGCAGATGCTGGGATTATTGCGCTGCAATCTATTGGATCGGCATCGAAGTCTCTCTTGATGTTGATATTTAGTGGGAGCATATAACTTTCTGTTTTGGGATTGGTGCAAGGACCAGTGTCAGTGATGAATTCTACGTCTTTCATTGTGAGGTTTTTTGTCAAAAATGTCCACGATACTTGATTACCTTCTATTTTGGATTTGCAGTTGGCCAGATCAGATACTGTTTAAAAACGAAAAAAAATATTTATTATTATTGTTTTTAATTATTTTGTTATTATTACCCGTACAGAATTGTTAGGCATTAACCTGTAAAAGGATTGTTTGTGGAATACTTAAAATCTTCCTTTGTTTCTTCGTATTGTTAGAATAAACTAAGTGATTTGCAGCGACTTTTCACTTCAAACTTTTTATCAAGAATAAGAGAGAAAAGGAGAAAGATGAAAGGAATGGAGAACAACAACAAATCGATCTTCCAAAAGAAAACACCACATCTCCATAACATGTAGTTTATTTAAAAACTTCTCGGAATTTTCGGGATTGTGATACGTCATCCCTTCTTCAAGCGAAATGTAACAATAAATTAGTTTTTTGGAATAACCAACAATGCAAACTAGTGATAAACATGAACACTATGTTGAAATAATTTACCATTGTTTTAACAATATGAAATAGCAATTATGCTTTTACATTACTTTACAATTTTTGAAAAAACAAATAATCCAAATGAACTAACAACATGACACATAGATACATTAATTCTTGTTTACAATAAGATAACTTAGATATTTTGAATCCTTTAAATTAACTAACAATCCAATAATCAAAAAACATTTCAATAATTAAATTCATCAATATTAACCACTTTTTTTACATCTTTTTTAATTAAGTCCTTTACTAATATAATCGTAGAAGGGTCTACTTTAGCCCCTTCATATCTATTAAAATTAGTTCCTTTTGTACATTTTATTACACAACTCTCTAATATTTTTCTTAGACTTAAATCTGTTTCCTTATATAAAATTTTAACATAGTCCTTCATAACATGCCCTTTATTAATACAATGTTCTGCAATATCTGAGACGTCCTTATTGGCATTTTTTAAGGCAGTACCGT
>JAFIDM010000005.1:38908223-38954309 GCA_023159025.1 Thereuonema tuberculata | reverse complement strand
ATTAATGATATATTATTGGAAATTTTTCTTAGTATTGTTCAACGTGATGCTTACATTTCTGATAATATAGAAGAGAAAATGATTCTGTTTTCTTTTCAATGTGAAGTAAATATCAGATTATTTATTTAATTTTGATTTAGATTTTACTGAATGCGATTCATTTTTTTGATACAGAGTCTAAATCCGAAATGAATTATTTTCTTTATTTTTCTTTCTACAACCACAATTACATTTCTTTATTTACTTCTAGGGGAAGTAACATAAAATCGGTGTTTCTTAGTGAAAAATGTGCCAGCAATCTTATATTCAGTTTAAATAATAACACTCCGGAAACACCGGACATCTAACGGAAAAAAAGCAATATTTATTAAAAAAAATTACATCAAATAAAATGAAAAAGTAAAACTTACAATTAAAGTAAAGTTTAAATTCTCCAAATACATGCAATACAATATTGAAATGCGTTTGTAACGGCTCAGTTGAGTTGATTTCCCTGCTGCCTAGTAACTCTCGTGCGAAAGTCATTGTAGAGGACTGAGTTGACTATGCAGCAATATTACTGTAGCTTGACAACACGCGTGTGAAATTCAATCGTTATGAAATTCACATTTTTGAGGACGTATATACACAGATGCAATTTTTTTAATAATATAAATATTAAATTTCCACTTGGAATATTAATGATACAGTAAATTGAAATTAATGATAAAATTTCCCTGTAGTTAAAGAATCTTGGTGTAGAGCAGGGGTGCTCAGACTTGTAATGTCTGCGATGGACCACAAAATATTTAGGCAACAAGCGATCGACGGCTGACTATTAGGATTAAGCTAAGGCTATTAAAGAAAAAACGTAATTACTAAAGAAAATGCTTTTATTGCATATACTTAGAGATATAAAATATACATAATAGGTTACATACCTAATTACATAATTGTAATATAGTCTTAAATTGCTAATTTTGAGTGGATGTTGATGCATGATACTGCCTATCATCCACGTGCTGTTCAAAGGATGGCACGTAATTACGGAGCGCCAACCGCAAACATGATAACAGGTGTTCATCAGTAAGCCTATTGCGATATTTTGATTTGATTATTTTCATTTCTGAAAATGCAGATTCGCACAAGTAAGTTGATTCGAACAATCCTGTTTACTGAAGAACTATTTGTTTCAGACATGGATATTTATTTTCGGGTATCAAAGACCAAATTCGGTATCTGTTGCCCTGGCTTTGAAATGTATATCTGACATTCTCTGCAATACCAGAACAGAAGAGATCTCCATATTGACAGTGTTTGATATTTCAGTAGCAGATTTTTCAACGTCTTCACATGGAAATGGATAAGTCATGAAAGTTACAATATCCGTCAGTTTATCGAAATCAGAGAAACGTCTTTCAAATCGCTCAGAATGTTTTTTTAGCTCTGTCCCGTAATTACCATAACTTAAGTGAGAACTTGCTCTTACTTCCAAAGCTAGAAAATTTTTGAGATCCTTTTTGTTCAGTTGATTAATCAATAACTTCAATTGTTTTTTTATTGAGCTAATCATGTTGATAATGGTTTGATTTTTACCCTGTAGCTCCAAGTTAATGATATTCAAATGATTTATCACATCTGATAAGAAAGCTAAATCCTACAGCCACTTTTCGTTTTTAAGTCACTTTTCGTTTCGTCACCTCGTTCATCTAGAAAAGAAATAATATCAGGTAGTAATTCCTGGAACCTTTTTACAAATTTTCCGCGACTCAACCACCTCACGTCTGTAGGCCTATAAAGAAGTAAATCAGTGTGCTCAGCAGACTGGCTAGCTTCCAGTTGCACTTTGAAGAGGCGTCTTTGCAAGCTTCGTGCACGGATGGAATTCACGATCTTCGTGGCAATGTCCACGACATCTTTCATATTTAGTATTTTTGAACATGAAACTTGCTGATGAATGATGCAATGGAATGTGAAAAACGATGAGAAGTCATCATTAGCTCGACACAATGCAACAAACCCATTTTTATTGCCAGTCATGGATGGTGCTCCATCTGTTGTAATGCACAGGAGTTTGTAAATCGGTAGCCATACTTTTATATAAAATTCAGAAAAGCGTTGTAAATATCTTCTCCGCGAGTTTTTTCTTTCAGTGGTTGTTCTTTGTAAATCTTTGTAAACATCCGTTAATGAATGGTTCTGGGTACTCATTAATTCTTAAGATCTTCTTAAAATTGGTTATTTTGTCGTTCCATTTTTCTTTATTACTAGTGTAGGTTGTTATTCTTTCAATTGTGTTCTGGATTACAGCTTTCTTAATTTTCATATTATGTTCTGAATTGTAGTTGATGAAGTATTTGCTTTGGAAGTTTTTGGTGTAGTGTTCATATGAAATTTTGTTATCTTGGTTCTCAAGTGTGATACCCAGAACCATTCTTTAACGGATGTTTACAAAGATTTGAAAATAAAACCAAAAGATAAGAAGGAAACATAAGACAAGAAGGAAACAAAACCACATTGGCATTTGACAAAATTATTAAACTACCGAATGGGATTAAAATCAACAAAAGAATAGCTGGCATATGTTCAAATAATGATATTAGAATAATACACAAAAAAGGGCAGAACATCAAATCCATATTATATAAGAAAGATGAAGAAGAAGATGAGCAAAATTACAATAAGATTAAGAAAATCATGGGGACAGTTTATAAATTAAAAAGTAGAACATGCGGAGCCGTATACTTTGGAAATTCAGGACGAATGCTAGAAGAACGGGTAGAAGAACACGTAACAGCTTTCACGAACAATCGACCTAAAGTATCAAACTGGGCCGAACACTGCATCACAAACAACCACAACCCCGATCCAAAAGTCACAATTCTCTACAAAATTCAAAACAAACATACTAGGTACCTAATCGAAGCATGTGTCATAAAAACCTTCCAATGCATAAATAAAGACAAAGGGTGCATGGTAAACCCGAACACACTGTCGTATTTCCAGGACATGATAAAAAATCAGAGAGAGAAATTTCAGTGAACCAATTCCTTGTTAGCAACAATTGGTTGTGTTAAAATGTTTCTGATAATAATTATAATACTTTGTTACATTGTTAGTAAATATAGGTTGTGTTAAATCATTAACAATTGATTTTATAAAAATGTCTTTAATTATTGTAACATAATATGTCTGTATCGTGCAAACCAGTGAATGTAATGGAAGTTAATCTTTGTTATTTAAAAAAGGTTTGAAAAAGCGGGAAGATGGTATTCTCCGCGAAATATCACCATTAATAAAATGAAATTTATCCGTAGATGGAGTTTTTTAATTTAATTTAATAGGAGTACAAGATAGAATATGAATGAATATATTGTAATTAGAAAGGATAAGATAGAATCAAAATGATTGATAATTAAAAATAAAAATAATTAAAAATTTTATTAAGAAATGTAATTACTAACAAAAATGATTTATACAAATATTCAAAAGATTTACAAATGAAATTAAAAAAGAAAAATATCTGTCTTAACAGCTATAAAACAATTAAAAATTGACACACTAAAAATGGCGAAACAATTCAAAATAGTACCGGACCTATTTATATTTTAGACTAATCATAAATCCTAATTCAGGACTCTTTTTCAACGTACTAAGAACATCAAAGATATAAAGGAAATTAAAAAATATCTGTTTACTAACATATACTGTGATCTCTTACATTGAAATTTTAGATTTCAGGCATAGGCTATATAGTTTTCAAGTTATCGTGATCAAATACGAATGAATAGACTGACGGACATACGTAATTTTGCTGAAATTTCTTCTTTTTTTTTTTCTTCTGCTTTATTTTTTTCTCCAAGGATACAAATGTTACACAGGCTGTTGGTAGCTGCAATGGAACAGGCACATATGGTTAAGGATTTTAATAACCATTTTCTTACTATTTTATAGAACTATAAAAATTTCAGAAAAAATGAAAAATACCAACATCAGCCAGCAAAAGTCTAAGAGAAAATAAAGCGGGGAAAAAAAACAAATGTTATCCTTTGCGTGGATTGCTGAGTACAATAAAATACTTAATTACATTTTGTCGATCTTAATTTCTTGATTTTTCTTAGAGAGTGTAATATCTATTGAAAATTTAAAAAAAACAAAAAAACTTTAAGCTCTGTATTCATTGTTTTTTAATACTTTTTTGATTTTTTTAATTAATTGGGCCAGAAATTCTTCTGAACTTTCTATCAAATAAAAAAACAAAGCTAATAATAAGTGGTTAATAAAATTAGTTCGTGCAATTTGACAAAACTGAAGAATCGAGGATTAATTTGTTAAAATTAAAAAGCAAATAGAATTTTAATTCTTTAAAAGTTTTATTCGTTGGTCCCTTTCTGATGGATCCTCATAATTTTAACCCAGTTTCGTGGAGCTGATGATCGTTGGTATCTTCCCTCAATGCAGCCTTAATCTCTAACCTAAATATTTTATAAACAAGTAGATTTCTACGCATTGAGAAATTTTATTATCAAACGTAAAACAAAGAAGAAATCGAATGGAGATTAGGCTTATTAAATTCCAGTTTGAGATTAAAATTATTTTAATTAAAATCGCAGATTTTTAGAAGTTAACAAATGAGAGAAAAATACTGAAAAATAAGCTTTATTGTAATAAAAAGTAAATTTTACTGAAGGATTTTATATTTTTTTATTTTTAAATTTTTAGTTAAACTCTGATAAATTCTTGTTAATGTTTCATTTTTTTTTAATCTAAGAGAATATACTATTTTATTTTTAACTGAAATGTTGATATTAAATCTTCTGGGGTTTTTTTTTTCAAATATTGAAGACATCAGATCGTATCGTTATCTCTATTGTGGGTTGGAAGCTCAAAATCCGTATTTTTTCCCCTTACAATGGATTTTTTTAACTTTCGAACATTGGGAAACAATTCCTACCACATAGATGTAGCATCTACTGAAATAACTATTAGTAATCGTATTTTCATTATTTTACTTTAACTAACTCCTGAAAAACTATAAAGTAAACTATTACCATTTACAAACAAGAAGGCATCAAAGGTAAACAAAAGATTTTGCCTCTGAGCCATCAGTAGTGTTTTAACGTTTCGTCCTCTTTATGGACTCATCAACCATACAAATCCTCAATTTGATTGGGAACCCACTGGCGGATGCGTGGATGGATTCCGTTACCTGGTTCTCGATCTGAGTTTTCGGCAGAGGCTTTGTGTGGCTGATGAGTCCATGAAAAGGACGAAACGTCCGTCTCACACTCCTACTGTTGATAGCTCAGAGGCGAAATCTTTTGTTTACCTTTGGTTCCTTCTTGATTTGTTGTTTATTTTATAATAACGTTATATCTTTATTGTATTACCATTTATAATTTACAAGGCACTTATACTGTATAACATTAACCAAGATTTCTACTAAGAAGCTGCAGATCTTTTATTGTAGATGCCTTCTTCACAAGCTTCCAATTTTCTTCCAAAAAGCATTTGAAGTTTAAATGGAATTATTTTAAATCGTCATTATCTGAAATTATTTAAAGGCATCTTATTACATAACTATAATACTATTATACAATCAAAAGGTATTATATTTTTGCCAAAATATTTCGGTATGTTTTTTTTTTTTTTTTTTCATTGTGGTTTGTTTGCATCCGTGGGGGATCATACATTGAATATTTTACCTTATGACATTCCTGTAAAAAAATGTAGGCCAAAAAAAAATATAATAGGCTCTTAACAGAATTTTAAATCAAATTTAAAATTTAAAGTAATTTGAAACATGATCTTCATAAAAGAAATATTATTTTTTTAAAGCGTATGTGCAACGGTAATAAAAATATTTTATATAAAATAGTCGGTTCAATAAGAATAAATTTTTTGATTAACTTTCCATATCAGTTAAAAAGGTCGTTTTCCAAATATTGATCTCATAATATTGTGATCATTATAACATCTAATATCTTAGTGAATAAGTTAATATATTCATTTGTTCATAGAACTTTCCATCCCATATTTCTTTCTCCAATTGAGAATAAAGCAAAACCTCTCAAATCAGGCGTAATCCAGTAGGCCGGTTTACAGAAAAGCCGGACTACCGAGAGTGTTCTTAAAATAATTCAATAGCTCAATTTTTGTGAAGACATACTGCCAGGTTTAATTAATTTAACCCCAGTTTCATAATTTTGCACTCAAATGTTTATTAAAAACAATAGAAATGTGCTTTTTCCGATTCTAAGTTCTAGTGATATTTGTTTTGTAGATTCCCCTGCATCCAATCTCCCAGGGGTGTTTGTGCTCCGGGGAAACCCCGGAATTCCGGGGATTTTGAACTTCGATACCCGGAAATTCCGGGGATCGTCGTTCAAAAGGAAGTAGGAATAATAATGAATTATTTATTTTGATCTGGGTAATTTTGTTTGCTTTGAAAGCAGAAAACGCAAGGTCAGTGTGTGTGGTGAAAACTTTTCCTTTCTTTCTCCAAAGGCAGTGATAATGCGTGAAAAGGGGAAAAAGCTTCTTTTTTGTTCTTTCCTTATTGCGAGTTATGACTCATTCCCCCGGTTCTCGGACATTCTCTTCTGGATTCTGTTCGGCAAGTAGGCGCGGCAGAAAAAAAAGGGAGAGACTTCCTTCGACCAGATGTGCGATCACGTGACCTGGCGTGGCGCCAATAAGTAGAGAAGGGGGATTTTTCATTTCTCCCCCCCCCCCCTTCTCGAAACTCCAAAATGTCGGTAGTAAGTCCGTAAAAGTTTCTGGGGATTTTTTGGGGTCCCACAAACACCCCTGAATCTCCTTAACGCATTAAGTTTCTGTTCCATAGTGGCAAAGTTTTCTTTCTTTTTCACTCATGATGAGTACAATAAAGGAGTAAGCCATATACCCAACTGAATGGGTCTTAGCTGAGGCCATGAGCTGAGGCAGGAGCGGCGGGGAATCAAAGGAATCCCCGGATGCAGGAAGGACCAGCCGGCGGAAGACCCGGTGGTCAGCCAGAGAGTCGAAGACAATCGCCGGAAGGATGTCACTGGAAACAGGTGAGTTCTTTCATCATTTGACTCGCAGTTGCAGTAACCTCAACCACGGAGAGACATGTAACACAATCAAAAAAAAAAAAAAAAAGGGGGGGGGGGAAGCAGGTGGGGTGAAGAAAACAGAAGACAGTCGGAGGAGGGAAAAGATGGGATTAGAAGAAGGGAATGAATCACTCTCCGAGGACAGCGGAGGCGAAGGACTGGAGAGCATCATTGACATACAAGATCCGTTGGTCGCTGCAGGGCGCAGGAATCCCGTTGGAGATAAGTGCTCTCTCCAGCTGGTATCGATGTCTCTGTCTGGTAGGATCGCTGCAGGTCCATAGAACGTGTTCAACGGTTTCGGGAGTGTGGAGTCCACATTTTTCGCACAGGGGGTCATCCGCCAGGGCGTGCCGGAAGAAGTACTGTTTGAAATTACCATGACCAGTAATGATCTGATTGATATGTTTGTTGCACATAAGACGTTTAGTAGAGACCATAGGGAGGAAGCCAAAGGCAGGACGACCCTTGTCGGAGTTTCTCCAGTGGGTCTGCCAGGCTGTAAGTTGCTGGGCACGCTTGATAAGCGTGGAGTGTGCTCTAGGGAGAGGGATGTAATGAGTGATGTCTGGAAGCGTAGTAGCAGTTTTAGCAGCAGCGTCTGCTAGTTCATTTCCAGTTGTGCCAGCATGAGCTTTAGTCCAGTGAAGTGAAATGTTCATGTTGATGTTTAAGCTCCATGATAGAGTGGTGTGTCTCTCTAGTTGTCATGGTGCGGTGGTCATGCCCCGCTATAGCCCTCAGAGCGGAGAGGGAATCTGAGACGATGGCAGCAGTGATTCCGTCTATCTCAGTTCGGGAGCCAAGCCACGAGATGGCCCTGGAAATGGCAGAGACCTCGGCCTGAAAAACAGTGGCCTCGTTGGGCAGTCTGTATTTAATGGTTGTAAGAGTGTTGTTATCTTCACTGTTTCTAATGACAACAGCATAACCCGTCCGGTTCTCCCTCCTGGAACCGTCCGTGTAAATAATGTAGTCATAGGAATTAAAAGTCGGCGATTGCCAGGTAGAAATGTCAAATTGTATTTAAGTTAGCGGGGTGTGTAGCCATGTCGGCCGGAACTTTTGATCGTAAGCTTGCGTATTTATCCTTTGATGATGCTCCACTGCAGTTTGTGCCTGTATCCAAAGAGGGACGGTACCACTGAGCACTGCCAGGGTATCACTGGCAGTGGTCCTGTATGCTCGACAAAGAGCTAGAAGCAAAGGACGAGCGAGGGCGTCAAGGCTACTTTTAATCCTCTTGCGGTGAGCGGTGTGCCCCCATATTTCAGCTCCATACAGGGCCATGGCGCAAACGACCGTTGTGTACAGCAGTTTACGAGCTTTGGAAGTGAGGCCGCTGGTTTTAGGAGCAAACATTGCCAGGCGACTGGCCACTAGCGTGGTCTTGCTGCGAATGTCGTTAATATGGAAAATCCAGTCCATGTTTTTGTAAATTGTGATACCCAGGTATTTGATAGTGTCGTGAAGCTTAAGGGCCTGATTTTGGATTTTGAAGATGGGGAGTCTAATGGTTTGGCGCCAGGGGAAAAAAACCGCACGGGTTTTGGCAGTGTTGATGGTGAGGTGGTTACGGTCAGCCCAGCTCTGCACTACGTGCCATAAGTCTTTCCACAGACTTTCGAGAAGGGCACGGGAGGAGGCGTTGAAGAGAATTACCGTATCATCGGCATAAGCTTGAAGATTAATGAGGCGTTCAAGCTCTCTGTCGCGACAGTGAGCGTTCCATGAGTCAATAAGGTCGTCCATGATGAGGTTCCACAGACTAGGGCCCAGAACACTGCCCTGAGGAGTGCCCCTTGTCATACTTTTTGAGATGCTGCCTATTGTCACCTCCCTGTCGCGGAGAAAGTTAACGATGGTCCTATAAAGGTTGTGGGGGCATTGTCGTCTCCGGAGCATTCGCGCGATAGCAGAATGATCAGCCGTATTAAATGCGTTGGCAATATCCACAGAAACCATGACGGTGCTACGTTGTGCCGCTCCGGCACTCTGAATGTATTCAATGATCTGTTGGATAGCGTTGATGGTGCTCTTGCCTTTCCGGAATCCGAATTGTTGTTCGCCGATCAGGTGATTGGTTTCAAGATGAAAGGTGAGCCGTTGGCTACACAGGCGATCCAATACCTTTCCAATGACAGGAAGTAGGCAGATAGGCCTGTGTTTCCCGTCACCCTTGGGAATAAGAACAACGTTCGCAGTCTTCCATATCGTAGGAAAAATCCCCTCTGACAGGCATCTGTTAAGCAGATGGAGCTGTACGTCGCCGATGGCCTTAAGAATGAAGGGAAGGGCACAGGACGGGATCTTGTCAGAGCCAGGAGCTGAGTGCATGTTAGAAATCATGACGGCATTTCTTAGTTCTTCCTGGGTAAAATGAAGTCGTCCTCAGTATTCATGTGGGGGGAATCCTGTCTAATTAGATCATCAGAAGGCATTATATCTAAATTAGAGTCAGGGAAATATCTGTTAAGAAGATACCCGGCGGTTTCCCTCTCGTTCCTAGTCCAGTTGCCGTCTTCCTTACATACCGGGCTAAGAGTGAAGTTGGCCTTCTTCCTACCTTTGAGAAGCTTGGTAGCGTGACCGAAAGGGTCTCTGTCTGAGGCTTTCTCGCAGAAGTTAACCCGTGGCCCATCTCTCGTCTATAGTTGGTACGGCAGTCTTTCCAATGTTGGTGAAGGTGTGTTTCCAGGTTTGGGTCAGTGTTTAACCGCAGGTTGTTCCGTGCGGCTCTCATCCTAGCTCGAAGTTGTCTGAGATCTTCATTCCACCAGGGAGGTCCTCTGCGTCGTTTGCTATTAGGGGCAGATTTTGGTATGTGAGCGTCGCAGGCCTCAAGGCAAATGTCCTGCAAAATTTTTGCGGCCGAATCGCAGGAGAGAGAGTCCACCGCGCTTTGAAGTCGGATCGAGCTATTACTCAGTTTCTCAGTGAATCCATCCCAGTCAGCCTTGCGGGCATTATAGGTTGTGATCTGAGTGCATGCGAGATCGTGAAGGACCTGGAATCGAATGAGGGAGTGGTCACTGCCGTAATCGGCTTCAGTGACCTCCCAATCAGCGACGTCACAATTCTTAGCAAGGGAAATGTCGATCCAGCTATTGCCGTTGACGGTGTGAAAAGTTGCGGGTGCCTCAGGATCGTTTAGAATGGCCAGACCGCTCTGAAGGGTGAAATCTTCCATTATAGATCCACGTTGGTCGCGTAGTCTGTCACCCCAGGGAGGACTGCGGGCGTTAAAATCTCCGCATATCACAATTCTGGGAAAAGATCTGATGACATTGTCAACAAAGTTGATGATGGTGTCCATGTCATCATTCTTGTGGGCATAGACACTAATTATAACCAGGTCAGTGTGGGATCCGGAAGTGCCTTTGACCGAGATGATTGTAACGTCTTCGGTCGTCCACTGTTCCAAGAGATGGGTCTGGGCATGATTTGGGATGACAGCGATGCATGACCTGATGCGACGATGAGGCTTGTGTTTACAAAAGATGCGAGCTCCCTGCCCAAAAGAAGGGACTAATCCATTCCTGAGGGTGAGTGGCTCCTGGATGCAGATCACGTCGAACATTTCGTTGTCCTTCTGAAGAAGTGACCAGGCAGTGTGTCCTTTTCCAGTATTTATTTGCGCAATCCTAAGGGCCATAGTATATTCTAGACTTTGCTTCTTTTGTGACTCTTATGAGGATTGGGCACCCCAGGTCATTAGCTGTATGGGCTGCCTCCTTCTTGTGTCGGACGCAGTTGATACATTTGATTGTAGTGGACTGACATTCCTTGGTCAGATGTTTATCGCCACAGTGCAAGCATGCCTGATCCCGCTTGCATACCCTAGCTAAATGTCCGAAGCCATTCCAATTATAACATCTTGTCAGCTGATAGTCTTCCGTGAAAGGGATGCGTAGGAATCCATAGTTAACGTGGCCCTTGTTGCTGAAGATGGAATGTAATTTTGGTTGGATCCGAATAATTAAGTTCTTTTTGGAGGCATTCAGGCATGGTCTGCTAGAGACAACCTTGATGTTTTTTAGAATGTCCTCGTCGTTGGTGTCTGGGCTGATATGCATATTGCTGCGGGCAAATGTTTCGAGAATTTGTTCATTTCAATTTGTTCATAATGAGTACACGCGGATAGGGAAACAAAATAGGGAAACGAATTTAGTTATTAAAAAAAAAAAATTACTTAGGACCAGGTCGGATTACCGTGGAGGCCGGATTACCGAGGGACGGATTTGAGAGGTTTTACTGTATTTCATTTAGGCTAAAAAATAATTATCGATTGAAAGCCTTAAAATCCCCGCACAGAAGAGAACCTTGGTTTATGTCAGTCTCAGATTTCTTTGGACAATTGATAGATTCTTTCTATTAGATCCTCCTAACAACAAGTAACGATAATTAAAATTCATTGTTAAACTAAAAGACTAAGAATAATGAATTACTCTTACCCAAGAATGTCAAAAAAATGGCCTAAGAAATCTAGGAAGAAATTTAAAGGCAGACAGTCTTCTACTGAGATTTTAACTTCTAATTTTAGAAAAAATCAATAAATAGAAATGAAAAATACTATTCGTAAGAACGAAAGAAAGTGCTCCGTTTACGTTTTATGTAAAAGTAAAAATCTACATTTTTGAAGATGTAATAAAACTGTATGGTAATTAATAAATAAAACTTAAAAAAAGAAGTATAATTATAATTATATAGTTTGCTGTATTTGAAAATAATACTTTGCTTATACTAAAATTTAAGTTGCGGATTATTAGCGAATCCAAAAATCTATTATTATTAAATTTATTTATCAGAAACGATAAATAGCAAATTATCCTATCAAAAATATTGTTTAGACGTGATTTCCTTGCGTTATCAACAATAAAATATTGTCAAGTATTTGCTGTAATAAATAAATAAAAATTTCAAAAATTTAAGAAAATAAAATTTATTTGCTCTGATGAACCTTCGTGACTACAGATGTTCCCGTGTTCTTCTCGGTACAGCTACTAGAGTTTATACTGAAACATTAATCGCCAGATGGCGCTAAAAAGAAATTTCCAGAAATTCCTGGCTTAAGGAAACTTCTGGAAATAAGTAAAATATTATTTACTGTTTTTAAATATTGAAAATAAATACAAAAGCAATTAAAAAAAACAAATACTAAATGAAATAAAATAATTAAAGGTTCGTCAATTTATAATTTATGATAATATGAGCCAAATGGTTAGATATTCGAATGAAACCTTCATCATTGTGTTCGGCATCAAAAAGTAGTTTACCATATGTAAAAAATCAGACCTCTAGGACCACTTCCTGACCCCCCCCCCAAGGCTTTTTCTGTCTTTTAAAGGCGTTTTTAAAAGAAAGACAACGCCTTGGGGGGAGGGTCAGGGAGTGGTCATACATTTTTTACTCGTGGTCACCTAGTTTTTAATGCTGGACGCAAAGGTAAGGTTTCATTCGAAAATCTCTAACCGTTCGGCCGCTACAGAGGGTGGCATCCAGACAATAGCGGTTCGCTAGCGGTTTTACAGGCAAGCTGTAATAAGTGTTTTGCTAAGAATGAGTTGCTAAAAACCAAGAAACCTGGTATTGTTTTATTGTCGTCCTTATTTTGAATGTGAATGTTGCTAATGTAAAACGCGCAATTGTTGCGTGTAGCGTCATTGTTGTGATGGTTGTAGAGCTGCATTATAAATGTGATGGTGGCAACGAGCGGATAAACGAAATGCTGATGCAAAGCTAGAAGCTTCACGCTTGCGTAAAGAACGGTCTTGCTCAAAATTGTATTTATAAAATTGTGCATATTATGGGGCCGCTTTGCCTTTGACACTGTCTAAAAGCATTAATTCCTTGTTTTTTTTTAATCTGAAATAAAAAAAGTTCGTGTACTTTTATTAATGGGGATAAATTCCTAGAATAAAGAGTAAAAAGAGAAAGATTTTTTTCCTGTTTTATTTTTTAATGTAAAAATTTCGTAAGTAACAATTTAAATCCTTACATTGGGCATCACTTGATAGCAACACGATATTAATTATTAAATATTATCATATTAATTTACTATAGAACTTTATTACATTAATTCTTAACTATTTCAGTAATAACTTTTTTTATCTGTCTCCTTTTTATTTATTTCAATCAAACAAATTGAAATTATTCCATTGATTTTTGTCAGTGTCCATAAAAACAATGAGTTTCTTTTCATCATTTACAGTATATATAATTCCATTGAAACACAAAAAGCCAATTTCAATTATTTTATTCATCTTTTCTGTGAAACCAATACATCAAGAATTTTTATTGAAATTTAAATAATTTGTTCATTTGTTACAACTTATAACGCTCAATACAAAGTTTGGTACAATTATATATTATTATGTATTTAATTAAATAACTTTTGCCACCCACTTTATACGAGTCCTTTTGTGATTAGAGATAAAATTGGTTTTTAGATTCCTTAAGATTTTTTTTATTGAAAGATTAATAATTAAAAGCAGATTAAACACTTTGGAAAATGAAGTTTCCTAATCTCATAACCAATAAATGAAGTTTCAATTTTCAAGCCTTAGTTTTTCAATTTGGTTAGCAGATAGTAACTGATGTATAAGTAATGAAAATACAATAACATTCTATTAAATGATCTATTAAATTTTAGAACATATTCTTTTTTATTTACATTAAGTGGTGAAATAAATGAAAAATTACCTCAATTACAAATAAAATGCAAGAATTTCTTTATAATTAATAAAATTAATTTTCACAAAATTATTATTATTTGTTTATTTTTGTGTAAGTTTTTTTATAGCTGCAAAAGTTAATCACTTAGTCTTTTATATATCTTATAAATACAATTCAAAATTGGCATTATAATTCGAAATATTGTATATCTCCTAACATATGCAATATTATAATAATGACAGCATAAACTGAAATCTATGATTTAAATAAACAGAACCTATTTAGTTAAACATTCCTGGTGTAGATCGAAATTATTTAGAAGATAAAAGTGAGCATATATAATTCAACAGTAACGTTAACAATAATCAAAATTATTTAAAGTAATTAATAATTTCTATTTTTAATTCAAAGAATTTTTAATGTATAAAATTAGAAATATAGCATTCAAAACACATTTTTTATAAAAATTATTTAAAAGTCTATATTAAAAACCATACAGTTTCAGGCAAATTAACTTAACCATCAACAACAACAAAAAATAATTCACTGTATTTTTTTTAAGCTGTTTATATTTATCCAACTACGTTTGAACAAGGAAAAGTTATATAATATTCAAGCAATAATTATTCGGATTATAACCAATTTTTTTATTTATTGGAGAAACTGATCGGATTAGAACATTTTATTTATGATAAACTTAAAGAACTAATCAAAATATGTACACTTATTGGTTTGTGCTTCAAATGATTTTTTTTATAGTTAATCTAATGTTTCTTTCATAAATAATGTAAGCTTTACTTGTAAGTTATCATATATCTAAAACAATGATTAGAAATTACAATTCTATCAAATGAATGAAAACATTGCAATAGAAATTCAGTATCTTAATATTTTTAATACTTTTACGTTAAATATCTTAATAATTTTTTTTAACAATTAGTTAATGATAAATAAAATAATAAGTTGGAAATAACAATTTTAAGTAATCTTTTGAAAGTGAAGAAATGAACTTGAATTAAAAAAATATTTTAAGTTTCAATACCAAATTACCCTCTGTGTTAGAAATAATCGAATTACTTACTACAGCTAGATTTTGAAAAGCCGAGGTTTTGAATTTGAAAAGATATTTGTGAGGAATCTCCAGGTTGAGTGGAGGACGTCGGACTTCCAGTAGAAAATGGATGGTAATCTATCAGGTTGTTTTGAGAAACGAGAACTTCCTGAAGAAAATGGTTTAGATAAGCCATTAGAAGAAAATAATTTAGTTGAATCCCCGGTCTGAGGAGACGAAGAAGATCCAGGTAACGAATTGGAACTTGAAATTTTAGGACTAGTAAAATCAGGCTTTGGAGTAGTGGGAGGATTTGAAGTAGTCGTACGAATTGAAGTAGTCGCAGCAGTTGGAATAGTCGCCGGACGTTGAGTAGTCGCAGGAGTTGGAGTAGTTACTGGTCCTTGAGTAGTCGCAGGAGTTGGAGTAGTTACTGGTCCTTGAGTAGTCGCAGAAGTTGGAGTCGTCGCTGGACGTTGAGTAGTCGTAGGAATTAGAGTAGATGCAGATGCTCGGATTGTTGTTCTGCAATCTACTGGATCGGGATCGTAATATCTCTTTATATTTAGTGGGAGCATATCACTTTTTGTTACGGGAGTGGTGCAAGGACCAGTGTCAGTGATGAATTCTACGTCTTTCATTGTGAGGTTTTTTGTCAAAAATGTCCACGATACTTGATTTCCTTCTATTTTGGATTTGCAGTTGGCCAGATCAGATACTATTTAGAAAAGAAAAAAATATTTATTATTATTGTTTTTATGACTTACCCTTATAGAATTGTTAGGGATTTAACCTGTTAAAGGATTGTTTGTGGAATACTAAAAATCTTCCGTTGTTTCTTCATATAGTTGAATAAACTAAGTAAATTACAGAGACTTTTCACTTCAAAATTTTTAACAAGAAAAAGAGGGAAAAGGAGAAAGGAATGGAGATCAACAACAAATCGGTCTTCCAGTTGACAGTTAAAAAGAACAATATTAAAAATAACTTAAAATTTAACTTAAAGATTAAGCATTTAAAAATTCTTTTAATCGTATTACAAAAAATTATTTTGTAAATGTTGATAAAGCATTCCTACTACATCTAGCTTTTTACTGAAAAAATAAGAAATCTTTTGAATTCTGTTGAACGTGTTTTGAGTTTGAAGAAATACAGATCAACCCATAGCTCAAGGAATTCACAACAACACAGAAACTGTCGCATTTTCGTACGATACTTAAAATAACCCGAGTTCAAATAATGGAAAAAAAATTACAAAATAAAAATAAAATACAAAAACAAAAGAATTTTGTCAGGAAATAGTTTGAAGAAAAATGAAAAAAGTGATGACGAATATTATTCTAATGTTCTCGATGCATCTTGTTATTAATGGACAAACATAGTAACTGCATAATAACTGTAAATATCGTAATTATAAATATCTTACAAGAATTGATTCTTGAAAATAAATTTATCTTAGGCTAAAATTACTTAATTCTTAAATCAGTTAAGTCTTCATTAGTCTCTGTTGGTCATGTTTCAATGTCTCTTTCCCTCAGACTTTTGAACTATTATTTTATTATTTCAGTGATTTGTTATTCTGAAAGAAATTTCGGCAAAGAAAAGATATCGCTCACTGTAATGTACTTCCATTTCTAAGGTAAAATTTAAACTCATCTAAAAATTTGAAACTAAATCTAATAAATCCAGAAATCGAAAAAATATGACAGTCCAGAGAAATAACAAATCCCCGTTATATTACTCTATAAATATTCTAAGAGAAGTTAACTAACTTTGCGAGGAGATTTTGGTTTAATTGTACATTCAGCCTCTCATGAATAGTACTCAGGACATTACAAGAGTTAGGCTGGTAAGCAAGCAACAACGTTTATTATTATAAAAAATATATAAAAAAATTAAACAATGCGAATAAAAATAGATTCCTTACCCAGAACTTTGAAATAAATAGGTAGATTTTCAAAAAAAAAATTATATAAATTTGAATTTTTAACCGCAAGAAAGTTTTGATATTTAAAAAAAAGATTTTGAAAATTACTCGCTCTACAATCAGTCACTGATTATTGCTGGAAGAGCTAAGGATAGTTTTAATAAATTTCCCAATAAATGACACAAAAATAAACAAAGTAAAATAAAAAGAAAACAATCCATAATCTCTCCTGATTCCCAAATAACAAAAATTTCATAATTTAACTATCTATCTATCTATCTATCCATCTACATTTAATTTGTAATCTAATAACATTTTCTTATAATTTCCTATCGAAGCCACAATATCTTCAATTATTGAATATGCACTAAAGAAAATTCACGCAAAACACTTAAACAACAACAAAAAAAAAAAAAAATCTAATGTTAGTGAGCCAAAAAATTAATGCATTTTCTACTTCTTAATTCTCGATGATAGTATTTATGTTCACTCTTTGGGGACTCAATCAATTAATTATAACTTAGGTCTTCAAACTTTATAAGTTTTAATAAGGATGAAACAACTTTCTCAGATTCCCGTCGATGTTAAGCTCAAGGTTTGGAATCAAATCCAAATGAAAAGATTTTATTTCTATCTTTATTGTTGTACTTGCCGCCCGTTAAACTTGATTATTAATGATTATGTCTTACTTCTGGTTATGTTTTTCTTTATAATTAAAAGCATTTCTGCCTGAAAGTTTGTAGGCCAAGGTTTTTAATGCTGTACTTATTTTTTATGCTTGTTTGTTCTTGTTGCGTCCCATCCCGAATGCGGAAGTGAGATTCATCACCTTTCACTACTTACTGAGCTTCCGATTGAGAGTAAATCTGGTTGATGAATCCTAACAAGGGTGAAACAGCTGTTCCAAATTCCGCTCGATGATAAGCTCAACGCTTGGAAGCTAAGCTAAGATTCAAAAATCGGATTTCAAAAATTTTGGAATGTTTTGATTAAAAATAAAGACTAATAGTCTTTAGAGGATTGGTGAGTACTTATTTGCGTTAGGACTTTCACATATGGTGGGTTAAGTTTAATTTGTGCCTGTTTCAGGAATTCATGATCTACTCAAGCGCAAACCAATTGTTGTAGAGAATGCGTTTATCTACATTTACCAATCACTGTCATTTCTTTTTCTTTTTTTTTTTCATTCACCGAATTCTTCTTATTTCAAAACCGTTTCTGATCTAGGAATCACTCAATAGCATTGGACGTGTCAATCAATCTTTGTAATTATGCTTTCTATCTAAGATTTATTAATGTTAATAGCGAATAATATTAAGGTTTTAATTTTAAGAACATGGGTTTCTGCTATCGGAAAGCTTTACCTGAGGCTTTCAGTAAAAGCATCAGCATACGTTGAAGTTGATTGACGTAAAACACACTATCATTGAAACTGGAGCAGTAGATGTTTCCTCTGAAGTTAGTAAGTTCAGGCTTCATCGTTTGCCATTCATACGAACGAGGTAGTACTTTGGAGGATACCTGGAGAATGATACTGGTTCGTTATGTTCTCGAACATAATTTTAATTACAAATTTTGGTGGAAGTTTTCCATTAGAGCTGTTGGTCATCATTCGATTTGAGGCCCCTAATTTCAGTAATGGCGAATCGCAACCCTTCAGACTATGACATTCTAAACAATCCTATATACCATGGTATTTATTGCAACAGTTCTCTAAAGTCTCTGTATCAGAACCATATTAGTGTCTCCAGAAATTATGAAATTAAAATTATGTGATAGCGATTTTCTGATACTAAAATCTACTCCACATTTTTAACTTTTATGTTAGAGCAAGAAATTTAGTTTCTGGATACTTTTGATCAGATTTAACGTATTTCTTTTGTTAATAATCAAAAGAGGCACCAAGAGAAGATTTCAGTAGAGAAATAAATAGACTTTTAACTTTAAATATTAACATTCCTTTTAATTATTAAAATTAAATTGAATTTTTGATTTTTGAAAACAGAAAAAAAGAAAGCCTTTTTAAGAACTTAAGTTGTTTTTGGTAATAGTTTAAATAATACTTACTTTGTTGATCGTTCAACGCCGAGTTCCAAATGTTCACTTGATAAAGCATTCCTTTAAACTCACCGAAATCACCGTAATCACTCATTCTTAGCTGGAAATCATTTCCTTTTTGCCACGAGTCGGATACTTGTCCTTTCCACTCACCGTATACTTTCGGATTTTGTTGATGAACCCCGTTTAAATACGTTATGGTCGGATTGTCAAGAATATAGACTGCACACCAATGAAACCAAGATTGTGGTGAACAGTAAGTGTAATACTTCATATGAGATCCATATATCGTCGTTCTACCAAGGGCAATGCGCTGCTGTCTGGAAAACATGTTTACCTTAGTTGCCATTATATTTGTTCCACCGTGATTGTATGCTGCAACAAAATCAGTTTTGGAATCATTGTCAACCTTCATCCACAGGCAAAAGGTGTAGTTATGGTTTTCTGGCCATCGAGTAACGTTTATGTAGGCGTAGCTGCCTTTTATTCCTCTCATTGACAGAATTTTAGCGTTCTTTTGAGCGTTGGTGACTTGGTGTAGAGCAACCAACAAAACAAGAAACACGAACCATCTCCAGTACATCAACATGTTGCTCAGATGAATATGAACGTGAGTGTCTTAGCTTTTATAGTCTCATAGAAACACATGTGGGAAATAACTACCAGTTTAATTTTTTTAGTGCCGGAAACGAACATTTTTTCTTGGATTTTATTTATTTGGCTTATTGGCAATGCATTTTCAAATATAGATTGACACGTTTTCTTTACTGCAAGATTTTTTTAAATGAATTCAATTTGCTGATGAACTAAGAGGGTTGAGAATACCTATTAACTCCTTTAATTAATTATATAAAAATGATTAATTATATAAAAAATTAATTATTTGAGATTACAGTAATTGAAATGATTATGAAGATTAGAATAAAAATTAATTTATTTATCAGAAAGATTCATACTTAAAAATAAAAATAATGAAAAACTTTATTAACAAATATAGTTATTAGCAAACATTATTTGCCTTATTAACAATGAATTTTCAAAATTCGACTGAAACGCTTAATGAAAGTATTTTCTTTATAAATTTTTTTTCATTTTCTGAAGATTTAAAAAGATTGAAAATGTCTATTATCTCATGAAAAAGTATTAATTATATACTATTTTCTTTTGAAAATATAATTAATATATTGTAATTATAATTAATATGTAGTAATTAGAATAATATAATTTATTCGTATAATGAATAATATAATATAATGAATTTCTATTGTAATTACAGAGGATTATAGGATTAGATTAAAAGTGATTGTAATAGTCAAAAAGAATTTTAATTAAAATAAAAATAATAAAAAACTTAATAATAAATGTAACTTTTAAAGTACTATATAGAAAAATTCAAGTGATATACAATGAAATTAAAAAAAAAAGAAAATATATAATAATTGTAAATAAATCATTGTTGTTTTTAAATTAACTTAAATTTGGAAAATATTCCTATTGTTATATTAGTTGCGCTACAAATAAAAGAAACAAAAAACAAAAAACAAAACGCACAACTCAAACTTTTATCATTATACAACGGGAGCAATGCAAGCGAGTCTAAGCTAATATAGAATTTAAAATATTTATTTAATCCAATACAGAATATTAAATATTATTTAATTCGATATATAGCATTAAGTATTTATTTAATCCTATATAGAATATTAAATTTTATTTATTTCGATATAGAGTGCTAATTATTTATCTAGTATGATATAGAATATTAAATATTATTTATTTAGATACAGAGTAATAATTATTTATTTAATCCGAATTGAATATAAAATATTTATGTGTAGATATAGAATATTAAGTGTTTATTTAAATTCGATATAGGGTAGTAAGCTTTTTTTTTGCCTAAAGATATTTGGAAAACTAAAGATGTCAAATATCATTCGGAAAAAAATGCCTAATAAGTTATTATAAACATTAAAAGTTTTCCTTTTAAAATAATAAATAATTTTGAAATCAAGAAAAAAACATAAATGGACGTACTTTTACACACTGAGCAAATATCAACAGAAATCTGGACAGCTGTTTCATCTTTATTGAGAAGTTCCTTTCCCTCTCCAAATTTGTAGGAATGATTTATATGCCCTAACTCTAAATCTATAAGCCGTGATGGCACCTCATACATCTATTCTGCCTTAACAGTGACGTCACGAACTCCATCAACAAACAAGTAGTTAAATAGTCATTTAAATTTGAATTTTTTAAGATTAAATAATTAAGATTGTTAATTAACTGTGCTTGGATGAAGCAACTGATGATACTCTATTTATTTCACATACTATTTTCACAGCAGGGGTTTTTCTACACTGTAATTCTGATTAATATCTGTATTATAGGATTCATGCATGTTTTCATTTCACATTACACGTGTATCCATCCATAGTATTCTGTCCGGAGACAGGTCCATATTCTATGGAAGTCACTTGGAACTCCCAGAACCTCCTGGGGAAAGAAACTGAGGTGGATTCCCGTGGCCTTCCTCAGACCGAACAGAAAGTGAAGAAGAGGCTGACAAACACAGGAAAGGATATTGAAACAACCAAGCCACGCCCGGGATTCGAACCGAGATTCAGATACAACGTCCGCACGGCAGACCGCTCGGCCATGCCGGAACGGCACACGTTTATATAAATGGTCTTTTTAAGGGAAAAGGCGGAAGCAGTTTAGGCCAATAAATCTGTGATAAATAACTAAATAGTTAGATTTCACAAATATCCAAAATGATTAGAGTTATCAATACCCAATCCGAGGTAATGAATCAACAATGATCATAAAACTTATTTAGAAGAATTGAGATTAATTTTAGTATTTCAAAAGCATAAATTATTGAAAAAGTATTCAGTGTGAAAAAAAAATCATATAATATGTTAACAACCCTTAAAAGAGAATTCTCTTACACGCAACACACTTAAGGATTGAACTCATTAAATCATCATCAATTTATCCCGTGAAAGAAATAAGAAAGAAAGGATATCAGTCTAGATTGTAAATAATCAAATTCGTCCAATAGGAACAGTTAATCTTCATTTTTCCAAAATTCTGACATTAAATTGCTTAAATCCATCTCATTTAAAAAAAACACAAGAGCAGCACCCCAACCCTCCAAATTTGACTACATTTAACTCCATATTATGATTCATTTATTATCTGTTAATTTAGTTTTAATAAAAATAATTCGAAAAACATATTACAAAAAAAGACTGAATGATTTTAAGATGCCATTCGTCTAAAATTCAATTTAATATTTATATATTTAAATCCTTTTTTTTTTTACATATTTACAAATCACGCTTCACACTCTACTGATCGGGTGGGTGCACCTGGATGTGGTGTTTGCCAGGAGAGCGGCTGCTACCTGAGTGTATCAGCCCAAAAGTGAATTTTGGCGGTGGTGGTGTGATGGTGTGGTCGTGTTTCTGGTTTGGACGTCCATTGGTTGTGATCGAGGGGAATATGGTATCCACATAGTATCTGGACGTTCTAGACAATTCCATGCATCCTACGTCATGGTCGCAGTTCGGTGAAGGGCCGTTTATGTTCCAGCACGACAGTGCGCCTTGCCATAAGGCTCCTTGTTGTCAGCGCTTGGTTTCCGGAGAATAATGTTTAGGAATTTCAGTGGCCCACCAGAGTCCGGACCTCAACCCTATTGAATATCAGTGGGATGAATTGGAGCGCCGGATTCCTGCGCGTCCGATGCGACCACAAACATCCAACTTGTGCAGGCTTTGAAGGAGGAGTGGTCAAAAATACCGGTTGCTTGCTATCAGAAACTGTGGAGAGCATGCCACGGCGTGTGATGCTGTGCTTAGGTCAAAAGATCACAATTAGACACGCTGTAAATAAAGTGTCTGTTCCATAACACAGCTCTCCACTTTCAAATGAGCAGTTTGTGTATTTAGGCCACGGTTGAAGTAAACAAAACCTTTTAAGGATATCTCCAAAGTTCTAAATATCGTTCAGTGAATACATAAATAGGAGAAATATTACCGTCTGAATATCATAACTATGCAACTAGACAAAGGATATTCCAGAACGAAGAGTCAGTTAATAAAAGCGTTTTGGTCATAATACAACAGCAAGTTAAAAGAACAGGAGATACGGAAATAAATGTAAGGATATTCAAATTTATTCTCTGAAGAAGATACTTAAGATAATAGATAAGGTACCTCAGCCATATAACGCCATGTATACCTTTCACGCCACCTATCTAATTCTTCGTAAATATAAGAGATGGCGGTACTGCACTAAAGTAGCTTGCATTGACATGCCATCTAGTGTTGAAGTGAGTTACTAGCAGACCTCCAACATTTTGGGTGACATTATATTTCCACCTTTTCGTTCGAGGACTGGTTCTGAAAGGCTGCTACTATATCAACGTAAGATAAAATATAGATTTTTTAATGTTCAGCAAAGATTAACTATATAAAACTATATATTTTCTTGATTCTTGAAGATTCTTCTATGTAGATAAGTTAACTATTATTTTTAAAATTCGGAAATTGTAGACAAACAAGTGTATCATGTGATCCTTGTGCTCAGTAGCGCTTTAACGCCATGATGGTGTTAATGGTCTACATATACGATTTTATGTTACGTACGACATTTGTAAGTTACTAATATGTTTCATGAAAATATAGATTTTTATCTTATTTATTATTTTGCTTTTATAATCCGAAAATGCCAAAATTAATTAATTTTTACATTTCCTCTCTGTTTGAGCTACAGATTAGAAAGACTGCGTTAAATTCGTGTGATTTTTTATTATTTTTTACAGAAAGTCAAATTTAGTTGCAATTTACTGTAATTTTGTACAAATAATGTTTACAATGATGGAATAATTCTTAATTTTAAATAAGTTAAGTTACTAGAAAGTAGGCGGCGTTAATTGGACCAGGGGTTCCTAATAACCCCAGTTTGCAAAGTTTTTTTTATTTGAGTTCTCTTACTTCTCCAGTAAAAGTTATCATATGTTTCATTATGGTATGCTTCAAACAGAAGATTAAACTTTCTTGGTCATAATTTTCGTGTTTCGATACACTTTATTTCCAGACTTACAGCAATTTAAATGTTAAGATGGCGTTATTTGGGCAGGGTACTTTATAACCATGTTTGTTTCAGAAAATAGATCGTGTGAAGTAAAGAGGATTATATGAAGAAAATGTTAAAAATAGTATTTCATTAAATCAGAGTAAGAACAGTATTTCAAGAAAAATTTATTTTCTGAGGATTTAATACTAATATGTAAGAAAGTCATTCGAATATCAAGATCGAATTGTACATATTAGAAATAGAAAATATATCGGATATTTAACTTCTATTGACTTCATTTCTTGTTATTTCAGACTTAATCTTCTAATTTTAATTATTTTAATTTGAAGAGGCCATTCAAAGTAAATTGAAGTATTTATTTAGATGTATTAATTTAAACTGGATTTATTTATTAATACCATCCTTTCTTCAACCTCAGTAGAATTTTCAGAAAGTGAGATACTTAGGAATCTGAAATATAAAAAGTTCATGTACTTTTATTAATGGGAATCAATTCTTAGAATAAAGAGTAAAAGGAGAAAGATTTTATCCTAAATTTTATTTTTTACTGTAAAATAATTTAAATCCCTACAGTCGGCATCACTTGATAGCAAAACGATTATTAAATACTATGATGTTAATTTACTACAGAAATTTATTATTCTACATTAAAAAAGTTATTACTGAAATACTTATCTGGTTTTTTTTTTTTATTTATTTCAATCAACTAAATTTAAATTATTCCATTGATTTTTGTCAGTGTCCATAAAAAAATGAGTTTCTTTTTAACATTTTAAATTTAATTCCATTGAAACAGAAAAAGCCAATTTCAATTACTTCATTCATTTTAAATTTGAAACATTCTTTATGTGAAACCAATACATCAAGAATTTTTATTGAAATTTAAATATTTGGTTCATTTTTTACAACTCATAATGCTCAATACAAAGTTTGGTACAATTATATATTATTATATATTTAATTAAATAACTTTTTTTTTTCTTAATACTGAAATATATAAAGAATGTATTAATACTACCCACTTTTTTTGAGTCCTTTTGTGATTAGAGATAAAATTGATTTTTAGATTCATTAATATTTTTTCCTTGAAAGAATAATAATTAAAAGCAGATTAAACACTTTGGAAAATGATGTTTCCTAATCTCTTAACCTATAAATGAAGGTTCAATTTTCAATCTTTAGTTTTGAAATTTGGTTAGCTGATAATAATTGAAATATAATTAATGAAAATACAATAACATTCCATTAAATGATTTATTAAATTTTATAACATGTTTTTTTTATTTACATTATTCTTTATTAATAAATAAAATTAATTCTTTATTATTAAGAATTAATCATTCTTTATTAATTATAAAGAAAAGAGTTTCTTTATAATTAATAAAATTAATTTTCGCAAAATTATTATTTGTTTATTTTTGAGGAAGTTTTTTTTAAAGCTTAAAAAGGTAATCATTTAGTCTTTTATTTATCTTTTATAAATTATAAATTTTTTATTCTAATTCGAAATATTGTATATCGCCTAACAAATGCAATACTATAATAATGATAGCAGAAACTAAAATTTATTATTTCAATAAACAGAACCTATTTAGTTAAACATTTATGGTGTAAAAGTGAGCATATATAAAAAAAAACCGTAAGGTTAACAATATTAAAATGTAAATTAAATAATAATTTCTGTTTTTAATTCCAAGAAATTTAATGAATACAATTAGAAATATTGTTCATTTTTAATAAAAATGATTTAAAATTTTACATTAAAAACCAGACAGTTTCAGGCAAATTAACTTTAAACATCAACAACAACAAAAAACAATTCACTGTATTTTTTGTAGGCTGTTCATATTTATCCAACTACGTTTGAACAAGGAAAGATTTATACAATATTCAAGTAATAATTATTCGGATTATAACCAATATTTTGATTTATTGAAGAAACTCACCGGGATAATAACGTTTTATTTATTATTAAATGAAATATCTAATCAAAATATGTACCCTTAATGCTTTGTGCTTTTGATTTTGTTTATAATAAATACATTGTTTCTTTAATAAATAATCTAATAACTTTCATTACCTTTCCTTGAATGTCATCAAGGAATGATTATTACAGATTGAAATTCTATAAAAGTATGAATGAAAACATTGCAATAGAAATTCATATGTTTTGTAAATATTAAGTAATATTAAGTATTAATAGCAATTTTTAAGTAATCTTTTAAAAGTGAATGAATTAACATGAATTTAAAAAATATTTTAACTTCCAATACTAAATTTTCTCTGTGTAATGCTGGGCGAACAAGTACCAACAAGTAATATTGGTGGACAATATTGGTCTTTATTGATATTGGCGGTTGGCATTGTCCGCGAACACACAGGTTTTCCTTTACGATTATTGGCCTGGTTACGGCGTTTCTCACTAGGGACAGCTAAAGAGAGCGTGTTTCCGTACAGATTCGCTGTAGTATTAAACGCCGTCCCTCTGTAGAAATCAATGAGATGTCTTTCCTGATCAATTGACCAAATGTTGTTGTTTGAATTATATTTTTCGGGCCGACCCATTTTGCTGATTTTAAACCTTGTTTCTCAAACAAAATGGCCGGCGTGAGTGAGTGATTTTCCGATTGTCAAAGTCCCGCCTTCCTGCGACGTCACCATTGTCACGTGATTTCTTTCGTTCATGTGATTCGCTCGCTCACCAGCAATTTTTCTCGCCAACTGAAGTTGGTACTTTTTTTCCGACAATCGCCAATGGGCAATATTGGGCAATATTGTTCCTTTTTATTGCTGGAAACGGTTGGTACCAATCAAAAGGACCAATATTGTCCACCAATATTGTCCCAGATTGGTACGTGTTCGCCCAGCATTAGAAATAAATGGAATTACTTAATGAAGCTAGATTTGGAAAGCCGAGGTTTTGAATTTGAAAAGATATTTGTGAAGAATCTCCATGTTGAGTGGAGGTCGTCTGACTTCCAGAAGAAAATGAATGGTAAGCTATCAGGTTCTTTTGAGAAACGAGAACTCCCTAAGGAAAATGATTTAGATAAGCCATTAGGTTGACTTGACAAACTGGAACTTCCAGAAGAAAATTGTTTAGATAAGTGATTGGGTTGACTTGGCCAATTTGGTTTGCTAAAAGAAAATGACTTACGGAAGGCATTAGGTTGACTTGATAAACTTTGGATTCGAGAAGAAAATAATTTAGATAAGCCTTTAGGTTGACTTGACAAAGTTTGGATTCCAGAAGAAAATAGTTTAGATAAGCCTTTAGGTTGACTTGACAAAGTTTTGATTCCAGAAGATAGTAGTTTAGATAAGCCTTTAGGTTGACTTGACAAAGTTTGGATTCCAGAAGAAAGTAGTTGAGATAAGTCCTTAGAAGAAAATGATTGAGTTGAATCCATTGTCAGAGGAGAGGAAGAACATCCAGGTAACGAATTGGAACTTGAAATACTAGGATTGGTAAAAGCAGGCTTTGGAGTAGTCAAAGCAGGAGTTGAAGTAGTGAAACGAATTGCTGTACTCGTTGGAGTTGAAGTAGTCAAACGCGTTCCTGTAGTCGTTGGAGTTGAAGTAGTCAAACGGGTTCCTGTAGTCGTTGGAGTTGAAGTAGTCAAACGGGTTCCTGGAGTCGTTGGAGTTGGAGTAGTCGTAGGTGCTGGGGTTATTACGGTGCAATCTACTGGATCGGCAGTGTAGTCTCTAGTATTATCTAATGGCAGCATGTTACTTCGAGTGATGGGGGTGGTGCAAGGACCAGTGTCAGTGATGAATTCTGCTTCTTTCAGTTTAAGGTTTGAAGTCAAATATGTCCACGATACTTGATTACCTACTTCTTTTGATTTGCAGTTGGCCAGATCAGATACTATGTAAAAAAAAGAAAAAATATTTATTATTATTATTCTTATGACCTACCAGAATTGTTATCATTTTCCTGTTAATGATTATTTCCGGAACACTAAAATTCTTTTGTTCTTATTTCATATTGTTAGAATAAACTAAACATATTAAATAGAGACTCTTCATTTCAAATTCTTATGAAGAATAACAGGGAAAAGGAGAAAGATGAAGGAAATGGAGAATCAGAATAAATCGATCAATATTAAATATAACTTACAACATAACTTCAAGATTAAGCATTTAACAATTCTTTTAATCGTGATACAAAAATTTATTTGATAAATGTTGATAAACCATTGTTACTATATCAAGCTTTCACTGAAAAAAATAAAAAATCTTAGAATTCTGCTGAGCGTGTTTTGAATTTGAAGAAATACAGACCAACCCAGAGCTCAAGGAATTCACAACAACACAGGTTCAGAAACTGTCGCATTTTCGGACGATACTAAAAATAACTGCCTAGTTCAAATAATAAAAAAAGAAATATTCTATGGTTGTTTTTTTTTTTTTTAAAAAAAAAGAATTTTCTCAACAAATAGTTTGAAGAAAAATGAGAAAAGGTGATGACGAATATTTTTTATAATGTTCTCGATGCACCTTGTTATTAATGGACAAACACAGTAATTGCGTAATAAGAGTAATATCGTAATTATAAATACCTTACAAGAATTGATTCTTGAAAATAAATTTATCTTAGGCTAAAATTTCCTGAATTTCAGTTGAGACTTGATTAGCTATGTTTGTTATGTGTGTTTTAATGTGTTTCATAACGTTTGGTCCTGAAGGAAGAGTGAGACATGATACTGTAGGTCCTTTTTTTGAGGGATTTCCTCACTCCGGGATGAGATATTATTTCGATATTTCGGCCCCTTGCCTCGGGCCTTCTTCGGGAGATGTTTTAAAAGTTAATCACATGAAGGTAAGCGCATAACGAACGACTTCCGTCGTTGATTCCTCGGACGAGTTGCTCATGTTGTTGATTCCGAGGCGAATGAGGTGCAGCCATCATTCGCCTCGGAATCAACAACATTAGCAACTCGTCCGAGGAATCAACGACGGAAGTCGTTCGTAATGCGTTCTCCTTCATGTGATTAACTTCTAAAACATCTCCCGAAGAAGGCCCGAGGCACGGGGCCGAAATATCGAAATAATATCTCATCCCGGAGTGAGGAAATCCCTCAAAAAAAAGGACCTACAGTGTTTCATAACTTTTTAACTCGTGAATTATCTGAAAACATGGTTTGTTTATTTATGTTGCCTTCTGGGTTTTATTATTTCAGTGATGTTTATGGCTGAAAGAAATTTCGGCAAAGAAAGATATCGCTCACGTCGTTCGTTATGCGCTTACCTTCATGTGATTAACTTTTAAAACATCTCTCGAAGAAGGCCCGAGGCAAGGAGCCGAAATATCGAAATAATATCTCATCCCGGAGTGAGGAAATCCCTCAAAAAAAGGACCTACAGTATCATGTCTCACTCTTCCTTCAGGACCAAACGTTATGAAACACATTGAAACACACATAACAAACATAGCTAATCAAGTCTCAACTGAAAGTCAGGAAATTTTAGCCTAAGATAAATTTATTTTCAAGAATCAATTCTTGTAAGGTATTTATAATTACGATATTACTCTTATTACGCAATTTTACCATTTCTAAGGTAAAATTTAAAATCATCTAAAAATTCAAAAATAAATCTAAGAAATCCAGAAATCGAAAACATATGACAGTCCAGAGAAATAAGAAAACCCAGTTATATTCGCCTATAAATATTCTAAGAGAAGTTAAGCAACTTTTGGGGGAAAGCGAGATCTTGATTTTTATGTACATTTCGCCTCAGATCAAAAGCACTCAGAACATTACAAGAGTTAGGCAGAACATTCGAGTTAGACAGATTGTCTAACAAACAACAACGTTTGTTATTATAAAATATATATAAAAAATAAAAACAGATCCCATAGACAGTGATAGAACTTTGAACAAAAAAAAATTGAAATAAATTTGAATTTTCAACCACAAGATAGTTTTGATCGTTTCTTTGAAAATTACGCAGGCTACAATCAGTCATTGACTATTGCTGGAAGATCTAAATGTAGATGTAATAAATTTTCTAGTAAATGACACAAAAATAAATAAAATAAAAAGCAATTCATAATCTCTCTTGATTCCCAAATTACTTAAAATTTCATAATTCAACTGTCTATCTATATACATCATATTTTCTTCTACTTTCCTATCGATGCCACAATATCTTCAATTATTGCATATACATTAAAGAAAATCCACACAAAGCCTTCAAAAAAAATAAAGAAAAAAATTTCTAATGTTAGTGAGCAATTTATTCCAAGAAATTAATATATTAACTACTTGTTAATTCTCGATGAGAGTGTGAATGTTGACTCTTTAGGCATTCAATCAGTCAATCTGCATAAACGAGGTTCGATATCAAAGTCTATGAAGGCAAAGTGCCCCCCCCCTCCCCGCTTCTGAAGTTTGTTACAAATGAATTATTTTAAGCTGGTCAAGTCGTTACTGATCCAAATTTTTGAAAAAAAAGACGAAAAAAAAAAGAATTTTGATGGTTCAACCAATGGTCATTCATAAAAAATTAAAAAAGAAATAAGAAATTAGTAGCATAGATTAGTTTTCACTCCTTGAGCTAATTGACGGGAATCTAGGACAGCAGTTTCGTCCGTGTTAGGACTCATCAGATTTACCCTATTGATAAACTCAGAAAAGAATGAAAGGTTATGGATCCCACACTCTCTCTCCTGGTAGTGGGATCCCATTAGAATGAACAATTATAAAATGTAACTGTGGTAAGTATAGCATAAGAAACTTTGGTCTTCAAACTTTTAGGCACAAAGGCCTTTTATGACAAGTCTAATCAGGATGAAAGAACTTTTCCAGATTCCCGACAATAAGCTCAAGGTTTGAAAGCTAATCTATGTGCAAGCTTTTTATTTCCATCTTTATTGTTATATTGGCGGTCGTTAACTTTATTAATGATTATAATATTCTTCTGGTTATTTTTTTCTTGTAATTAACAGCCTTTGTTTAAAGTCAGATTTTACTGACTAAGATTGTGGATGTTTATCAAAGTGTAGAAATAAGAATATGTAGGCTTGCTGTTATAAATAGTTTTGAGAATTAGAATGTGTTAATACGTTTTGATACTAAATAAAGATATAATAACCTATGGATGGTTGATGAGTACTTACCGGTACTATAACTGTAATTTTAATCTGTAAATTCAAACGCTTTAGAAACTGATGATCTGCTCAAGCACAAACAAGTTTACGTAGAGAAGGTGTTTATTTACTTTAGCATTCTCTGTTTTTTTCATTAATCGAATCCTTCATATTTCAATCCTACAGTCTCTGATACAACGATCTACTTATTCATCATTCGTTGCAATGGTAGAATTCGGTTTTTATAATAATTCTTTATTGTATTACGTTATATTACATTATTAATTTCTTTTATAATACGTTTTAATAGGGTTTTATTACTTTTAACAATGATCAACATTAATATTTGAACATTAGGAACATGGGGTTCCGTGGTCTCATAAGCGCATCTAAGCCTTTTAGTAAAACTCTTATCAAAATTCATGTTGATTGGCATAAAACACCCATTGGAAAAAATTGACAAGTTGTGAAAGTTTTGATAAGCCAATCGAACAAACGAATTAGAGCTTTTGGAGGATGGCAACAGCATCCTATTTCTTCCAATATGATTTGCCAATTATAGTTATTATTTCCTCTCAACATTTCCTCTAAACATCATGAAAACTAATTTTGTTTTGTTTTATAGCTGTAACGTACCATTCTTCGGAACCTCTGAGAGAGGTTTGTGCTGACGTCCTGGGGCTCTGGATTTTTTCCAATCATCAAGATATCGTGGTCGGACTATATATTTACACCTTTCATGTTAAATTAAGATATTTCGTGTCCTGATTTCCTATATAGATGTCCCTCGCCACTTCGCGCTTCGACTTTCGCGGCTTCACTCTATCGCGGTTTTTTCAAATATACTGTATTCATTAAAAAGTTGATCGAGATAGTGAAAATGATATAGCGCGCGCTCGGTTGTCTGAATCAATTGTACACCCCTGTATTTCAGTTAAAAAATTACTGTACATACGGACTGTAGGCCTATGTATTCGAGCACATCGGCAAATCCTTCAAAGTCACTCGACCATTCCTTGCGGCCGCTCGACCATTCCTTGTGTGTGAGCAAGAACTTTTTTTTCCAAAAAATCGGATATGGTCAAACCAAGTCAATGAGAGCGTGCTGTTCACTGATTGACTATCCTATGGTCTTCCTGGCCACTGATTGCCTCAACCCCAAGTTCATTTCTACATGCTTCTACATCGCTACGCATCGGAAGCATCTTTTCTCTTGTCAGTGTGCGATTTCTGAGAACTTTTATCTAAGCCCAACGATGGCTCCTAAACTAACGGGGTGTTATTTCAGGAGGGCTTTAAAAATGTTAAAAACCGTATTTAGAGGGTCGTGAACAGGTTTTCTATGCTCTAATTAGGTGAAAATATTCGATTTATACATAAAGAATCCTACTTCGCAGAAATTCACTTATCGCGGTAGGATCTGGAACTGATTAACGCGATAAATGAGGGAGGACTGTATATTTCTTTTATTAATTGTCAAAGAGTTACCATGAGAAATAAGCATTCTATTAAGTTAACTTTTAAAAAGTAAAACTTAAATGAATATTTAATTAAAAAAAATACTTACTTTCTTGATCTGGCAGCGCTGAGTTCCAAACGTTCACTTCATAAAGCATTCCTTTAAATCTTTCTTGAAAACTTAGATTTATTTTGAAATCATCAATTTTGCCTAATTTGAGAGATGTTTTACCATTAAAGTATCTGTCATTTACCATCGGATCTTGGGCTTGAATTCCGTTCAAATATATTCGAAACGGACTGTCAATTACATAGAGTACACACACGTGGAACCAGGATCGTGGTGGACAGTAAGTGTAACTCTTTAAAGAATATGCGGTATCATACGTTCCAACTAAAACGCGATTGTTTGCGCTATCGATATATATGTAAGGCCCAAAAACCAGATCCAAACCTTGTTGGTATGCTGGAACGATATCGCTCTCTTTGAAATCATCAACCTTCATCCACATGCAGAAGGTGTAGTTACGGTTTTCTGTCCATTGACTAACTTTAGCATAGGCCTGACTGCCTTTTATTCCAGGCAGTTTCAGAATCTTAGGGTTCTTTTGAGCATTGGTGGCTTGATGTAGAGCAGCCAACAAAGCAACAAACACGAGACCTCTCCAGTACATCGACATGTTGCAGATGAATGATTTGGACGTTGGTATCTTAGCTTTTATAGTCTCAGAACCATACGCGGAAACCAACTGCCAGTTTATTTTGATGTGCACGAAACGAACGTTTTTTTATTGAATGTTATTTATTTGCCTTTTTTTTATTTTAATTTTTTATCGTTCGCCAGTCCTATTATTCCTATTAGTATTGTAATATGCGGAATATCTGTAGTATAGGTGCTGATAGATTATTATATAAATGTAGATTATGAATGAATTATTTTTGTTAATAATTTAATACAGAAAATTAACAAAAGATAATTGTTAAAAATTTAGCATGTTTTTGTCTTCAATTATATCAGAGATTAATTTCTTTGAATACTTTCCAATGCTTCAGAATTATATTAACAAAGCAATAAAAACGAAATCAAAACAGCACCAGAATAAACAAATTGCCATTCTGAATCAATTATTGGGGGGAATTGGGGACGGCCCATTTCGTTTTTCCTGGGACTCCTCAGCCCAATCCGCACACCCCGATAAAAGACCCAGAACGGCAAGAACCTAAGTGAAGGCCACCGTCACTCCTGACAGTGGCCCCCGACAACAAGAAGAAACAAGAAAATAAATTGGTGTGTTGTGAAACACAACCTAAAGCCTTAACCCACAACTCGTAGGTGTAAAAGGCTTTTAATAAGCGAACTAAAGGTTCGAAAATATTCTAAATAATAAATTTAACGTGCTGTGAATAGTAAAACAAAGCAATAAAAACGAAATCAAAACAGAATGGCAATTTGTTTATTCTGGTGCTGTTTTGATTTCGTTTTTATTGGTTTGTTTTTACTTTTCACAGCACGTTAAACTTATTATTCAGAATTATATTTATTCGAATTAATTTGGCTAAATAATTTATATTTTATATGGTTTTCCAATCTTTACTAAAGTTATTGTTTAATTTGTTAATTTGGAAGGTTTTTAACCAATTATATCTATTCAAATAAAGGGAAAACAAACACCCATACATCTTCTAATTCGATATTTCAGTTTTTTTCATCAAAAACTTTCATCAGGAAAACTGTACAGATATAATAAGAGGAAAACAAAGTCTTCCTACTTATCAACGAACAAATTTAAATAAACAATCATGGACGTGAACAAATAACAATCAAGAATGCTACAAATACAACAATACCTTGATAGCATAAAGGCTTTATACAAATAAAACTTTATGATGATTAACTTTTTGATAATTAATCAATAGTTAATAAATTTTTAACTTTTGGTTCTTCTCCGTAGATTTCTTGAATAGTCCGAAAGAAATTTCGTTAACTTTTAAACCTTTTTCTTTATTTATACATTTGCTCCAATTAATGAAACATGACTCTAATACGAATCTTTCTGTTTCATCTTAAGATTCATATATAACACTTACAATAGGATCTGAGTTGTGGCATAAATTTAGCACATGGTCTGCCCAATCAGATATTCCGTTTTTCTTACCTTTAAGCTCCAATGTGTTCATCTACTCGCTCCTTGAGCGATCAACCAATACTTCAAATATAAATTTCGCAACAATCTCTACATGCCAACGAATACATGACCCCCAGTTTAAATAATATGGTTTGCTTATCTCTTTCGATTTTTTTTTCTTTTTGATCAATTTGCTACATTTACAATATTTGTTTCTGGTTACTTTTTCGTTATTTAGATTATTTTTTGTCCTATTGGCATTATAAATTAAAAAGTTTTTTACGTGCGTTAAAGTTCTCATTGATTGTTAAAATTCGCCATCGCACAAGTCATAAATAAAAAAGTCTTTAAAAATTAATAGAATAGTTTCGGTCTCTAGTAAGCGAGGCCTTCATCTGGTGCAGAATTAATAAACGCTGTGAATATATAGCCGTGGTGATTCAATGGCTGATTCCATGCCGGGAAATTTGAATGCTGGGAAAAAATGGGTGGGTTTAATTAAATAAGGGTGGAAAGAGTATTAGTTCTTTTGCAATAAATTATATTTGTTTTGTTTTTTATTATTAATTTTTCTATGAAGTCCATAATGTTCATTGTTTTGCACTGAAAGGCATTCATTGTATGCCGATGGATTGGTAAGAATGTGGAAGGTTTTTCTTTACATTTTCGACGGAAAAGGTTATTTTCTTTTTCTACAATGAAAACACGCGAAACGCCTAACGTATGGCCCGTGGAATGAGAATGCAAGGCTGTATTATAGTTAAAATCTTCATTCTTAATCGCATAGCGGTGCTGATATAAACGCTTCTTTAGCCTGTGTCTAGTTTCGCCAATATAATTGCATTATTGTGTAAACAAGATATTGAGTATATAATTCCTTTTTGGTCCAGTAAGTTTTATTTTGGTTATTCGGGGAATTTCCTTGACTGTTATTTTTATTTTTATTACATATTTTCGCCAGTGTATTGTTCCTTTGGGAGGTTAGCAGGATATTAAAAGGTCGTAGGGCTTTACCGAGCGCTGGATGTAAATTAGGATGATATGGGATGGAAATACATTTTTTATTTTTGATTTCGGATGTTTTTTCCCAAATGTTATGATAGTGATTCTTTGTAAAACGTGTAATATGTCTGTTTACTAAATTTAAGGGATAATCATTATGGAGAAATATTGATATGATTTTTTTAAATTTCATTTTGGAAATTAACCATTGTAGTGGATATGCAAAATGCTCTATCTATGGCCATTTTTAAATTGTTGATCTGAAAAGACAAGGGACATGCTGATTTGTAATTGGTTGTAATTATTAGGGATGTTGGTTTGCGATAAACCTCGGTTTGGAAGTTTTCGCGTTTTATTAATGCATCAAGGAAAGGCTTGGATTTTTCATTCGAATTTTCTTCCTCTTTTTTAATTTTAATATCGGGATGTATTTTATCAATAATCTGGAGAATGTCGTTTTATATCAGGGGATCGGTGTAGAAGATAAGATCGTCTACGTATGTAAGGTATAATGAAATGTTTAAACCTAAGCTATCGTAAATTAAAAAGGCTTGGTCTTCAATGTATGCTATTACTATTTCGGCTAAAATTGCCGATGCTGCTAGACCCATAAATAGTCCGTCGGTTTGTCTGTAAAAACGTTATTAAACCTGAAAAATTGCATTTTGAACATCGATTCCACTAGATGAAAAATTTCATTATTTGCGGGAAGGGCTTGAAAATTGGTATTAGAATTGCTTTGCGTGTGTTTTATGGCTTGGATACTGAGGTTAACTGAAATTGAGGTGAATAAAGATTCCATATCTAAGGAGAAGAACTGATATTCTTCGTTATATTTGATTTCTCGTAATTTTTTGTACGAATGCTTTGCTATCTTTAATGGCGTGCTTAGAAATGATGGGGATATTCAATAATTTTTTGTAAATTGTAGTGGATAGTTTTTTTATTTTCGTGTTGTGGCAATTGCTATTGGCCGTACGGGACAGATTCAGCTGTTTCTATTGTGATGCAGTCTTTTGCGACCTAATCACATGCTATTTTTCTGTTGTAATTAAGCACTTTTTTAATATTGTCTATAGTAATTATTATTATAATTCTTGGAAGTATTATACGGCTTTTTTTGAGCTATCTTTATTATTTTGTAGTTTAGTAATATATTTATTAGATTTTGATTGTAATTATTTTGAGTTTCAGAGGTTAAATTATTTACCTGCTTATAAAGTAATTCTGATCTAAAGGGTTTGTTCTTTTAAAATTATTATTATTATTTTTTTTTTGCAATTTCAAGTCAAATTATATAATGGTCTGAGATATCAGATTCAATGATATTAGCAATATCATTGCTAATTACTCATTACTTTTCATATTAAGAGAATTAAAACAAATGAAAATAAAATTAAATAAAATGAATGTTCACTTAAGGAAAACCTCTAGTGAAATAGAATACGTCCGATATTTAGATCCGCCGTCCGATTTTCGGATCCATGTGTAATGGGCTGAAGGCTTCGAAAGTAACGATATTTCGTTCCAGCATACGAACACGTTCCTTATTTCGTCATTGGGCCTTTTTACATATTTTTTTTAGTAATTATAAATAATATATAGTAAGTAGAATAATATAGAATATTTAGTAAATAGAATAATATAATTATAATTACTTTAATGAATTAGAATAAATGAATGAATATACTGTAATTAGAAAGTATTATAGGTTTAGAATCAAAATGATTTTAATTGTCAAAACGATTGATAATTAAAAAAATAAATAATTAAAAACTTTATTAACAAATATAATTATTAACAAAAATGATTTATACAAAAATTCAAATGATTTACAAATGAATTTAACAAAGGAAAATATATATTTTATTAACAACTATAAAAGATTAAAAACTAACACACTAAAATGGCGAAACAATTTTTAATAGGACCCGACCTATTTATACTAATTATAAATATTTTCGCTTCCTAATTCAGGACTCTGTCAACGTACTATAAGAACACCATAAAATATCAATATATAAAGAAAATTTAAAAATATTTATTTATTATCAATAAATAGTTGTTGTACTTCAAATTTTAATTTAAAAGCATCAAAATCAAAATTTTCGTTATTATTTTTTCAATAAAAATGATGTACTTTAATTTAACTTAATTTATTAGTATAAGTTATATAAATTAAAAAGGTAAAATATTAAATATTGTGATCATTTACATGAGGTTATAGCTAATGAAATTTTATATGCCTACATGATTTATAATTAGCAGTGAAAAAAAACAACAACAACTAAGTTTAGTTGTAAGACTTAGGCGTAAGACAGCATAAATATTATTAAGAATAAAAAAAGACGAGAAAGAATTATTCATTCACTTGTATTAACGGATTTAACATTGTAGCTCCTTATCCACTCGTCCGATTTTTTACTGACATCAATAGAGGTCTTCCTTATAAGTGCATACGTTATCTATAAAGGTTTCCTCTTTGAAGAAAATGTAGGGTTTAGAGACGGATGCGCAATGAATGATTTATTCTCTATTGGTCGTACATATACCAAAATGAATAGGAATCGTTCTTATGACATTTTACATCTATATCTTAAGTTAAAGGTTAATTGGATATACAAATAGATTTTGAATGATAGCGAATTATTGCTGAGTTAAAACAATGCATTTTGACTAATTTTGACTCTGACTCCATATCTGTTCATCCAATATTTACTAAAATTAATAGGGACTTTTCTTTTAACAACCTATGCATATCTCGTATATGGAAATTACAGGCATGCATAGTTTTCAAGTTATCATGATGAAATACGAATGAATAGATTGACGGACATAACTATTTTTGCTGAAAATGTATTTTTTGAATTTTTTTTTTCTTCTGCTTTATTTTTTTCTCCAAGAATACAGATGTTACACAGACTGTTGGTAGCTGCAACAGGATACACACATATGGTAAAGGAATTTATTAGCCATTTTCTATTTTATAGAACTATAAAAACTTCAAAAATGATGGAAAATGCCAACACCAGCCAGCAAAAACCCAAGAGAAAATAGAGCGAGGAAAAAAAATATTATCCTTTGAGTACAAAGAAGTACTTAATTACATTTGTCGATCTTAATTTCAAAATTAGAACTCTTTATTTGCCTTAGATAAGGTGACCAACCGTCCTCCTTTTTGAAGGTCTGTCCTCCCTTGAGAAGTGTCCTCCTAAATGTCCGCTTTTTATAAATTCTGTCCTCCTTTTTGATGTTTGAAGAGGAAAATGTCCTCCTTTTTGAAATGTGAAGTTTTCAAAGCTTTTTTTTTTTTGGTTGAACAGATAGGTTTATACCCCTGAAACCCCTGATAACATTTTTTTTTCTTACAAATATTTGCGTCCTCCTTTTCATTTAAAAAAAAATGGTCACCTTACCTTAGAGTGTCTGTGGGTGTATTGAAAACTAAAAAACTTCAATGTTTTCATTGTTTTTTAATGCTTTTTTTTTTTTTTTTTTTTTAATTAATTTGGCCAGAAATTCTTCTCAACTTTCTATCAAAGAAAAGAGAAAGCTAATGAGAAGTGGTTAAAAAAATTAGTTCCTGTAATCTGACAAAACTGAAGAATCGAGGATTAATTTGTTAACATTAACAAGAAATAGAATTTTAATTCGTTAAAAGTTTTATTCGTTGGTCCTTTTTGATGGATCGGCAAAATTAATGGGGCGGATGATCGTTGGTATCTTACCACAATGGAGACGAGATGTTTGATGCCTTAATCTCTAACCTAAATATTTTATAAACAAGTAGATTTCTAAGCATTGAGAAACTTTATTATTAAACATAAAAAAAAGAAAGAAATCGAATGGAGGTTAGGCTTATTGAATTTCAGTTGGACAATAATTACATGTTCATTTGTGTTAGAACGTCGCAGATTTTTAGAAGTAAAACAAATTAAAGAGAAAAAAAAAATGAAAAATAAACTTTATTGGAATAAAAAGTAAATTTTACTGAAGGATTTTAACTTTTTTGTTTTTAAATGTTTAGTTAAAATATGATAAAAATCCTGTTTATTGTTAATTTTTACAATTTTTCTTTTTAATCTTTTAATATGAAATCTTGGAAGGTGTTTTACGTGTGTTTTACACCACACACCACACCACCCCACACCAATATGAAATCTTGTTTTTCTTTTTTTTTTTTTTGTAATAGTGACGTTTATTAAGACAAGTGAATATAATTTTCTGCTAAAGCATAAATTAAAAATAATAATAATAAAAAGGAAGTACATTACGATAACGTAAAGAGAAATAAAAAGAAGTTAGAAAAAATAAAAAAAAGTTAGGAAAATAAGAAAAAACAAAAACAAAACAAAGCAAAAAAAACACGCGCACATTGAGAAGCAAAGATGGAGGGGAGGAAAAAATAGAAATATACTGATTCGAACCGACAACCTTCATTGTATGAGTCTGAGACCTTAAGCCTCAAGCTCTAAGTAACAACTGAAATCCAACGAAAACAATGCCAAATAAACAATGCCCGAAATGAGGTAGGGGGGCGTTGGCCCCTAAAAATTCTCTATTCCTACGTTGTTTGGGCTCTGAACATGATGGTGAAATCCGTTTGTCGATCCGACCTTCCGAATGGGAGTTGTTAAGGAGAGGACAGGCACGGACGGACGGACAGGACAAACGCAGTAGCTACCGATTTTGGTCGCTATCACAATAGCTCCTAAATGGGTCGCTAAAAATATATCTTAAGATTTATTTTCCGGTATCCGGATGAGTGAGTAATGGTTTTATTTGTGAATTGTTTTATTAGACATCACATCGTATTGTTGATCCCTGTAAAGCATCGGTTCCCAACCAGATGTCCGAGATCCCGACTGAGGGGGTCCGCAACATCGTTTAATGATTTCAACGTGAATATAGGAAATATATTTTTTTACTCAAATATGTGTTTTTATACTTTTTACTTCTAGAATGCTTTTACAACTGTACATTCTATCTCCAGTCTTAATTTCGTTAAAGAAAGCAGCAAACATTAATAATAATATATTGATTGCCTTTTGCAACCACATACTTGTGCGGCAGTACATTTTCAACACATGAAAAATAAATATAGAAATAGATTCGATGTAGAACCAGACCTACTATTCAAAATTTGAAACCTGGAGCCAGATATTCATAAGTTGTTCATTGCGAAACAACATCAATTATCACTGAACGAAATTAATTTCATTAATGAAGAACTCAAGTTAATTTACTTGGATAAACTACTAAATTTCAAATTTTAATGATAATTGTACTTTTTTTCTAAAATTTGTAGTTTACTTTAACCGGTTATTATTTTTAAACCTGTTGTAAAATATAGGCTATTATGTAAAACATACTTCTGTTTAAATTTTATTTCCCCCAATTTTTGGGGGGGAGGCCGCATAAGCGTAGCAAGAGTGTTTAGGGGGCCTCGACTTCTTAAAGGTTGGGAACTACTGTTGTAGTGGATTGGAAGCACAAATTCTATATTTTTCCCCTTACTATGGATTCATTTAACTTTTCAACATAAATAAAATTCCCACATCATACCTGTAGTATCTATTAAAATCACTACTAGTAATCTTATTTTCAATATTTAACTTTCTCTAACTCCTGAAAAACCATTAAGTAAACTATTACCATTTATAATTTACAAGACAGTTAAACTGTATCACTGTAACCAATCAAGTCTTATTAAGAAACTGCGATCTGTAGACTTATTATTGTAGATGCCTTCTTTCCAAACTTCAAATTTTCTTCGAAAAACCTTAAAAATTGGATTTTTTAAAAAATATCTTCTGAAATTATTTTACGAAGTCTTATTACATTACTATAATACTGTTCTGGAAATTTCGCTGTAGCGCCATCTGGAGATTAATGTTTTAGTATAACTTAAACTCCCGTGGATATACAGAGAAAGCAGAACACGGGAAAGTCATAAGGTTCATCAAACGGAATACATTTTATTTCCTCAAATTTTTGCAGTTTATAGTTATTTATTGCAACAGATACGTGATAATATTTTATTGTCGATAACGCAAGGAAATCACGTTTTTGTAATAATTTTGAAATGATAATTTGCTATTTCTTTTACAATATAAGTAATATATTATTTTACACCAAACTTGAGTTACATATGTAATTGAATTGCCTGATAAATAAATTTCATAACAATAGATTTTAAATAACTTTAATTTTTTTTATATATTATATACACTGTATTTTTATAATTCATTTTTACTATAATATTGTTTTCTTTCTTTTTCTTTAGGTGAGTATTATTTTACTGGACCTTTAACTATGTAAGTACATTTGCTCATTACTTACAGAATGGCCATATGTAGGCATTTTAATTCAGTGGAAGATTATACAGTGGAAGATAGAAATTTAAGATTTTTTTTAACAGGATAGCATTGATATTATTCTAAGTTTATAAATTGTTTATATAATTGTTTGATTGAGGTAGCTTCTCTAATGTTTTGTAGAAGTTGAATCTGTCATTTTCTGACCTACATTGGAACGTTTATCGACTATAATGAAGAGCAAAATAATAGTTCAATTCTACCTTTATTACAAAAAGCAATGGAAATATTAATAGGAAATTTTTCATATGATATACTGATACACAGTGCTTACATTTTTGATTAGAGTAAAGTTGGGAGAGATGACACATGGGGAGAGATGACTTTGCGAATTTGTTTAGTTAACAGCCCTTTTTTAAGGCATCTTTCGCTGTAATTCACTGTGTAAACATGTAAATAGAGTAAGCAAGGTTATGTACCGGTCACTAGTGTCTTGGGTCCCATTTGGTGGAAATGCCCGTGTGTGTCATCTGTCCCATTGCCTTTTTTATTCTTTTTCTTTTATTTTTGTCTTTCTTTTATTTTATATTCATCACAATACAATTACAATTTGCATAATTTAAGAAAAAAATAATTACCACTAAGTTTCATATAGACTTAAAAAAATAAAATCTAAAGTATTTTGCAAATCTGATAACTGTAAGTGGTTTATTTTGGAAGTCAGAAGGAAGTAGGGAGGAGACCTTAGAGATATTGTCATATATTGGATTTATTTAAAGGAATTTAGTTATATTTCTGTTAATATTTATAATAATAAAGTAGCAGCTTGATTTACACAGGTCTCTTATTCATATTCCATCTCATCGCTCACATACCTATGGGAGAAATGACTCAATGTCAAAGATTTTTTAAATTCTAAAAATAAGAAACAGCATTAAAAACATAAAAAAATAAAGTAAATATGAAAGCAAAGGATAAATCAACAGTTTAAAGCTTTCAAACATTTTAAAAATAAGGTTTTTAATATTTTACTTTATTTAATTTAATATTTTAATATTTTTAATTGTGGGTCATCTCTCCCAACTTCACCTTATATAGAAGGGAAAATGATACTATTATCATTTTGAAATTTATTAAATGCCAGTTTTTTTCGTTTTTAATTTTCATGGAAATTTCAATAGTTACGATTTCTTTGTTTAGATCAGAGCCTAAAGTTAGAGATGCGTTATTTTATTTTACTGTTTTATAGCGAATTAAAGTTTTTTATTTACTTTTAGGGAAGTGACATGAAATGTTACTGAACAATAAAGTGATCTTGCTTATGTGCGAGGTGTTTCATATTTAATTTAAAGAAAATATTAAATTTCAACGTGAACTATTGGCAATAATACTTTGTTGTTTGTTACTGAAAGTCTGGTGAATTTTTAAATTTCTTCTTAACTATTTCGTTTTCAAAAACATGATTTATCTTACAGCTCTGATATTAAGTTGAAATCCTTTTTCTTTGAATTGGAAAAGTGCTAAACCGCTGTAGAAAATATATTTAGGTGGCAACAAAAATGACCTGATTTAATAGACAGTGGATGAATATTCAGCAAAGCTGTGACATCGATTGTCGTATCAGATCTGTGAGTAACCAAGACTCTACGGTATGAGGAATTGCGGCTTCGTGGAACCATACAGTAATATCGATAACTGCAAGTCTAAGCACGATGAAGGAACAGCGTGCGTCTGCAAGAGGAACAGGGAAAGTATACAGAAGAATAACGCGTAGGACAGAACATGGAAAGTAGTTTCTAATTGTGAGTTGTGAAAGATAAGTTGTGGAGGAAATAAGAAAGGAGAATTTGTATGAAGACCTTAAACCTTCAGACAAAAATAAAGTGAAATCAATGATATTATATATTCCTTTATTTGGTCTTGGAACTGTCGCCGGCAAGATAGATAGATATTGATAATACACGTTTATTTATTGTCAAAAAATCTAGTAAATTTCACTGAATATTGTGATTCTTATTGTTTTAACTTTTAACTTTTTTTAGTTATTTATCTGATTTATTGACATGATTCTATTTTAATAGTCTATCACAGGCAGTAGTTTTCAAGTATCTAAATTTTGACATCCGTAAGAGATAAATAATCATTGATGCACTTCTTCGTGGTTAGTTTCTGTAAAAATGTAGTCAAGATACCCATGGGATTGGTGGGTTTTAGATCAGCACAAATGTGTGTCCCACTTGAATCATTAACAAAGGTTTTATTGTGCCAAAAGAATCAATGTCAGATTGTAGGACGTGAGTTTCTTTGAAGTATTCACTGGAGTATTTTGGAGTATTCACTGATGTTAGATTGACGTAGATCCCAATGATATTTTACATAATGGTTGAATTTCTGGATATTTTTTTAAGTATACAGCTTAGACATAGAAGTTTAGAAGTTAAAGATTTAGAAAAACAATGCATTTGGGGCATTGAAAACGCCGGTCAACGCTTTTTAAATTTGTCAATCTTCACGAGAGCTTTGAAAACGTTAGATATCGGCTGTATGAGCTTTGCAATATTGCATTGCTTTGGCCCTCATTCTTATAGCTATTTCAAATTCCATTGAATTATTTGGGATTTCGCTCAGTTTTTTAATATTTCGCTCGTTTAGTCCGAACCTTACTATTTTTATTCACAAGATTTCTTATTCCTAAACTACTCATCACAATCTTTTTTTATTTATTTCAATCAAGTATATTTGAATTATTCCATTGATTTCTGTAATTTTTGTGTCCATTTTTTATAATAATGTGTTTATTTGAATATTTATATAAAATTCCGTTGAAACACAAGCGCCAATATCAATTATTTTATTCGTTTTGAAATTTGAAACATTTCTTTCTGTATAACCAATACAACATGAATTTTTGAAATTTAACGGTTTAGTTCATTCGTTGCAATTTACCAAAATCCATACAAAGTTTGCTACAATTATTTGCAATTACATATCTCATTTGATAACTTCTTGATTTTCTCTTAATACAGAAAAAGAAAAATCTGACATTCGTTGATATATAATTAATGAAAATCCAATAAAATTCTATTAAATAATGTTATTTAATTTCAGAATAAAATTTAATTTCTTTTTGATTTACATTAAGTGGATGAAAAGTTACCTCAATTACAATAAAAAATTTAAGATTTCTCTTTAATTAAATAAACTTAATTATCTCAAAATTATCATTATTTGTTTAAAAGTGAACAATACAGTATATAAATAAAATATAAGATTAACAATAATAAACATATAAAGTAGTTAATTTTATTTTTAATAAAATAAATTAGAAAACAGTTTCAGGCAAATTAACTTGACCATCAACAATAACAAAACACAATCGATTGTATTTTTGTTAAACTTATCCAACTACGTTTGAATAAGGAATAATAATTTTTTTGTAATATTCATGTAATAATTATTCGGATTAAAACCAATTTTCTGAATAATTATTATAAATAATAATAATAATATAAAATAATAACAACAAATAACATTGTAGAAACGATATAATAATGTAACCACTACTACATTAAAGATCTAATCAAAATATGTATCCTTCAGGCTTTGTGCTTATAATTTTATTTTTAAGTAATAAATTATTTCTTTAATAAATAATGTAATAAGACACATTTTACTGTATAAATAATGTAATAACTTTCTAATTTATTTTATTATGTAATGTAATAACTTGTATGTTACCATATCTCTGAAATATGATTCCATATTACAATTCTGTTAAAGATATGAATGAAAACATTGAAATAGTAATTCTGTATATATTAAGTAAAATACTAAGAGATTTTTCACATAATTTCTTGAAAGTGAAGCAATTAATTTAAATTAATTAAATTTTCAATTTAATTTAATTAATTGAATTAAAAATGTTTTAAATTTAATTAACATTTTTTCTGTGTGTGTTAGAAATAAGAGGCATTTCTTAATCGAGCAAGATCTGGAAGAGCCTCGGGTTGCATTTGAAAAAGTTTTTGATGAATCGCCAGGTTGAGTGCAGGAGGTCGGCGTTCCAGAAGAAAATGTTTGATAAACCGTCAGGTTCACTTGAGAAACTGGGACTACCAGAAGAAAATGATTTAGATAAAGTTTTAGATTGACTTGAGAAGCTGGGACTTCCAGAAGTAAATGATTTAGATATTC
>JAFIDM010000005.1:38786972-38886222 GCA_023159025.1 Thereuonema tuberculata | reverse complement strand
AGTCGCAGGAGCTTGAGTAATCGCAGGAGTTTGAGTAGTCGCAGGAGTTTGAGTAGTCGCAGAAGTTGAAGTAGTCGCAGGAGTTGAAGTAGTCGCAGGAGTTGAAGTAGTCGCAGGAGTTGAAGTAGTCGCAGGAGTTGGAGCAATCGAAGGTGCCGGAGTACCAGTATTACAAACTACTGGATCGGTTTTGAAGTCTCTTATGTCATCTAGTGGCACCAAATTACTTCGAGTTATGGGATTGGTGCAAGGACCAGTGTCAGTGATGAATTCTACGTGTTTCATTGTGAGGTTTTTTGTCAAAAATTCCCAAGATACTTGATTACCTTGTGTTTTTGATTTGCAGTTAGCCAGATCAGATACTATTTAGAAAAAAATATATATATTATTATTGTTGTTACGACTTACCCTAATAGAATTATTACGCATTTTCCTTTAAAATGTTGTTTTTGGAATAGTAAAATTCTTTCATTCTTATTTCATATAGAATAAACTAAACAAATTACAGAGAATTGTCACTTCAAATTGTTATGAAGAATAACAGTGAAAAGGAGAAAGATGAAAGGAATGGAGAACAACAGCAAATCGGTCTTTCAATTGATAGTCAAAAGGTTATCAGAACAAAATAACTTAAAACTTAACTTCGAGAGTAAGCATTTAACAATTCTGTTAACCGTAATACAATCGTTTATTTGATAAATGCTGAAGCCATGCTTTCTAAATCATGTTAGAGACTTAGATCAAGGTTGCATAAGCTTAATAGTAATTTTTGTCCAAAAAAAAAATATTAAAATCTTACAAGAATTGACTTTTGAAAATAAATTTATCTTAGGTTAAAATTTTCTGAATTTCAGTTAAGTCTTCATTAGTCTATGTTTGTCATGTGTGTTTCAATGTCTCTTTCCCTCATGTCTTTTTAACTAGTGAAAAAAAACGAAAAAAAAACCCTCTCTCGACGGAGAAACTATTCGCTCTTTGTATAACTTTCTTTGTTATAAATTATTTTTATTAAACTTAACCAGGTATACTGCTATATCAATGGTGTTAAATATAGTTTGATTTTTTACTTGACTCCTGAAGTTGTTTTCTTTTATTATTTCAATGACTTTTAATCTGAAAGAAATGGCAAAGAATGATTCTCTCGTACAGTACTGTACTTCTACTTTTAAGACAGAACTTTAAATCCAGAAATTCCAAATTAAATCTATGAAATCCACAAATCGAAAAAAAAATATGGCTGTCTGTAGAGATAACAAAATCTAGGTATATTTGCCTCTAAGAGAATTTGAGCAACATTTACCTGGAGTTTAAGAACTAGATAAAGCGAGATCATGATTTTTATGTACACTTAGATTATCTTCAATAATACTCATTATATTAGACCAATTAGGCAGGTTATCTATCAAACAACAACGTCTCAAAAAGAGAGAAAGTATATACATTCACTTGTTAACTAAATTTAGACTAACCACATCATCAAAACCCTAAGTTTGTATTCCAATATAGCGATGCAAATGCAGAGAATATTGTAAGAACTTATATAATAGAGCCTAATTATTAAGTTCTAATCACGAAATATTGAAGAAGGAAATAGAAAACTTAATGTAATGTTTAAAAATAGTAACTATTCTAATAGGTTTAATCAAAAGGAAAGAAAAACAGCTTGGTTTAAAACAGATTCACTTTAAAATAAATAATAATTACGGAAGATAATAACAGTGAAAGGAAATTTATTGTTAGATAAATTAATTAGTAGATAAATTAATTAGTTGGTACATGTACAGTAATACAGGCTACATTTAGAACATAAATGTAAAAATTACGACAGGTTTAATCAACAGGCTGCGATAAATGTCATGCAGCAAAAACATTTTTATATAAAATTCCTTGTATGAATTGTATTAATGGGTATATTGGTTGTACGACTCAAAATCTCTTCAAACTATAATAACAGGACCTACATAATTATCAATATAAAAATATTTGCAAATTCCTTCTGTTTGATCATTTCACCCAAACGGGACATATTCCCAGTTTGATGATCCCCCGTAACATGCATTTTAAGTCTTATTACTTTACGCATTAAATTTATTTAACAAGTGAAATTTATATATCTTTATGCCTTTTTATGTTTTAATTTATTAAAAGTCGTTAAAATAGTATAAATCTAATAATATAGTTAAAACTAAAGATGGGACTAATGGAATTACACTCGAATGTTACTTACAGGGAGTGATGAAATGACTTGCTAGATATTGAGGCCCAGAAAAGTTTGTTCCTTGGCCGTGATGACGTAGTGGCGCCACTGAACCAGATTTAATAATTTCAAAATATTACAATGCAAGATCATTGCTGTGAAGCTCCATTTTAACATTAGCTTTCTGTTATCGCAAAGTCGCTGTAACTTACAGCATTTTCATTACAATAAATTACAACTAATGCTACATTACAGGATGTATTATTGTTTGTATCTTGATCATCTTTATTGCTATGACAGTCTTCATTTACCGCAAAACTTCATCGAGCTAACTGAACTGCTCTTTACTTTGGAATTACACATAGATACACTTATTTAAAAATTACAATCCAAAAAAAAAGAAGTTATATTTGTATTTGAAACAAAGCAGTAGAGGATGTAAATATTATAAGAATGTTTTACTAAACAAGGACAGTGAATCAAATTAGACCGATCAGAAAATGTAGGTAATATCTATTTAATTGATGATTAGCGGTCTTTATTTTACGTGTGATTAGCGAATTCCGAGCCTTAAAGAAGAAACGATGGAGTTAAGCCTACAAGAGTAACATCTGTAATCAGTAAAGTTATTTATAATATATATATTCAAAGTAAATTCAAAATGTATTCTTAATTATTAGAATTTTACAGACACTCTACACTATGAAATAATGATTTTGCGTTAGCTAATGTTAAAGTCAGGTGATAAAATGTATTACACAGGAAGTTTAGGAACATTATCGGGGGAGTTAATAACTAGATAAAGGGAGATCTTGATTTTAATTTAATCTTAGGTTATCTTCAATATTATTCATAAAAATAAAAACAGATTATCTAGCAGGTTATCTAATAAGTTGTATTAGTATAAAATAGGAACTAAAAAGATCAGGATTTTAGATTTTAGATAAGATTTAACATATTTCTTTTATTAATCATCAAAGAGCAAACTTCACTAGATCACAATGGAGAAATAGTAAATAAAACAGAATTTTAATTATTAACTTTCCTTTTAACTTTAAAAAGTTTTTTTAAGAATTAAGCTTTGTCTTCGTTAATAGTTTAAATAATACTTACTTTGTTGATCTGTCAATGCAGAGTTCCAAACGTTCACTTCATAAAGCATTCCTTTAAAGTAATTCAAGAAACTTAGACTTATTTTGAAAATATCTTTTTGAATGGGTAAATAGAATTTGCCATTCCAGTTCTTATTGTTTGTGTATTGATCATGTATTTGAATACCGTTTAAATATATTGGAATCGGACTGTCAGGTATATAGAGCAGACATAAATGGAACCAGGATCGTGGTGGACAGTAACTGTATTGCTTTAAAGATTTCGTCCCTTGTTCATTTCCAAGTAGAATGCTGTTTTGTTTCTCATTGAGGACTACGTAAGCTCCAAAAATGATCCTACCATCTTGTTGGTAGGAGGCAACGTAATCGTATGGGAAGTATGGGAAGACATCTACCTTCATCCAATGCAGAAGGTGTAGTTAATATTTTCTGTCCATCGAGTAGTATTAACGTAGGCATAGTTGCCTTTTATTCCACTCATTGACAGAATCTTGGCGTTCTTTTGAGCATTGGTGACTTTGTGTAGAGCAGCCAACAACCCAAGGAACACGAAACCTCTCCAGTACATCAACATGTTGCCCAGATGAATGATTTGTACGTTGGTGTCGTAGCTTTTATAGTCTCAGAACCATATGTGGAAACCAACTGCCAGTTTATTTTGAAGTGCAAGAAACGAACATTTTTTATTGGATATTTTTTATTTGCCTTTTTAACATTGCGTTTTCAAAATACGACTGAACGCTTCCTAAAATGAAAGTATTCTTTTAAAAAATAATTCAATTATCTGATGAATTAAAAAGGATGAAAATATTTATTAAGTGATGAAAGAATATTAACTATTTGATATTTTCTTTATTGCCGTGCCGGCATGGCCGAGCGGTCTCGACGGCAGTCTGCCGTTGCGGCCAGTATGCCGGTACCCGGGTTCGAATCCCGGTCGTGGCATGGATGTTTCTTTCTTCTTCTGTTTCTGTCCGTTCCTGCGGGTATCACTTGATGCTGCCTCCCTTGGCGTACCCTGGGCAACGATTCGTCGGTTAAAGGCATCATATCTCGCCCCTTGTTGTTGGCCAAAAAAAAGACAATCAGTCTACAAGCCCGGGCATTTGTAAAAAAAAAAAAAAAAAAAAAAAAAAAATATTTTCTTTAGTAATTATAATTAATATGCAGTAATTAAAATAATACAATTCTAATTCCTATAATGAATTAGAATAATGTATTGTAATTTGAAAGGATTATAAGAAGAATCAAAAAGAATTTAATTATCAAAACGATTGAAAAATAAAAATAGTTAATAATTTTAGTGAAAATGTAATTTTTAATAAAAATAATGTAGAGAAAAATTCAAGGGATATAAAATGAAATTAAAAAAAAAGAAAATATCTATTTAATTATTGTAATTAAATAATTATATATTTTTTAATTAAATGAAATTGAACTAAATTATTTTTATTCTAACTTTAGATTTTTTCATTAGATTTATTCTAACATTGCGCTAACTACTTAAAAAAAAAAAAACAACAAAAAAAAAAAAACAACCCATGCTTTAACCACTAAACAACGCGAGCGACTCTAATCCGAAATAGAATATTAAATATTTATTTAATCCGGTTTAGAGTATTAAGTTTTAATCAACCATCAGCCAACAAGAGAGAGAAAGATTTAAGAATTGAACTAATTAAATCAAAAAGATAAGAAAAAAAGGATAAAGATAAAGAAATAATAAGAAAAATAAAAATATAAACTGCTTCTATCTTTTTTAAACTTCGTTTCCTTTGTAAATCGAATAGATACATTTGAAATTTGTTATTTTTTTTTCCTTACCTTCAGCGTTTTCTTTTTTTTTTTAACTATCGTCTTTCGTTCTCAAAAGAAACCTATTAAAGGCTTTACGAGGCTTTGTTAAAAGCCATTAAAATTTTGTAAAGCTAGTATTGTATATGATAGCTGTAATTGATATTACAATTCCTTATTGGCCGTTTCGTGGCTGTCGCACAGACAATCCCATGGAGTTAGGTAAAGGATATGGAGTATGCCAAGGCACACTTTTTGACCAAGATAGTAGGGATTTTAGAGTTTGGCTTTGTAGAGTGAGGGGCTTGGCTCTACATCAGATCTGATAACTTTTAACAGTGAAAGCGTTATGAGCATCTTGGCAACGTATTTTACATGAAATGTTTCGGATGGGATGAAATAGTTCCATGAAACGGCCAAGCCATACTTTTTGACCAAGATATAGGGTTTTTAGAGTTAGGGCTTGTAGAGTTAGGGCTTGTAGAGGTAAGGGCTTCTACATGAATTCTCATATCTTTTTAACAGTGAAAGCGTTATGAGCATGTGAGTCTTGGCAACTTATTTTACATGGAATGTTTTAGGTGAGATATAAATATCATAAATTGTTATATAATAATGAACCGGAACCCCCTTTATGAGGGGTCGGAGGGTGGAAGTTACAGATTTCTTAATTTTGTTGTTGTTTGTGTGCTAAACCTAGCCTGCATACCAAATTTCAGCTTTCTAGGACTTCAGGACCCTAGAGGTTTTGATGATTATGAGTCAGTCAGTCAGTCAGTGAATCATGGACGAAATCGACGTATTTTAGATATTAATAAAATCCAAATTATAAAAGCTAAATAAATGAAACGTAGCATATTTCATTAGTCTGCTAACTGCATCTTATCCTGAAAATTTGAGCTCTCTAATATTATTTAGGCCGAAGCATTGAGGGTACGACGTATTTCAGATCTTAATAAAATCCAAAGTATAAAAGCTAGATAAATGAAACTTAGCGTATTTCATTAGTATGGTAACTGCGTCTTATCCTGAAAATTTGAGCTCTCTAGTATTATCCAGGCCGAAGCTATGAGGGTTCGAAAATACGACGAAACGCTTCGAGAAAAGGTACGTAGTTCCCTTCTTGCCTTCGGCTCGTCTAGACGGGGACACTGCCGTGCCCCCAGATATCAGTCTGTAAGTAATCAAATTTCATAGAATGAAAGTAATCGATATTCATTTCAATTTGTTTCAATGTGACTTAAGTTCCTAAATTCTCACATTAAATGGCTGAAACCCAATTCATTTAAAAAAAACACACACAAAAGCAGCTTCCCATCCCTCCAAATTTAACTACATTTAACTCCATATTATGATTCATTCTTAAAGCAATTTTAATAAAGATAATTCGGAGAAGATATTACAAAAAAATAATGAAGTTTAAGATGCCATTCGTTTTAAATTTAATGGAATATTTCAATTTTAATTGTTTTCCATATTTTAACGATAAATTAGTCGTTAACATATCGTCAATAATTTCCGCTTATTTTTAAACAAACAGCTGCCAGCAAGATTGACTTGATATCCAACAATTGCAGAAGATATTTGAGTATGGAAATAGGGGAAAGTCGGGTAAGATGACGAAGCGTGTAAGATGACGAACTCGGTATTTCTCCTACGCATTCATAGATAAGAGCGCCTGTCCAAGCACTTTCTGAGACTCAGGTGATTAGTAACGAAGTTCACTGCAAAGGATGTCGGGCAAGATTGTTTTGCGAGCAGTAGCGACTAAGATGTGTTTGTTTCCCGTGCGTTTGTAATTTTTCGACTTCACAGCGTAAGGAATTACTCAAGTACGTCAAGTTGTTTTTGCTCTTTCATAAAATATTCTCAAAATACAACTCATAACGTAAAGAACCATGTGTGGTGTAGGTTGTTTACGATAAGCTACGGTAATGATAAATAAGTTCTAAACTAAATTGGCGGCATGAAGTAAAATGACGTAAAATTATAAAACAACATTAATAAATACTTATCTATAGCATACCAAGAATCATTTCATCAAAAGTAAAAACCAGTAGTTTCAAAAGAAAAAATAGACATAGCAGGTAAAGCTAATAATACGCTAAAACATATTCTAGTTAATAAAATACAGAAAGAACCTAAAAAAACAAAAAACAAATTAGAAACACAAGAAGTGTATGGTATAAAATGCCAAGATAGCAATAAATTGCAAGGGAATTTACTTAGGGGATTCAAAACGAATATTAAAAAATTGACTTTAAGATCATGAATACGCTATAAAAAAAGCATAGATACAATATGCAATATTCTACAGCTATACTGCAAGAAAACAGGACATAGCCTAGACACCACTCAACCAATTATATACGAAATACAGAGGAATATATATCTTAGAAAATTTTACGAATCATTCAGTAAAAAATACAATAAAAAACATAGGAAGCTTCAATCAGACTTATCCATCAGCAATAGTCCCCAATACAATATTTTTAAATAAAGGAAAAAAATATCAAAATCCACACATCTGAACAGTACCACATTACAACGAATTACATTAAATTCTTAATCTGTTACTAGATTTATTGTGAAGATTTGCAACTTTTAGTAGTCCTCTTTCTCCTTTCCAAGAAAATGGAATTATTTCCTGAATTTATTGATCTTGGCTGCTGGATTCTTAACTTAGTTAAAAGATGGTTATTGTAACTTGTGTATTCTGGAGATTTGTTTCAGTCCATTTAAATATTCCTGATAAATCCCTAATTACTGGTACTACAAAAGGGGTTATTGTTTTGATGTTATTTCCGTTGAAGTTTGGATTAAATTACATCAATCTGTTCTGTGGTAATCCTTGTTTTTTTCTTTGCACATCTGCGAAGGGTAATGAGAGAAATAGGATTGGATGTGGGCGGAATTAATATGAAATTCTATTGCTACGAAACATCTGTGTTTTTTTTGTTTTTGTTTTTTGTTTCTTTTTTTTTGAAAATATTAAGAGGCAGATCTTACTGCACTACGAATTAGGTGATTAACTAAATAACGAAAAGTTAGAGTAAAAAAAAATAGTTGATGAGAAAGAAAGAAAGAGAATTGCTAGTTCGTTGAATAATAATGGAAAGCTTTAAAAAGAAATAGAAAAGAAAGGAAAGAAGAAGCAGGAGTTTGGAGGCACCGAAAATAAGAAGAAAAGAATAAAATAAAACAATTCAAAGAATAGAGAGAAAGATAAAACAGACGAATTTTCTTGCAATAATGTAAAACGAAGAAATATAAAAAAATAAATAAAATAAAAATGCTTTCTTAGAAAGGATACAAATTGTTCCTAGACTAAAACGAGTAACTGACAATTTTATACAATCTCTTTGAACTTTAACGACCAAATTCTTATTAATAATCAAAATTAATAAAAACTTATTAATAGTGCTAGTTTTTAGTGGATAAAAGTGAAGATAATTTAAATGATATTAATTCTAAAATGATACAATTTTCGAAATTATGATTATTATCTTACAATAAATAAAAATTGAAATAACCAAAGCAATTTTATGATGATTTTTTTTTATATATATTATTTTAAATCTGAAATTCTTTTATTCAAACTTCTGAAGCTTTAAAATTAAAGTATATTGTTGTCAACAGTAAACAGACAATTGAGAGATGCAAAGTTAAAGAATATCTTTCAAATTTGAAAAATAATACACAATAAATTCGTTCTTCTGCAAAAGAAAGAAAAAAATTACAAGTTTTTTTGTAAATTCTTCAAGTTTTCTCGGGTAAGAATCTTTTTCGGCAGTTCTTGAACTTCAATACTTTTGATAAATAGAATATCAAATTTTAATTTTAATTAACAAGAGAAGGAAACAAACCGTTCTTCTGCAAGAAAAAAGACAATGTTTTTTTTTATTTACTTTGTTATGAATTCCGTAAAATTCTATCGTCATGTAGGGCAATGACATTATCCGGCAGATGTTACATATCAATACTTCATTGTTGCTATTATGGTTTTGGTGAATTTCGCTACGGCATTTTGTTTTCCCAAATATTTAAGTACCCTAGGCTTAAATGATTATTTGGAAAATTGATGAGCAGCGACCAACAGCTTTATTATTAAAAATTTTAGTAAATTGTAAAAAAGTGAAATAAAGAAATGTAATTCTCTTTTAAAATTAATTATTCATAATCTAAACTTCTTTTAATAAAGTTTTTATTCAAACGTGTGAAGCTTTAGAAACTATATTGATATCGAAGTAACAAGTATTTCTGTAAACTGACAAGTTAGAGATGCTCACATGTAAGTTACAGAATATCTTTCAAATTTTAAATATAAGAAAGAAGAATGTAAAACAGATGCTCTTCTGCAAGAGAAGGGATTTTTTTTTTTATGAATTCCATAAAATTCTGCCGCTATGTAGGGCAACGACATTTTCCGGCAGATGGTGAACACCATTACTTCATTGTTGTTTTTATTACGTAGGTGATTTTGATATGTCATCCCTCCCCTCACACATTTCAGTACCCTATGCTTAAATGACTGTTTGGGAAATTAGTGAGAAGTGAACTACAGCTTTATAATTAAAAAACATTAGAAAAAAATTGTAAAAAAACCCTGAAATAAAATACTTTGAAATAAATAACATGAGCTCAAATATCTTTAGTGCTTTTATTGGACTACTTCAAATATACTACTTCAGTGCTTTTATTGGGGCTCTTCGTCTCCAAATACCAGAGGAACTATTACCAAAGATCTTTTAGTTCGACATAATTTTTCTATATTTAATGCAGGAGCCCATTACTTCCTCGCTAATTTTCTTCTCTGCAATCGATTTAGCACTGGGTTTTGTTTCACTCTTCTCCAATTTTTCATGGATGATTGTAACAACCCTGCAGGCATTGACCACTTCCCGGTCATTCTGAAAGAACGTCCTCGTTCTATTGCTATTTCTTCTCCTCGTCCTCGATGGAAATTTGAATCCGCTGACTGGATCAATTCCACTCGCTAGATGACATTGATCTTTCTAACACCATTAATTACTTTATTAACTTCATCAATGATGATATCATTTTTAGCTGCCGGCAACAATTCCACAACTATATGTTTCTAAACCTTGGTGGAATAATGAATATACTTCTGAACACAAGTATATTCATTATTAAACTAAAGAGAAAATCGGGAATATTTTCCGGGAATATTTTGTGAAAACTAAGATTGTGAGATAAAGTCGGAAAACATTCCCAGTTTCTGTTTAGCTTTCTGTAGAGCACAAGATTCTGCTCTACATATCCGACAACTATCGAGAAAGAATCCTTGCAACGTCCTGTATCGTCCATAAAATGCAAAATTTCTTCAAAATTCCTATTCTTCTGGGATTGGATTCTAAAGATGCATGTTACCGTCTCAATCTTTGCAAATACCAAAAGAAAATGACACAGAAATAGCTAGTATCTTTGAGCAATTTTAAAGCACTTGCACGAGCTTTTGTCCGGAATTCGAGCTCAGTTACTTTATCATATAATTTTCAAAGTATTAGACGACGAGTCGAATCTATCCCATTAAGGTTTTCTTCTATTAACATAGAGCCGTATCCTTTTCTTTACAGGAATTTTATTTAGCCTGGATAGTAGCACAAACATCGCCTGTGGCCCTTATGGTTACTTTGTGAAATGTTGCGTCACTTAATCACTGAAAATTTACCTTTTATGCTGTCTCCCCTCGAAACTGGATATTGGCATGACGATCCGTAAATTCACCTTAAGTGTCACTTGTTGATGTGATTCAGGTAATTTGAACAAAAACTGAAATGAGATTTCAAAGTTTCCTGAAAGTCCTGAAAAATCCTGAAAATCATGAAAAATTTCTATCTGGTAAATAATTACCCAAAGAAACGAATACAGATGTTAGTTTTCTCAAATTTCTTACGATATTTCTGATTAAGTAAAAACAAAACAAAAACAACCGTGAATGTGGAACTAATGAATTCATAATATATAAAACAAACATTGTATTTCCGATTAGCAAATGCATATACAGATTCAGAATAAATGTAAAAATAAATTCAGCAAGACAGTGCTCCACCGCACAAGGTCCGCAGTTACCAAATTATGGCCGGAGGAGTATTCCTCTGATTTTGAGTTTTAATGAATATGACAAATTCAGTGCACTATTAGTGGCATTCCATCACTAACAAAAATTAGGGAATGTGAATTGAGGAAGTAGGTGTAGACTATTATGCATTACTTCAGACAGTTCATAGAGTCCATGCCCCAAAGTCTTGCTGTGGTAATCCAGTCGAAAGGAGGTCCTACGCGTTACTACACAGGTGTCTCAGTTTTTCTGGTACGCCAGTTCTTGTCAGAGACTGATTTTGTTGTAAGCATTTTTTTTTAATTAATTTGACAATATTGCATTCGTTTAAAGGTTCTATCTAATTTCCACTATTTACTATGTTTAGGAATATTATGAGAGAGAGAGAGAGAGCTTAATAAATATCTTCAACTTCTAAAAAAACACACATTCTTTTACTGCTATCTTCTTTAATTTCCAGCAATATTTCGTTTCCTTTAACAGGAACCTTCTTCAGGTTGAATATTGAGAACCAGAAAATACTTTTCTTCTTCCTCTACAGGGTTTTTTCATTTTTTCTTTAGTCTCTTAATTTTTGCTTTCTGTACCAATTCTTCTAGTACTATTGTAGTCTTCATCCAAATAAAGTTTTAGCAATAATTGTAACTTTACAAGAAACTTATATTTTAGTTCTTTCTGGAGTCTAATTCCTCTTTATGTAATTACCTCGTTTATTCATTTTGTATTTAGTACTTTTTCTTCAGTCAAATAGGTAATCCGGTTTTTATTGTTATTTGATACATCATATTCCTAATTTCACTGGCATAAAGAAGGTATTTGAAATAATGTAAACACCATTTAAAACATCTTATACTGATTCATTATAGTTGCCAATCTTCTTTTTTTATATCCTTCATTGTGTTCGTTTTCTAGGATAAAGATTATATTCTATTCGTAGTTCCATTTGTAAAAAACATTAATAAAAAAATTACTAAAGACCAAAATTTACTAATAAACTGACCAAAACCGTCAAAAGTGATCAAATAAAGTTTATTTTGTCTGTGTGTTAGTAAGATTTTGGTAAATTATTAAAATTAAGAAAAATACAAGGCTACAAAAGGAAATTCTGCTGAAAAATTAATCTAATTACATTTTTACCCCTATCTACCGAACTCCACTATTACAAAACTGATTCACTAAAGCTAGAAAAACATTGTTTGAATGCTTGATTTTAATTGTTTTGACTGAAACGAATGAAATGAACTTACAATATTTTATTATTAATATACAATACAATTATAGTTATTACATACGATTTCTTTTTGACTTGTTTTCTTGAAAATGTTCGTTTAATTGCCTTTCAATTGATTTTTTTTATTTTGTTTTTGTTTTAGGTAAGTAAAGACCTCTTAATGATTTCTTCATTCCAGTAAGTAAATATTTCAACTCAAAATGAGTGATTTTTTTTTCAATATGATTTTGAAAGTCTATAGAGAAGTTGCCTATAGAAGACATCTCCTGCAACTTTAGAACATAATTTCTTTATCTTTTTTCAGTTTATGATTTTTAGTAGACTAAATAAAAATTGTTCACATTTGAATTATTAAATGGAAGCTTTATAAATTGAAAGTTTAGTAGATGATTTTGCTTAACACAGTAATTTATCCAATTTTATAATAACTTAAAATCTGTTAGATGTGTGTCGAAATAACGCATTCTTAAATTCGACTTTAATGTATTTTTCAAAGATTCTTTAGAAGTAATTTTATTTCTAAATAAAAAATATATTTTTTAATTTCTAAACATAAATGCTATAATAAACTATATACTTCTAAATATCGCTACTCAACTCCTCAGTTTGAAGAATTAAGAAGACATTTTTTCTTTAACTGTTTTTTTTTTTCTTTTAAAGTTAATTTCTTATCTGGAATTAATATTTGTACAGGTTTTCTACTGCTTTTCTCCAATTATTATTCTGTTTAATGATTGGTGGAGAGATTAATGAAAATAATGTAACTGATGGGTTTTCAGTGTTAAATAGTTACCAATCACGTCATGATTCAATAATGAATAAATAAATAAATTTATAATGAATAAATAATAAATAGTTGAATGCGAAAAAAATGAGAGAATCTCGAGGAACATGATTCTAAAATAGGATGGTCAATGACAGATGACCATCTGGAAATCACAGTGGCTTTGTGATGTGTCAGAATCCCTTTTTGTTGTATAAAAAGAAAATTAGTCATAGCTGAATGAAAAACTTCCGTTCGTAGTAGAATTGTATCTTCCTTTCACAAAATTTTTGACAAAAAGTTCAGGATCCTTCCTTTCTATTTGTATTTTTGAAAAACGTATAATGACAGCTAAAAAACAGTTGCTGTAAAAAAATTAAAGAAAGAATCAAATCAAAAAAACCTCAAACAAGACATATCAAGCATACTTTAAGTTAGTTGTTAATTTTTCCTGCTGTTAATTAACTGGTTCACTTAACTCTTTTATTGGTTAACTGACCATTAGATAATCATTTGTAAAAATAGTGTGAGGAAATTCCATACATTAAAATCTGCATATTTTTTTCTAAACGTAAAAGTTATTTAAATTTGAATGTGTGAATATGAAGTAAATTAGACTTTTATTATTAAAATTCAATCTTTACATTGTTAATATAAATAGAATTTTTTATTGAGAATGTTAAGAATATTTTGAATTCAAGCATTTAATCTTTAAATATATATTTATGTAAATCTGAGTACAACAACGAATATATCTCAGTTAATTACCGGTGTTCTACAAGTCTGCTAGAATAATTTAATTGTATAAGCTATTTAATTTTGAGCCTAAACTGCCAGGCGGTAATTAGGTGCAATTAGCATAATGAAATCCCTGATCCGAGAATCCTGTGACAAAGAGAAATGTGGGCTATAAAGCGCCACCTAGGGATGCTACTATCCCAATGAGTGATGCCTGCAACTGAGAATAGACTAAGGAGGAATTACAAATTTATTACGTAAATGCTAATTCTCGTAGAAATTTACGTAATTAAAGAAGAAAAATTATAAATATACTATCTATAAAAAAAACTGGAAATAATATTTCTAAATAAAATATGTATAAGATAAAGTAATCGATTTTAATTTATTAATCTTCAACGTATGCATTCTTTGATTTAATTTTGATTTAATTTTGCATCTAAATGTAAATAACTACTTGGACTTGACGTTAAAAATGGCTGGATAATATTGGAATTGTTTTGTATCCAATGTCGATGTCAAAGAATTTTTACAGCAAAGGTCTCGCTAAATGCAGTGGTGTACTCATTAAAAGTGGTTTACTCAGGGTGCTTCTTTCCCTCGAAGGTTTTTTAAAAATTACTATTATAATTATTATTATTATTACGGGGGACAAGTATTATTTTTTTAAAAGTGAACATAAAGAGGCTCCTAGATTGCAGAAATAGTGCCGGGGGGGGGGGGGGCGTCCTGGCACGACTCCACCCCCTAACTAAATATACTCCGGAATTTTTTTCAACCATTAACAATGACGGGATAATAATAAAAATGTATAAAAAATGAATATTAAACCGTAACACCGCACCTGCTGAGAAATGGAAAAACTTGAGAAATTAAAAAAAAATAATAGCTTTATACCACAGAATTAGATTTTTCTCTGTTATCCCGCTATATCATTCCGGAACTGACGTCGCAATTTTTAATCATTGACCCAAAAGGGTCATCTAAACCAAAAGCGTAGGATATACAGTTGTTGTCTTAGTAAAGTTTTAAGCTTCAGATTCATTATTTAAATATTAAAAAAATTGAGAGAGGCGAAAATAATAATCATTATTATTGAATCAAAATAATAAACAGCAAAGGCACAGATGAAATCAAAACGATTCCGCACCTGAGCTACCATCGGTGGGAGTCTGGAACGACCGTTTCTTCCTCTTTATGGACTCATCAGCCAGACAAATCCCTCCATGGTAAGCTCAAAAGGAATGAAAAGCTTAGGGATTCGACTCTCGCTACTAAAAGTGGGAGTCCCCTTAAAAAAAAAAAAAAAAAACCGTAAACCACACACAATAAACAAACAAGCTTCAATACCTGGTCGGGGGTACCTACACAAAGGAAATTTAAGAAAGCAAAAATTCTCTTTCAGTCTGTCTGGCTGATGAGTCCATAAAGAGGAATGAAACGACTGTTCCAGACTCCCACCGATGGTAGCTCAGTCACTTTTTCAATTGATAGTGAGGAGTCTTTTTAATTTCTTCTGTGCCTCTACCACTGATTCTTTTGATTTCCTTAGGGAGCGTTGAACCCTTTTTTTATTAGTATTAGATATCTGGAATTTTAATATTCTTTTAAACCGGTGATGTCTATTCACAGATCGATTCGAATTCAGTTCCGCGTGGGCCAAAGCCTAAGAGATTATTTAAATACATTTTACAACAGGGATTAAGTGAAACGTTTCTTTTTGTACAGGGATTACAGTAGCATAGACAATATGAATGTCTCCATCTATTATTCTCTTTGAACCTGTAAGAAAAATTTAAAAACATTTGCTTTTCATGTCCTGTTTCTTGCTCTTTTTCCTCTTCTGTTCTCTTATCCTCACACTCCCTATGCTCTTACATCGCAGAAGAGACACATTGGAAAGGCCTCCGGGCTTCATTTTTCGACACACTGGATATCTTTACGATAATCATTATCATCATATTTCATCATTGTTTGTCTACTTCAGAATATACAGGTTCCAACATTTGTTTTTCAAAAATTCCGTCTGCTCTTCTATTTCTTTTCTCATTTCTAAGAATTTACAATTAGAAAGAATGGAATCCAAAAAAAAAAAAAAAAAAAATAGAATTATCCATTTAGATCATTTTTTGTTGCTTCGTAATCTACCAAATGCCATTTCGTATCTTTATAGCTAAAATGATGTCAATCATCCAAATTTAATATTAGACCATCCCTCCACATTTTCAAACTAACTAATCCACCTCTTTTATATCTGAAAAACTGTAGTGTTCACACTCCATTAGTAAAATACAATTAAACTTTCCTTCTAATTTTACATGATTAATTTACAAAACTATAAAATTATAACTTTACATTATCTTACATACATTAAATACAGAGTTAAAGAAAATACAGTTATTTAAAGAAAATACAGTTATTTTCGAGGATCATAGATGTGAAATTAATTAAAATTCATTTAAGCAAAAATAGGATTTTCAACTAAACAACGTTAAAATGAAATGATGTGTATTTGTTAATATATATTTAAAAAGGATTTATATATACTGGTTATTATGATTCAACGACTTTAAAGTATTTTGGCAACATTTTCAATTCAAACTATTTTCATGCACAGGTGAAAACACTGCTAATGATGTGAAGGAACTTTTATAGTGAGGTTTTCTAAATAATATATAAAAAATAATAATAAAAAAAATAAAAGTAGTTTAAGAGCGAAACCGAAAATATTCGTTTCGTATTTTGGCAACCAACTTAGTTCACGATACTGCCGCAGTGTCGCTACTTGTTGAACTGCTGAGTTCTCGTCTTAACGCCGTGAATTTTAACAGAAAAATAGAAAATATTTCAAAAAGAACTAATTATAAAAAAGTACAGCAAGATTGAATTTGAATGGACAGCGTTTTCTTAAAATGATACGGATTCATATCAAAAAAATTTTCCTTGAAAAATCCACTAGAACCAAATAATGAATTTTGAATAAATATTTTTAATTCAAAATAACTATCTGAACATCTAAAAATTTAGATCCGATCTTAATTTTAGTTTTTACTAAATATTTCTAAAATACTGAAAAAAGAAAGACTTTAAAACTAAGTCAAAGCATCTCCATTCTCTTTAAAATAATACTGTGGCTGCATAAATATGTATTTGCCAACTAGTGCCAAAATATATAATATTCTATTAAATTTCTATTTATTAGTGAACATGAAATGCAAGATTTAGTAGTACGAAACTTAGATGATACAATGCATTTCTAACAAATGTTGTATCAAGGTAATGAATTACGATTTATTTTCTTTTAACTTGTACACAAGTAAAAATTTTCATTAATCCTTGATATTAATTTTAATCAGAAATGCAGTCAATTAATAGAAAGTAGTTAAAAAACAAGGTAGGGATAGTGATTAGTAAACTAATCACAGTGCTTCCGACTCACCTTTACTTTAGAATAGACCGCGCCGTGGTGATCTAAAAAAATGCTCGCGCGAGTCTGTTTGCGACCCCATGCTATCTTACCCACCCCTATTTATATTGAATAATCGGCATTCTTAACTCAAACCTTGTTAATAGACTGAATTCCTAATAATAGATTTAAAGAAAAAAAAAAAAAAACTTGTTGACGAGGGAACCCACGACCTTCGCGTTTTTAGCATGACGCTCTAACCAACTGAGCTAACAGGCCACCTACAACTGAGCTAACAGAAGCCGTTGCGAAGCATTGTGGGATATGTGTCCACGTACAGACAAACCGGAGATATAAGGCATCTTTCAGAAGCCTAAAATAAATTATAGAAAAAAATTAACGAGAGTCAGTATAGTATCATTAAATAATGATAAAATATTGAAAGCATTTAATGTAAAAAGAAAAATAAAAAGTAATAAATAAAACAATAAAGAAATAAAATAAAAATAATTAATAATTAATGAAGAATAATTATTTTGATTACTGATTTCGTTTGTTTATTGTTCATATTGTTAAATATTATCTTCTTTTGACTATTTTAAAATTCATCTTCCTTGTAAAAAAATGAAAAGAAAAAAAGTCAAATAAAGAAGTTGAAATTTATTTAGAACGACATTTATTATTTAAATTTTAATCAAACCCTATTCTCTCACTGAGCTCAGGAAAGCTTTCGAAATGAACAATCTTTAAAATATTTCCTTCATAATCTTGCAACATCTAAATGTGACGTAGTTGTTGTCATTTTCCAAGTTTACCTTTCTCTTTAACTGTAATAATTGTAAATTATTAAGTTTATCCGTGAATTGCAGTTGAGCTTTCGAATGGAAATAGAGGATTATGATGTAAATGTAGACCCATCGATTCGCTGAGGTTGAATTGATGCTTTTAATATAGAAATGATTTAACACTACGATACCATCTATAGAGTCCAGTAAAGGCTTCGCTAGCATTATCGCACGATATTCTATTCATATCTGAATTTATTATCATTTCAAACAATAGACCTAATTTAGAAATTCGAATACTGCACAAGTGGGAAAGTTCAGGTTTCAAGTAATTATTCAACTGAAACTTCTATGATGTATCTATTAGCAAAATTTTCAGTGTATAGGTTCAATAAATTGTTATTGAGTCTATTTTGTAATTTGACTTGCTTTTTTTTTATATATATTTCAAATATGTAAATCTTCAAAGAAAAAAAAAAACCCCAAAATCCTGTCTTCAACATCTTTAAATAAATATGAAACAGTTATAAATTACACACACAACTTGGATTAATTCGTGATTTTTTCACTTAAAGTAAATGACCAACAAAATGAATTTTTTTTGACAACTTAAGTCATGATCGTGAAAGAATAAAATTTTTCATTTCTTATTTACAAATAATATTTTTACAACTTTTTGTACAAACTTATTAAGATATAGTCGACTGTATATATGATAAATATAAATATTAAGAACGTTTATATTATAAAATGTTAAAAATTTATTAAAGAATACATAATTTAACATGAAATAATATAATATAAAATAATATATATATGATATAATTTTTTTAATATAAAAATAACCCGATACACTGCATTTTCAGTTATTTCTAATACAGTATTGAGGCAATTTAGAATTACCCTTCTGAAACTTAGGTAATTGTAAAGATGTTCAATTAATAACTTGCTTCTTTTATAAAGAGGGGGGAAAAAAACCGTCAAGGATGATAAATCGATTTAATGTTTTCTATCTTGCGTTGCAGCCATTAATTTAGGAGGCAAGCTGTTAATTACTTGGGCAACAAGTAGGGATTTTTTTGAGAAATTGTTCTGTTATTAATGAAATTGATAATCATGTAAGATATACTCAAAGTGACAGGTCTAAAATAATGGATTCCATTACAGAAATGAAGGTGGAATTAGTAAGAAGATTAGCAAATGAAAAGTATAAATCACATTATTCAGAACTCCTAATATGTTGGATGACGGGATAATTTTTAATTCATTTAATTTATATAAAAGAATTGCTTTGTCCTTTATAAATGACATGCTAAACTATGAAGAAAATTGCTTTCTGTATTATTAGAGCTGAACTTAAAGGCGAGATAAAAGAACAATTAAGTATAATTTGAGAATGCAAACGCAAACCAAGATAATTCTCCATTGTAGTCATTGGCAAAGAATTTTTAATAAGTTTTTAAATGTTCACTTTTTTAAGGTTTGTGAATTTAACAGCAGAGATTACTCAAATCAGCAAATACAAGATTGATGTTCCTGATATTTAAATCTTCTGGATTGATTTTTTTTAAAAAACCAAAACAATCAACCCCCAAGATTTAAATATCATGAACATCAATCTTGTATTTGCTGATTTGAGTAATTTCTGCTGTTAAATTCACAAACCTTTAAAAAGAATTTTTTTTTTTGGGGGGGGGGGTAAGGGAGGAAGGGAGGATAGGCTTAAATGTTTCACTGAAGTGTTTTCAGAAAATGCATCACAAGTTTTTATTAAAAGTCTTAATGTCATTATTTTGTTTCTAAAAAGAATAATTAAAAATAATTAAATAATAAAGTAAACGTTCGCTTCAGTTAGAAGCAGGAAGTTGACAATTTTAGTATGTATTTAAATCTCAAATTAAAGATTATAAAAACCAAATGAAAGGATGAGATAAATACATGACGTTGTATTGTGAGATGATACAAATTCTAGATTCGGACACAATAAAATATTATAATAATCAGAAGGGCTGAATCTAGAGGATGAGGCAAGGTGGGTCACCTGCCCCGGGCGGTATACTAGGGCAAATGAGCCGCACAAAAACAAAAAAAGCTTTGTTCAAACTACGAGAAAATATTAATGTACGGTAATGCGTATTTATAAAATTGATGAGATTTAATATTTAAATTCGTTTTTGTTGGGGTTTGTATTGGCTACTCAACACATACCCTCAGCTCTAATAACAGACGGGCACCCAAGAAATGATGGGGGGCGCCGGGAGGGCGGCCAACAGAAGCAAAAGAGGAGAATCACGTTTCTAACCCCTAAAACACGGTTTTGGCGGCAGAAACTGAGTTTGTCCACTCACCTTAACCCCTAAAAAATTACTTACATGCAGTCCTGATAATCAGGGCATAATCACAAAAAAATTTTCTGGTGTTAGTATATTACTTAATCAATAATTTTACAGCTATTGATTGAGAGTATAATCTGTTACGATTTAATGTAAATGTTTTCTTTGTACAAGGATTTGATCTATTTTATAAAATGAAGGATTTCCATACACAGGCATAAACGACATTTACGATATATTAGATTCCAAATCAATATCGTAACTCAAAAATGGTTGTAAATAGAAGCAGTGTCTAGGTTTCTGTGTTAGATTATCTTTTCTTGTCGTTGAGGATTTCGGTGTAAACAGACATTCTCCCTTTCAAGTTTAGCATTGAAAACAGCGACGCCTGGTGGAAGTCCGTCATGTTGCGAAGCAAGTGTCTCAAGTCGGGATATATTTGTAATGATTAGTAATCTGTGTATACGAACTTAAGTTAATCGAACATCAGAAAATACTACGTTTAAAATAGTCCATGACAAAAATTACAATTTGTTTACCCGAAATGGCAAAATTGACTATAACCCGTTCCTCATTTTTTTTGTAATTATCTACTATAAATATGAACTTTTTAAATACAAATCGATATGCTCATCAAAAAAATAATAGTACTACTAAATTGTTAAAAGATCTTAATAATAGCATTACTAAATAAGTTAATGATGGGAATTTTATTTATGTAGCTTTTATTAATTTTTCGAAGGCTTTCGACAGAGTCAATCACAGTATCCTTTTAAATAAACTAAAATGTTATGGTGTAAGAGATCAAACATATAAACTTTTAAGAAATTATTTAACTAATAGGAAATTTAAAATTATTAAAAATATTAGTAAATTATTTAATATTAAAAGAGGTGTTCTTCAAGGCTCAAATCTGGGGCCACCGTTGTTTATTTTACATAACAATTCTGATATTAAGTATTCTTCTATTTTTTATATATGCAGACGACGTTTTAATTATAAGTTGCAATGCTAATTAAACTACTATCTTATAATCCTACTATCGTCTTCAAGAAGATCTGAAAAAAACATTCCAACCTGGGAGTCATAAGAACAAAATGGTAATCAACGAAAATAAAACGAAAGTTATGCTTACAAAAATAAAAACAAAAATATTATCAAAAAGATACATTTTGTGTTACAGGATTTCCAATGTCCCAGTTTTAATACACAAATTGATAACACAACTAATTGTAAGTGTAGCATTTTAGAGTACGTAGAAAGTAGAAAATATTTAGGTATTTACATTGATAACGTGTATAACTAGCAACCCGGGAAAAGTTATTCTCCCAAATAAAAGTTATTCTCCCAACGTGCGACTGCTTTCTCTAAACTACCCGATAAAAGTGGATTCTCCCAACCCACGACTGCTTTTAGAACCAGCGAGTGCGTCTATGACATATTTTTATTTTCTATATATAATGTAGTGCCCGTGGCCTAATGGATAAGACGTCTAATTTCGGATCAGAAGGTTGCAGGTTCGATTCCCGTAGCGAACTTGTAGAAAGTATTTCTATTGTCACAAATCACAACAATTGCACCGGACAGACAGAGAAATAAAAGATTTTAGTAATATAGATTGGGAAACTCAATTTTCCTATATTATAAATAAACTGCACTCTTTAACACATATGTTTTATTATATAAAACATACTTTTTCTTTTAAATACAAGCTGTTGATTTTTAAATTTTTGGTTGATCCCAGTTTGGACTACGGATTAAATAGCTGGATTTTTCTTAAATATCAAATTAATAAATAACTGGTTAAGAATTTTTAATATTCCAAACCAAATAATAATTTTGGTTTACGAAATAAAAATTACGTGAATCTCTAAGTTATGTATTATTTCTCAAAAGTGTGTTTTGTTTTTTTTGTCGGTTCGCCATATCTCCCTTAATACTTCATCAAAATCAATAATTGAGACATCATTTTGAAGATTACGTTCACCGCTAATGAAGAAAAATAAACAAATTGTTTAAAATTAATGTTTTCGTTAAAAAACTTTATTTTAAAAATCTTTTCATAAAAATGTAGAAGTTTATTATTTCTGAAAGGTGAAAGGTATCTTTCAATAATAAATAATTGCATTTGCTTATTTCCACATTATTGTATTACCATTCGGTGACTGATCAAAGATACATGCTAATTATTCGCACGGGTCAACTAGTTATAAATTATTTAGTCAATCAAATTGGAATAACTATAATGGTAATAGTATAAATATAATTAAAAAAACAACTTATATTTGATGTAATTCTAAAAAATTATCAAAAATTTTTTTAATATTAAATCTTCAATTTATTTTTATTGTCATTAAAATTTAATTTTCTCTTCTCTTTTTATTATAATAATATATTAGCTATTTAGTCATATATTAATTATTCCAGCACCTATAATATACGAGTGATATGTATATCCCACCTAAAAGGACTGGTTACATTAAAAAAAAAATACCAAAAAAAAAATCATCTTTTTTATAAAACTACCTTTACTCAATCTCTTTTTAATTATCTATTATAAATCAACAGCAAACTGAAGTAAAAAATTAATGAGAAACAGCAACCAAAATTTTAGAAAAGAAACTTATAAAAACATTAATATACTTATGGAACCTTTCAAGTTCCTCTGTGGAACTCCTCTTCAACACGAAGGTGTTCCGCAGAGGAACTTGAAAGGCTCCATAGTATTTTAATGTTTTACAAATTTAAAAAAAAAAAAAATTGTATGCTGTTTCTCATTCATTTTTTATTTAAGTTATATTCACATGTTAAAAATGTGATCAAACATCATCTTTTTATAAAACTAACGTTACTAATTTTTTTTTTTTTATCTATTATAAATTTTTTTTTTTTTATTTATATAATTTGAGTTTTTACAGTCCTACTAGGGAAATTTCCCTGTCAGTAGGTTCTGGAGTTTTATAGTTACAATCTGATTAATTTATGGTTGATAATATGATGCAAAATACATGTAATCTACATATCTACACAGTACAATCAATAAAAATGTAAAGCATTTAGGAACATTCACTCTAGTATGAAGATGCAGACATGTGTATATGTCTCTGTGTATATGTATAATTTACACACACAGGAGCGTAAATACACATATGTGCATGTTCAGACTTATATATGTTACATTAAAATTATAAAAGTTCAAGAATAAGAGGATATATATTTAAATGTAATTTAAATATTTACATATAGTACAGATATACCTTAATATTATAAAAGTTCAGATAAAAGATTCAGATAAAAAGATAAAATGTATCAAACATCTCTCCGTAATAAAAATTTCACATCCTACGTCATCCTAAATATTTTTTTTAGAAACTTCACCCGTCTGTGTAATCCTTAAGTTTGGGCACCACTGGTGTAGAAGACATCTATTTCGTTATTTTGGCTGTAATCTACTTTTGATTGGCTGAAGAGCGTTTAAACCTAAGGATTCAGTGAATTTACAGCGCAAAAAGGAGCTGCAATATTTTTATGTAGAAATGATCGACCGTATAACTAGAAAGAAAAGCATTTTTGCTTCCATTAGAGATTCCTATTTCTCAGCAGTAAAGTGTAATTTGTTAAACGGTCGACGAACTTGCTTTTCCCTACAACATTCCGTTTATTCCTTTCGTGATTCTATAAACGAAAAAAAAACCCCAACTCTTTCCGAGTCTGTTTAAGTGAGATGGAATTCCAGAGCCTGTAATATTTTTTTTAACCTTCTTTAATTTCCGTTACTTTTAATTAACTTGTAAATCATTAAGACTAGCCTTAGGGTCTGAACCATTTTAACACTATCTACCTTCTTAAAATGGAGTAGACCAACTAAAATTCAATGAAACAGACTCTCTCTCTTTCTCTTTTTTTTGTCCCCTGTCTTTTACAGCAAGATTAAATATCAAATCTGATTTATTGCTCGTAATAAATGAAAGTTATAAATGTTAAGAGGAAGTGATTTATAGTTCACATCACACAATTAGAAGATAACTTTACAAGCGCCATTTTTTTTTCTTCTTTTCTGTCATTCTTAAAAAAAATCTTTGTAATTTTCAGTGAGAGTTATTAATGTCTAAATCAGCATTCCGTTCATTTCAGATGAAATAAGGCTTGTCAAGAATTTCTTCAAACTAATGTAGTTGAAAAATTAGATCAATGCAAAATTCAATCTCATATCATCATCTTATATTTGTTGCTTCGTTTTAAAAGTCAATTTTTGAAATCCGTAACTATTGTTAATTCTGTAATAATGCAATTGACCTGTAATTTTATTTTACATACAGGATGAATCTAAAATAGGGGGACAAACTGCGGGGGCGGGTTCCCCATACCAAATGAAGTAAAAAAAGAACGTGTGCGATGCCCACATTGTGGTATTGTACGAACTATATGCATGCCAATAAAGATACTGTTTATATGCATTGTTTCCATTGTTGTCTGGCTTCGTTTCTTTGGATTGGAATAACTCAGCAACCATGCACTTCCGGTCATATGTTTATCTGGCCTTTTTTACTTCATTTAGTATGGGGAACCCACCCCCGCAATTTGTCCCCCTATTTTCGATTCACTTTGTATAGGTATGACCAACATTGGATAGTAACGACTAAAATTCATGTTACAGTGGTGAAACGGTATCCAGCAATAGTCAATATCACTTAAATAAAATAATCTTCCATGAGGGATTTTTCTACTCAGGTGAAATTAAAAAGTATTGGACACCAAAGACAAGACAGTTGTCCGCTCCAAAATATTGCCATTGACCATATAACAGCACAGAAGTTTGTTTTATGTAATTCTCAAACGTCTTTTGAGGAAGGCCCAAGGGACCCATCGAAATAGTTTCACCGGAAAATCCCTCATCGAAGTTTACATTATTTGTCTATGTTTATATTATTTGTTTACATTATTTTATTATGCTTATAATGAATATGACTTACTCTATTTACATTCGAGTTATGGTCTATAGGATTCTAATAAGGACAGTAAGGTTAGAGTAGTTCTGAACATTAGTAACTAAACAAACTACTTACTGGTGGAAAAGTAATAGAGTCTTTCTGCAATAGAGACTTCGAAATTTGTTTTGGTCATCTCGTTATTAAATTGTAAAGTTGGCAACTTTTAGTCTCTTTTATAGAAATAATATCAATATTATCTTTGATCAATAACAATTTGTTTTGGCGGTAATTATAATTTTTTTTAAAATTCCAATTTGTATCATGTTTCAAAACTCCAGGATAAGAATTTATTGGATGTAACAGTGAGTATAGTCCGTCTAAGTCAGCTAGGCAGTCCCTTCAGGCGTTGGGACTGAGAACTTGAAAAAAATAAGGGAGAAAGGATAAGTGGGGCTAGAGAGGAAAGATTACAACAGTGTTGGCAGAGCTTGACCTCGTTATTATCGGCTTGAAATAACTATATTTCCGAAGAGCTGAATTCTCAAAATACTAAAAAAAGGATCACATAAGGCCTCTTTTTAATTCCGTAACAATACTCTGATACCCTTTCACCCCTATTTATTTCAAGTTCTCAGTCCCAACACCTGAAGGGACTGCCTAGCTGACTTAGACGGACTATATTATTTGTAATAATGGTGCTCACAAGTGACGAAAAATGCAATCACGAGTGCTCGAGTGTTAAGCGTCAATTGTTGTAATGATGGGTGTGTTTTTTTAATGAAAGTTATTTTAGCGACCCATTTGGGAGCTATTGTGATAGCGATCAAAACGCAATATCAGTAGATATTGCGTTTGTCCTGTTCGTGTCTGTGCCCCCCCCCCCCCAAATAACTCCCCAACGGAAGATCGGATCGGCATCGTGTTCAGAGGCCCAAACACCTTAGGAATGGAGTATTTTCAGGGACACCCCCCCCATTATATTGGAGATATTTGGCATTGCTTTCATTGGACTTACTTCCGCTGTTAGCTTAAACATTAGAAATGCAACCATCTCGTTTCAGTTGTCAGCTATAGCTTGATAGGTAAGGTCTCGTACTCGTATGCTGGAGGTTGTCGGTTCGAATCCCTATATGTACCTTTTTTTTGTTTGTTTTTTTATTTTATTTTTTTCCTTAAATTAATGTACTTTCTTTTTTAGGATTCTGAAAGACGCCTTATATCCCCGGTTTGTCTGTCTGTGGAACATATCCCACAATGCTTCGCAACGGCTTCTGTTAGCACAGTTGCAGGTGGCCTGAATGTTGAATGTTATAGGTGGCCTGTTAGCTTAGTTGGTTAGAGTTGGTTAACGCGAAGGCCGTGGGTTCGATCCCCTATTCTTATTCTTATTCTTTATTTTTTTCTCCCCATTTTAAATCTTTTCATAATTTCTGAACTTAAGTCTTTGTTTTTAAATCATTATTAGGAATTCAGTGTATTAACAAGGTATTAAGAATGACGGTAATTCCATATAAATAGGGGTGGGTAAGATAGCTTGGGGTCGCAAACAGACTCGCAGGAGCATTTTCTAGACCACCCCGGCTATTCTAAAGTAAAGGTGACTCAGGAGCCGTTGCGAAGCACTGTGATTGGTTTACTAATCACTATCCCTACCTTGTTTTATATTATTTTTAATTTTTTATTTTATGGGTCGCCCTTAATTTTTGCTTTAGCAGAAATTTGTTTTCACTTGTTTTATGTTCAAGATAAAAAGTATTGCAACCATAAAAAAATAAGAAGCAAGAAAAGAGAACATTGAATTGCAGTGAATGGATTGAACTTGTATTTGAATTGCAATTAAACTAGTGAAAAACCGAAAGATAAATGAAATCGATGGTACAAAGATCGAGGAGGCTTAGTTGTGAAAACGAAAATAAAGAATTCGTCATTCGATCATTAGATCTTCATAGTGAACGTATCACAGGGATATCTTAAGATAAAAAAATATACTCATGGACAAAAAAATTAGCGCACCAAGAAATAATTGCTGGATTGCAACGAAACTTGCAATGAAGGTACATGTCGGGGAGATATGCAAACGATTAGAAATGCAGCGTGATTGCGCATTACGTATAGCCGGTAGAGGGCGTTGAACATCGTACTCTGTGGAGTATAAAACAGGTAACCAAAGCGTGTTTGAGTGTGCTGAATCATTTACAAAGGAAGAGCTGAGGTAGACATGCCATTACGCCGTGTTCGAAGACAATATACGCAGTTGTCGCAGTTTGAGAGAGGGAGAATCGTCGGGATGATGGAAGCTGGGTGGTCAGCTAGGCGAGTAGCTCGTCAATTAGGCCGCTCTGATTGTGTTGTGAGGAGGTATTGGGACCAGTGGACCCGAGAGATGTCATGTACACGAAGACCAGGCTCAGGACGCCCTCGACAGACCAGTCGTCGAGAAGACCGCCACATAGTCAGAAATGCACGCGTACAGCCAACTGCTTCATCGGCCGCCATCCAGGCACAGGTAGCACCTTCACTAGGGGCCGCTGTGTCTTCCGAACCATACGAAGGCGCCTGGCTGAAGGACAGTTGGTATCGCGGCGCCCATTACGTGTGCAGCCCTTGACGCCCACCCATCGACGCCTCCGTTTGGAGTTTTGCCGCGCACGAGGAAACTGGACTGCAGCGGAATGGAACCAGGTCGTCTTTAGCGACGAATCCAGATTCAATCTCGGCAGTGATGACAATCGTGTTGGTGTGTGGAGAGCCCGTGGTGAACGCTTCAATCCTACCTTTGCTGTACAGCGACACACCGCTCCCACAGCTGGTGTGATGGTATGGGGTGCCATTGCCTACATACACGGTCACCCCTAGTATTGTTCCGTGGCACCATGACAGCCCAGCGGTATGTTCATGAAATCCTGCAACCACATGTGTTGCCACTCATGCAACGGCTCCGAGGAGCCATTTTTCAACAAGACAATGCTCGGCCTCATACGGCAAGGGTGTCACAAGACTGTCTCCGCACTGTTACTATCCTTCCTTGGCCTGCCCGATCCCCAGATTTGTATCCAATCGAGCATATCTGGGATCATTTGGGACGACGAGTTGGGCATCCCACGAGTTTGAACGAACTAGAGGCAAGGTTACAGCAAATATGGAACGAAATGTCTCAAGACATCATACAGAACTTGTATGACTCAATGCCCGATCATATCGCATCGTGCATTCGCGCTAGAGGGGGTCCAACGGAGTATTAACTCCTCCGTTCTTTTGCCTTTTTCTCTGATATAAATTATCCTTTTTCTTTGATTTTCTAATCATTTACTTATATCAAAGTAGTCATTACATATGTAAATTTTCGTTTCATTTTGACGACTCCTTCTTGGTGCGCTAATTTTTTTGTCCATGAGTGTATGTTATTGTGTTATGACATAATCAAGTGACTTCAGGTTGCTTATTTGTATTTAGATATGAAAATATTGGTTTAGATATTGAAAATATTGGTAAGTGTTCGACGTAGGTGATGTTCGGGACTTTGGTGCATACAATTTAATTAATCCATTGTCATCTTATTTAATAAAGGTATATTTTTTGTTCCATGCTTGTATCATGCTAGTAAATTAAATATCTAACAGAAATTCATGTTTTAAGAAATTAAATGAATCGCCCTTCAAGCTTTTTTTTTTTCTTCACGATTGTTAACCGTATCTTATCAAAAACTGATATATTATATGAATATTTTGATATTCTACTAAGGATAAATTTGGTTTCTAATATTTGAGAGAAAGAAAAAAAAGAGAGTTTTGAATATAGTTTTAAGTCAAAACACGGAAATCTCTGAATAGGGCGATAAAATGTGGACATCTCTCCGTCGGAAGAATTAAAATATGTCATAAATTCTTTGTCATACCTATTGAGTGCGAAACAACTGTCCGAGAATCCCATTGAAATCTGCAATTTATCAGCTTGTAGGCTAAATAATGATATATGCATTTTTATTTTTAAGAGTTATTTTGCTTTCGACTCCATTAAACCCTTTTATTTTTGAATTATTCGCAGAATATGAAATTACATCTGTAATTTGTGTATTTTAAAGTAGTTCAACATTTGATTTTACTTTTCGTCTAGTCTACAGAGTATTCCAAGAGAAAAGGTTGTAAGTTTTTAAAGTTGATAAATTTAAAAAAAAAAAAAAATTAAGAAAATAAAATATAGAAATTTAAGTGTGCGCAAATTGGGGGCAGTTAACACTAGTTAAAAAAAAACTACATTTTAAGACAATTGAAAAGTTACATTTCACAACCGGTTTCGCCTCCAATACAAGGCTTTGACGAGTGACTATTGCACAATTTTAAGAATTGTAAGAAAAAAGTTTGTTTATACGTATATCATTATTCGAAAAGTTTCCTACATAGAGGGATTTGTATGTACAGTAATTTGAATGAATAGTTCAGTATTGTCCTTTCATCTACCGAACTGCACTACGATCATTTGACTGTTGATTTTTGAAAAAATTATTATAAACCTTAACAAATATGTTACTTCAATCATAAATATTACAAATAATATACATGATCTCTTTCTATAATAATTTTGCATATATATCTTCAAAAGCTCTATCTCGGAACCCATTCAGAATAGGATACATTCCAACTTGTTTTTATTAGAATGACCGACACTGAGAATTCCCAATCTTTAATCTTTTCTCCTGGTACATTCTGTATTAATTAGACGAAAATAATTTTACAGAATTTTCTATTAGGTAATCTGAACTAATAATTCTTAGCATTGTTAATTGTCGGCTTTACAATCGGATTAATTTGTTGACGTGTTATTGTATTTGCAGTCCTGAAGTGACTGGATCAATGATACTTGATATAATTTTTATTTATTAATCAACCTAAGGTACGGTTATTTTGATCGCTCACATCCCTTAAAGAAAGAAATACCTATATCCATCAGTCGAACTATAATCACCATAGCCCTCACGACAAAACAAATCTATTAAACCACTAATATTTTGTTCGAAAGAAATAGCTGATAGAATTAATATCAGTGATCTGTGAAATGATATTAATTCTCTTCTCCTTTTCTGTGCTTTGTAAATAAAACTTCCTGTACAAAATACAGTGACTGACGCTTAAGAAAATCTGAATCTCCAACTAAAGTAGTGGTTAGCAGTTAAAAACAGTTCTATCTTACATTGAAATTGCTTTATTAGCCTAAATGTATAAACTGATGTTTTACAAAAGATAGAAAAGTTTAAAATGAGGGTGCTTGCCCTTAAATCTTTATTACATTAAAAACTAGATAAAAAAAATTGTGCTAAAGCATAAATTTAAGGGCTACCCATTAAAATCTACCAGGACATTGAACGTGTACATAATCAATTTCAACAACAGACAATCAAAAATTTTAGTTGCATAAACGTGCAATCTCTGAATTAAAAAAAAAAAAAATTATATTCCAGGCTCGAATTCGAACTCGCAACCTTCTGATTCTGTCACTCTGTCCACTATACCATCTCAGTTTTCTTAAAAATTGTGTGCTAATTGGCCTATTTAAAAAGAATCTCCGAAGTGAAAATAAGACTCAACTCAAAAATTTTCAAACTCAGGGTATGTCGAAATTATTTGCACAAAAAAAAAAAAATACCCGATTCTTACGGTGTTTGGACCTCCGAAAACGATGGTTAAGTCCGTATGCCGATCCGACCTTCCGCTCGTAAATTGTTAGAGGAGAATAGACACAGACGGACAGGTCAAGCGTAATAGCACTCATGTGGATCGCTAAAAATAACATTTCGTTCTTTTAAGTGCTTAAAATAAAAAAAAGAAAAAAGAAAATTGGAGATTATTTTAATTTGAGTTAGCTATTAAGAACAAGTAGTCTAAGTTAAAGCAATGTTTATTTTCATTTAACGACAAATACATCAAATATGATCTCTGAAAGTTAATCATAATCAGGATAATACATTAAAACCTTGATTTAAAATTGTGAAAATTTACAACTTATTTCTATTTCAAAATGCTGAATCCTTTTGAAAGCAAAATGCTCAGATTTGTTTAAATTTTCATCTAAGTTTAGAGTTGCAAATTAAAAATCCAAAACATTTATATTTTCATTTAATCTTGTGGCTTTAACTTTCGCGCGAACTAACAGTAAACTCCGAATACATTTTCTGCCTTGATCATTTTCCGTCACTGAAGTCGTTAAACCCAACATTTCTGGAGGCAATATTGCGCCTTCTAGGTATTCCCGTGGAAATCTCGCCTTATGCCGGACATCACGAGATCGTTTGCGGCTTCTGTTTACTTTGCTTTAGTTCAATATTTGAAAGATTCTGAGACTGCCTCTACGTTCTTTTTGGATCTGAACTTTTGAACTTTATTTTTGAAAATTACACCATGATAGTTAAATACTGTTACTTATTTCTACTGAAAATAATTAAAAATACCTCTTATGAAATGAAACAATATCATAACATTGTGTTAAGCATAAAGATATATGTACTGTTAATGTAATAACATATCACAAAATGACAGTAATTTCTTCGAAATATTGATTAACTTCAGCTTAAAAGAATTTAGTTGAATATTTGGTTCAATTTGTTTCATTGCTTAACTGTTGTGTCGTTAAGCAGAATAAATAATTTAGATATTAAGACTGTAATATGGAGAAATATGTGATAAACTTTAGTATAGATAATATATAGAAACATCAGATAATGGAATAACTTTCTATAATTTAATCTTCGAACTCATTTACATAATACAGATTTACAGCTTGATTTCGTATCTTCTGTTTAAATATGCAGCTAATCTTCAAGCTTATTTTACTTAATCCATGCTAGTAACTTGTAATACTTAATTCATACTAGCAACCCGCAAAAGGTTTAGTGATCACCTGACCGTGTGTGTGTGTGGTGAGAGTGGGCGGCAGGGAATCCGACCATTTAGTCGTCTAAAATGAACTGTTTAGTTGTTGACTTTAACTCACGTGACTTACGGACGACCCACGTGGACGAAAATGAAATGTAGGCATCCTCAATAGTTTACCTAACATTTGACACTTTATTTGTATTTCTGTGTCTTATTGTTTCGAAGGAGTAGCGGAAAAGAAAAACCAATGCTTTCTTTTATATATACTCATATGTAGATTCTTGACCCAGTTTCTGCCCAATGTTTTGTATGAATAAATATAGTATATATTAGCTGAGATGGCTTCTCTAATGATTCCCGTGATCGAATGTGATATGTTTAACCTCAATATATTCACTCATTCTATCTCACATTATCTGATTGGGATTTATCGTTTCCTTTATGATAATCCATAGTACTTCAGATATTCATGGTCGTCAATGAATTAATCGTAGCACTTAACACAATATTTATTTCCGTAACTTTATGGAAATTTCTAGCAAACCCGAACATACACAATTTACGTCCATTCCATTGGTACACACATCACAAGACCTACGTCGTTGATGTAACCGTACTTCAAATAATCACTTTTCATGTATTGTTGAACACACATTCACTCTTTGACCTTTCTAAATATGCTTTCAATATTAATTTTTGCTCTAAGATTTATTTTCCTTGAAATACTAAATAAATGTTTAACAAATTTATAATGGGAGATGTATTTCATGGGATGTATTTACTTAAATTTTTATACTTATTATTTACCTGAGCTTATGAAGTACGTTTATTTCTTGTCGTGTCGTATATTTAAACATGTGTGTGAAATAAACTTAAAATACTTATTGCTGCTGGATTTAAGTTTTGATTAATTCTTGGAGCGAATGATGCGACATATAAGGATACTCATAAGGATATAACAAAAGATGCTATTGCTGACCTTAAGCCCTTATATTTTAAGCTTTCATATTAAATCTTGATACTGTTTTCAAATATTACCTTACACATTGGATATTGTTTTGTTTTAAAGCCAACGCGATTCCCTCTGCGAAAACAAATATGACTTAAGAAGGCGATTTTCGGATGCTAATGTTAATGACACCTATGTCAGTCACTAAACATGCACATGGAACGTACAGCTAATGTACTGTACAGATAATAAGTTTTAGGATGCTTTTTCATCAATTAATTGTTTTGTATTAATAGTATTGGATGTAACTTCATTCAATGGTTGGGTGAGAAACGAAATTTTTCTGAATGACTGTGATCTTTAAAGGTTTTTATGGTAGAGGCAAGTTTTCTACTAAATCAAAGCTTTGTCAACATCATTTACATGGTTATATAGACATTCTCCTATGCACCATTGCCCACATGTTTCCATTAATGCGCTTTAGATAACAGAGAGGGATAACAGAGCTTTGATAATAAAGGAATACTTTAATTTCATTTTCCAACACCATTACCATATTATAGTAAGCAAGCAAATAAAATCTTTCCTACTAAAAGAATTTGACAATTTCACTTAAAAGAAAATTATATAGTATTATATTACATTTTTGTTTCATTTGTTAATTTTTTTTTAGCGTTCCCACATTAAATTCTTCATCAAAAGAACATATTATACTCCATAATACTCTCATGAAGTTTACTACTTTTTAGTTTCTATTCGTTATCGTATAACTAGTTAACATTTTTTATGTCTAAAAATTAATAAAAATATTTTATTTAAATGTTTATTTCTTTAAAATAATATTTAACTACAAGTTTAATACTAATCACTAGATTATTATAAGAATTCTTTTTATAAGTATTACACCTATGATTCATTGAACATTTTTCTGTTAATAAGACTGAATTAAAATATTGTAGCAAAACAATAATGATAATAACAATGCATTTCCAGTATCTAGAATTAAATCAACAATGAAATTTCCAGTCTAAGCTACCTGAATACGAGTGACTCTTAGTCGATAGTTGAATTTTTACTTCAATAATATGTAAGTCACCACAACATTACAAACAAATTATTGTAAATGTGATAACGGTCAAAGTTTGACACTCGCTACCACCTAAATTAAAAAAGTTTCATTTCGAATCTCAGAATGTTACTTTATCATGGAAAGTAAAAATATTCCAGATTGTGATATTTAGAATAAATTTATTCATTTGAAATTTTTCCGAAGCTGCAGTCAAAAAACTTTTACATAGAGTTGGGTTATGGCCGCGCGGTTGGCGTTGTTGCTAAGACATCGGCCTCTCAACTCTGAGTCCCGAGTTCGGTTCTCATGTGGGTTTCGTGATGGTGGACGATCCGCGCTGGGCAGGTTTTCTCGGGGTTCTCCCATTTCCCCTGACTTCTCCCACCATACTTTCTCAGTCTTTCTCTCCATCTGTCCATATTTCCGTAAAAGATTACAATAGACCTCTGGTCACAGTGCTTGGCTTCTGCCACCCACCTTCATTACATACATACATACATACATACATAGAGTTGGGTTGATAACAACCATCTTTTTAAACGGACACTTGATTTATAATCTAATTTTACTTTGAAAAAAAAAAAAAAAGGCAAATTTTTCTGATGAACACGTCGCAAAATTCTATGGATAATTTTCGAAAGATTCACTGTTTCGTTTCACGAAAGAAGTTGAATCAATAGTTATAAGCAGAACTATTTAAAACCTTTTAAAACACTGCTTGATTTACTTTTTTTTCCCTTATCACAATTTGGTAAATACGATGAATACAAATCAAATAAAGTTATTTATATAATAAGATAAAATTAGAAAAATAATTTTAATGTTTTAAATCTTTAATAATTTTAATTTTTTTTTAGATCTAAAATTGCTGCCTCAAAAAATTTTACCTGTTCTTGGAAAAAAATAAAAAAAAACAAAACTCGAAGAATGAAAGTGAAACGAAAAGATAAAAAGAAGTGTGTGGCGTTTTGTTATATCCCTTACCTTGAAGGAACGTTATTTACATTCGTTGGCACTTTGTGGCTGCATTCGGAATAGGATGATGATGCGCCTACGAGATAAGGCCCTTCTGGAGTGGCTGCTCTGAAACCGAGACATTATCGCGTCCATCGATTTTCAGTCACACGTCCATAAAACAAACGCTCATCATATGCACCCACGTCCCGCTAGCCACTGGATTTGGGCGAACGGAAGCCAAGGCTTTTCTTCCTTCGGATCTTCGTTGAATTACGTAGAGAAGTTTTTACATCATTATTTCCAAATAAAGATATTTCTAAATACCGGGATATGGAATTTGATAAGGAAACCTGTGGTAACATTGCTGCTGTTGTGGTGTTCGCTGAATATCAGAGAAGCTGTCGATGCATTTCTACGTGAATTTGTGTCACCTTTACGCGCTTATTTCTCGACGCGGATAAACACTGAAAAAATTAGATCACCAATTTTCTAGATTTACCAGTAGTTAAAACGTTAATAGGGCAGGGGATTTGATGAGCCTGAAAATAGTTTACATATGTTGACGATTCGCAAAACCTCCGAGTATTTGACGGAAAAAATTGTGTAACTGTTTTGCTCTTTGGTTGGATGATTGGATTTGTCATAAAGGTAAAATGGCAGTGAAACAACAAAATGCTCGCTTCGGTGAAGATAAAATGTGGAAGAAGAACAGTTGTCAAAATAAGATTTAATGTGTTACAATAACCTTTTAAATTTTTAATTTGTGTGTTGGCCTTAATTTTAAAATAATTAAAATCTTTTTTTCAGTTAAAAATTCCTTGTAAAATAATTGTAAATGTACTTAATAAAATAATTACCAATCTTAATTAATTTGCAACAATTACCATATATTTTTTGGTGAAAGATGGGAACTCGTTCGTATTTATATAAATATTCTGTATAGGTCTATTCTTTTTTGTTGTTGTTGTTTTAATTCTTATAGTTATATTTAAAGTTTGTTGGATATAAAAAAACAGTTCTGATGTTCATTTGCTAATAGAAAGTTAATTGTAAACCATATTGTAGTTTCTCTCCCACAAATACAAAATCACTTCATGTCAAATCAACAAGTGCAACCACGAAGAGATGTTGATTGATGATGTGTTAACAGTTAACAGAGGAATGTGTCTTCTTTGACTGCTGTGTTTACCCATTGTATTTTGTATGCTAACAGATTAAAAGATTAATAATTTATCGGCAAAACTCAATTGCTGTAAACTATTTAATGAACTAATGTAAAAATAATCGTTGGATCTTTAATATTCTCTTATTATTATTTAAATTCAAATATTAACTTTATTTTTAACGTTACTTGTTAATTGATTCTCTTTAATTAAATAAGTTTGAATAAGTGCTTTCCTCTGGAATTCCTGGTAAAATGAAAAGTTTTGGCCAACTTTTAATTTGGCAAATTATTCTTTGATGAACAAGAACATACCTGTTTTCTTATATCTATTTACTTTCTATTATAAATTACAGATGATAAATTATAGAAGTTATTTACTTAATGTTACAGAAGATCGTGCGCAGCATTTATGAGTACATCTAAATATGTTCTTAATAAGCAATGAATTATGTTAATTTTCAGAATTTTTGTAACTATATTCTAAGATAATAATAAATTTTAGTTGCGCAATTAAATGTAATGAAAACTTCAAAAACGCACACACCAACGAAATAAATGTTCTCGCACCCTGAACCATCCTTTCGGGAATCTGGAACAGCTGTTTCAGACTTATTTCAGGCTTCTTTAGCCAGATTTACCCTTGATGATAGGAAGTTAAGCACCATTCTCGTATCGGGAGTGGTCACCTCAACCGAAACACACACAAAGCAAAATCAGCGTGACAAGCACGGCTAGGACTAGGAATTTGAGGCGATGCTTGTCATGCTGTTTTTGCTTTGTATGTATTTCTATTTTGGAGGCCACTTCCGGTTCGATAATTGCGCCCTTAATCTACGGTACCACGCAGATTGAAGCTTATCATCAAGGGTAAATTTGACTGAAGAAGTTTAATAATTGCATAAAAATACTTATAGTTACAAGTTAAATAATCATTTTTTTACGTCGTCTGTTAGTTTTTTTTATTCTTTTTTTAAGTAGTGTTATACTTGCTAATCACTTTTCTGAAAGTTAATAAATAACTTTCAGAATAAATAATACAATAATTATTTAATAAATAATTCAGCAAGTGCAATAATTGTTACGGAAATATAAAAAAAAAAAAAACTCAAAACTTGTCTAAATTTTAAGTAATCTTATTAAATTAATGATGTCCATGCTTTCTTATTTAATCTATAATAATGTAAATGTGCATTAAAAATAGTTATTACTGTATATCTATTAAAATGATAGTATCAGCTTAATATTATAAGTTTAAATTAATTCATTTTTAAAATTAAGTGAATTTGAAATTTTTATTGTAAATGTATCCTATATATTTGAGGATTGTAGGATACATATTTGTTATCCAGATATTTATTTAGATACAAATAAATTACATCTTTGTTAACCTCTTATTTGTTATCCAAACAAACAAAAAATGTTAAGAAGGTAAATAAAAGAAACGTAAACACTTTTATTCTAAAAAATAATGAAAATCTTGAAACTAAACCTAATAGATGCATTTTTCTAAGCTCTATAAGTTAGGAATAAAACAGTGGTTCTAAACTTGTTGGTGTAAGGCTTCAAAATAAAACCATGGAATCACTTTTAAATTAATATTTTCAAATAATGGAAAATTTCTTCTTTTTATTTTTTTAATAGTTGCTTTTTGTTTGTGTCATTTCACAACTTTAGAGAAAACAAAGACTCTCACCCCCCCAAAAAAAAATAAAAATAAATTAAGAACAACGTAATAAGGAAAGTATGCTTAAGTTTTTTTTAGTAAAATCTTGTTTTCCTAAGGATTCATAAATATTTTATATTTAAGCTACTTTTCTCAAAGTAGGCAACATGCCTATAGTTAATTATTACTTCGTTCAACTTTAATGAAAAGATTTATGCATTTCCATTAATAATTTTCAGCAAGTTTTTTTCAGTAATAGTTTTTCAGGAAATTACATAAATTTTAGAAAAACCTAAGTTTAATATTAGTAAACGTTGTTTAGTGTAAATATGTAAAAATAAATAATTTTAAATACTTTTTAAATACTGTATTTATAACAGTGTTATAAAAAAAAATTCCGTGTATGGTTATTTTCAGATTATTATTATTAATATACTTATTGTTGGTCATCTTTCTGTTATAAATTCAGCTAAATTTTCCCATTTTTCGCTTTGATCCTTTATACGCCATTACTTTCTGTTTCACAAATGTTATTTGATATTCTAAATTGTAATAGTTACATAATTATTATCTAGTTTTTCTTTGAAAGAAATCTAGTGATTTCTTTGAAATTTGCGTTAATCCAATCAAAAAACAGTCATTATCTCGCTTCATTAGACCGACGATCTCCATAATCTCTTCTGCCATTCAATAAATGTCGAACTTGTTAATGCAGCTGAATTTCTATCCGGTGGTTTTGTAACCGCCCGAGATGCGACCACTGCCAATTGGGTAGAACTTCCCTCAAGGGACTGATTATCTTTTGTTCGCGGCTCAGTGTGAAATATGTCTTCGTCGCCAGATAACGAGATGGCAGGAGGAAAGTAGGAGAGGCGAGATTATAAACCCTACGACAGCAGTAGGAGAAAGATCATCACCAATGAAGATCATTCGCTGTGTCGGTAATCTTCTGACGATAACCATGAGATTAAGTCCGTTAATATTTTTGCAGCCTATTAAGTCCACAACTGTTCAGGCAAAAAAACGCTTTTTTAAAACTTATTCTAGGAAACTGTGTAAGTAGAAATGTAGGAAATCTTCTCGTCTGCTTTTAATAGGTCCTTTATGAGTTATTTATTTTCTTAGAAGCCGTTGAAGCTTTGTTTGTGGCTGTTCGTTTTTATTCGTTTATTCAGAATAGAGCAATGTAGTAATCTTCTCATTGATGATATTAAATGAAGTAATGGGATTGAATCACCTTTGACAAGATATAACCAAAAAAGAAAAAAAGCCCGTAGGATGAATTCAATCCCATATTCATTAAGTATCATCAATTAGAAGCCATATTTATTGCTCTAAACCAGATTGATTCTATTTTGACCTACGTGTGGAAACTGGAGAATGTTTGCAGAAAACAAAAATCTTTACCTTCCATTTGAAAGAGGCAGTTGACATTACAAGAGACAAATATAAAAGAAACAAAAAAAGACATCCCATCCCGCTTCGAAAAATCACATTTGAACATAATGTCTAATGATGATAGCCAACTTCATGGCCCCAAATTAATTAATTTGTAAACTCGAACTGTGATCTTAAAATTGAGGCAAAAGCCATCCTAGTATTAGAGACACAGTTATAGGGGGAATATCTCTTCAAAACAACGTAGTCCACTTGGTATAATGAAGTTACTTGCGAAAGGAAAATGATAACTAAGAGAATCATGTACGACTGTTTGATAAGTGCATTCTTTACAAACTCGCACTATCAGGGGCTGTCCATAAATTACGTACGCTTGTCGGGAGTTGTCCTTATGTAGATTTCTAAGAAATAATAATTCATTCTTTAATGATTTTTTCTGCCCATTACTTTCCGTGAATAATAATTAATAGAATATCTTTAATTTAAATAAGTTTTCGGACTGAAACAATGTTGGCAGGCAACACGTTTCCAAATATTATATAATAACTCATCTGCTGTCAAGCATTTTTCGTAATTCTTCTCTGTTAGAGTATCATGAAAAGTTGATATCAATTCATAATCTTATTATGTAAATAAAAATTTATATCATAGGAGGTCAGAAGTAAACTTTTTCATTTGAATTCTAACCCTAAGTAAAAAATAACAATCATTAAATATAAATACTATTAATACCACAGATTAAAGAGTGGTATTTTCTATTTCATTTTATATTTATCATTCTTCGAAAAACTTTGTTAAGGCTTGACACTCTTTTGATTGATATAAAATTGGTTAAAGTTTATATCAGTTAATGTTAGTTAGAAGTAATTTTGGTACTTCAATTACTTTTTTAGAAGTTCTTTTAAAATTGGAAGCTTTTAAAATTGGATTAAAATAGTAATTTATTACAATATAGGTAATTAAATGTTAAAGCAGATAATCCACGGAATTTGTCATCTCTAGAATAGTAGTTCTTTTATGATAATCTAATAAAATCCATGTATTTAATAGTTTTTCGTTCAACTTGACAAGGACCGACACAGGCGTTCGAAAGCTTGGAATTTTATGAGCTATTTTGCTAATTAGTTATTTGTTTTTATTTTATTCTTTATTAAAGTTACTTAATATTTTGTATTTTATCTGTGATATCTACATTATTTTACATTTGTGTTGTGATATCCAGACTAATTTTTCCAGATATCTTTGATAAGATTTTATTTTTTTGTTATTTCATTTATTTTATTAAATGCTTAATTTTGATTTATTTGTTAACTGTTTGATTGTGCTAATTCATTTGTGTTAATACTTTACAATTTCTTCCTTTTTAGCTATTGCTAATAGAACTGCAAAACTCTTTTGGAGTCTTTCTCTGAAGTGGTTTCAAATTTTGATTCTTTGCTATTCATTAACGTTAACATATTTAATAACGAATTTAAAAGTTAGATTTTAGTTTTTTTGGAATTTTTAGTTATTTTTAGTTATGTTCTTTATATTCACTTCTATTGAAATCATTATTATTGACTACAACTGTATATTTATTAAGAGAACATGTAGACAATCAGTTGTGCTTAGTTTAGTAAGAATTGTACTATTAAAATATTGCTTAAACTTGCTTAAAAATTGCTTGAAAATGTTTGATTTGATGCATTTGTTGTAAAAAGAGGGAATCAGAAGCATCTCCCTGTTTTCCTTCTAAGTTTTCAGGATTGTTTTTCTCGGTGCGAAAATTGAAATATGATGTAACAGAGTTTTCTGCAGCTACACTTTCGCAATGGATCTCCGTGGTGAAATATTAATACTCTTCATATTTTTAGGGAAGGGGTGAATGAACCATAGCGACAGGTACGCCGGGAAACGGTGGGATAGCGTACTACCGGGATTTTTTTCTCCCTCCAGCCCGTAAATAAATCGAGTCACGACAGGAGGAAAAAAAAAACATTGGACAAGGACATGTTTATGTGCTTACAAATTGATTTCCATTGGACAATTCACACTGGACGAATCAATATGAATGGTGCTCGATGAAAAATACATGGAAGGAAAGATGAAGAGGAGAGAAGAAGATGGTTTGCAACCATCCTGACCTTCAGGTATTGGAGGGAGAGGGGGAAGTTTTAAACCTTTCTCTCTCTCTTTCTTTCCTTTTTTTCTCGTTCTGCTCTTTGGCTTGGTGCCAAGATCAGCCCCCTGAAACGCTTGTTCTGGCCTACCACCCCCAACTTCCACCAATTCGTCTTACGCGTTTGCATTTCACTTGGTTTTGCTTGAGTCAAAGCAAGAGTTAATTAAAAGATTAAATCGGGATAATAAAGGGATTAAACTGTCAATGGAAGCGTGAATCCACTGTGCCAGGGCTAATAAAACTAATACCTCTTCAGGGGAGAGGAAAATAATGCTTATGAAAATTGAAAATTAAGTTTTATTTATTCTCTTAATTTAACAATCGTGTTTCCGAGAAGTTAAATAGGAGATAAGTAATATTTCTACAAGATAAGCAGCAGTTCTGTAGGAATCCTAATGCAAACAGTCTTTTAGTAACACCCATAATATACTTAAATAAATATTATTCTATGTAGTGGGTTAAAGCCTACAACGAAATTTTATTAATCGATTTCAGTCTTCAGTTGTCAAGGATAGTGTTTTTCCCATGAATTTTCTCGAAGCTTCAAGGGAGATAATTCAGAGAATTATAAAGTTTGGAAGTGATTGTGACGTTAATTATAAAACAGCAATATCCTGCAATATTTGAATATGTTTTATAAGAAAAAATTAGTACACATTTAGTTGTAAAATTGGTGGGATAGTAGTGATTATATGCTTTATAATATGAATTTATTGTTTACTTAGATTTTAAATATAAATGTACTGTAGTTTAGATATTAGCAGATATGTTTCCTTTAGTCTTGAATTACTTCCAAAACAAAAGCATTGAAATTAAATTCAAGAAGAAATAATGTAAATTCTGCAAAATTGATCTTAAATTTTAGTTTTCTTTTCTTGCGCTTCTTCTATCAAGTAAACTAAGCATTTAATCCAGTTTTTTACTAATCCAAATCATTAAACAAGATCCTGTCTACTTTATTAATCATGTTTTAATTACTTAAGAAACGTATTAAGGTATTTCTATCATGGAAATTTCCCAAGATTTGTAATTCTGTCAAAGTTATATCGAAAAGATGAGCATATGGCAGTATTTTTTTGGTTGTTCAATTTCTCGCTGCTTTTGCGATTTGTAGGTGACTAATTGTAATATTCATGTTCTATAATTCCACATCATGATTATAACTCTACAATCCTCCTACTTCAAAATTGTCTTCTCTTTTATTGCCTGTTTTATCTCAATAATTTTACAATTTGGTAAGAAGCAAAATTAAATCAACTAAATACATAAAATACAATTCTTTTAAACACTATACCTTATTAAATAAGATTTAAAAAGTACACTTAGATTTGCAGGTTCCAAGATAGTTCTTTGTCTGTAAACAGTAATGGGATGCTATTGTAATTTAAATAAAATATCTTGAGATCGTTGTTTAATGGATATATGATAGATAATCATTGTTATAAGCAAGTATAAAATCAGTATTACAAGTTGATTGTGATGTGTTTAAAGGAAAAATTCTTAACAAATAAAAGATTTCTTTTTAATTTAACTTATCATCAAGAATGAAGTGGAAACATGAAAAAAATCATATAATGTTCACATTTAGACCAGTAATCGAACTATGATTGGTCGTTCGGATTTTGCCGGGAAGAGCTTCTGCCTCGTCCGCCTTTGCCTCGGACAGACGATCCTCGATTACAAAAGCTAACAGACTGAAGCTAATTGTGAAAAAAAAAAATTCTTTACGACGAATAGAACAGTATTACCAAATGTTCAATTAAACCATAGGTACTTCATTAAATAATAAGCTTAATTATAAATAGGACTGCATTATAAAGTAGTGTATAATTATTTTGCAATCAGCTGTTTTAATCCGTTTTGCAAGTGCAAAATCCTTCAAGGGGTTTTAATTTCAATTCATTTCTGCCAAATCTGCGCCTGATGTTATTTCAGTTCGTACTCAGTCTGTAATTATTTCGTTGTGTTTGTGTGGAAGCAGCATCATGTCAATTCCTTTCTAAGCATCCTCTGCAAACTCGTTTATTTGGATATTGTGTGCGGAAAGCGGTTATTGTGTCCGGATCCAAATGTACACATCCGCAAATCCCGCAGACATTCATTGTCTTTGTGCGTGAACCCGCGAGCGTCTGTTGCTCTATTATGCAAAAGGTACACATTAAAGCGGCCCACTTGGAATATTTAATGGTACTGACAATAGAGCCGTGATGGGATATTCAGCGCCGAGCCTTGTTTACAATGGGGTGTACAGCCGTCTTTTCGTTTCACCTGCTCTGGGCCCGCGGATTCTCACGTGTATTTTATCACAGTTCATACAATGCGAATCAAGGCCCAGGTAGCTTTTTCAAGCAGTTTGTCTTTAACTTGGTGTCATTACCTAAATTAAGTGTTTCCAGAAGAATGGCGCTGTCAGATTCAAAAACCCCTCCTACCCCAAAATCACCTTCGGAGACACGTAGTTCATCGGAGGTTAAGTCACGAAGGCGGAGTAAAAAGTTGAAGTGAGTTCAAGTCGTCTGCTGAATTATTTAGCTCGAGAAACTCAAAGCCTACAAATGGGGGAACTATTAAGGAGGTAAATCCTCCAGCATTATCGTTTTTTAGTAATAGGACTTTGTTAACTTCATGATACTTTCATAAAGGTTCCGTCTAAAAAAAGTAGAAGCAAAGAAGAAATGAAACTTCTGACAAGAAATCACAAGACTGACTTTTCCACTGATTTAATACAAAAGTTTCAGTAACAGTTGCTTTGAAAAAGAGAAAGTTCAAGTAATATTAGAAATTATATATTAAACAGTTTTTCTTGTTTCAGTTCACTTTCAAGATATCTCCTCAGCATAAATATTTTTTTTTAATTTATATCATTTATGAACAAATTATAACAATTGAAATTTGTTATTAAAAGTTTGCATGGTACAATTTTCTGTGCAATACTGATTGCTGTGACGCTATTTAATGAATTATCTATGAACTTTGTAGTCTATAATGTACAAATATAAAGCAATATAAAATATTTTTTTTTTAGAAAATTACAAAGTAGCAACTAAAATAATTTTGAAGTTTTGTTTAATTTTTTTATAAGTTGTGAATACGATACAAAGGAGAAGCCTCAGCATTTATAAATTACAAAAAAAATTTACGTCAAATTTTCTATTTGTTGAAAATGAATTAAATTAGCAAGAAATTTTTGTCGCCTAAATCCAATTAGTTTTAACCAAATCAAATCATTCGCAAATTTAATTCGATTGTCATGAATTTTTAAAAGTCATATGAATTGCTTTTACTTCGTTTCTAATGTATTACTATTGTTATTTTCATCAAATTCATGTGCAAATATCTTCGTAAGGGATCCACATTTAGAAACTTTTAAATACAACAATTACATCGTCTTTTATTTGTAAATATTTATTTTACGGTTCAAGAAGTTCTAATGAGCGGCTCAAATTTATTATAGAGTAAAGATATTTACGTACTTACATTCTTATTTATTGAGTTTAATATTCCTTATAAAAATTTTCTTACTCCATAAAAGTGTTCCTGTGATCTGGATGCGGAGTAATAGTCCCTCCCCTCTCTTACGCTGTGGAATTATTTTGGTGTGAATTATTGATGTTAAAATGCGAATAATTCAAGTAGTTTATCACATAATTTAATTTTAATCCTAGTGCTTCTGACTGAAAATGAAAACCTCTGCTAGGTAATTTATTAAAATAGTGAAAAGTTTTGACAAAAGAGATTGGGCAGATCTACCCCACCACTGTATAGCGATAAGATAAATACTTTAGGAAAGATCTCAATCAATAGAACATGTTTTCTCTTTACGACATGTCTCAATTATTAGTCCGTTCGGAGTTATATACGTCTACATATGACGTTTGGGTCATTGATTTCTAATGGGTGTGGGTGGCAGAGAAGCCAACCACCTACACACGGAGGGTGCTTGGCTGTAGGTGGTTGGCTTTCCTGCACCCACAGTTATTACAATCAATGACGTACATAACTTCTAATGGACTAATTGCGACGACTCGTAATAATAAGATATGCTCTATGTAAGGAGATCTTTCTATAGGTACCTTATCACTATAGGATCTTATCACTACACAGGGTATAAATTCCCATAGAGTTTGGTCATTCTCCTTTGCTTTCAAATTTAGTGCAGTGCAGCTGTATATTTAATTCGAGAAAAAAATATTCATAGAAATTAATAATATAAAAGTTTTCTTACCTGCATCTTCACTATTTCTTTTATTGTAACATTCTTAAAGAAAAGAAAAACACACATCAGAAATTTTCTTATACTTTTATCTTTAAAAAATAAAATTTAATGAACCATTTTATCCATTACCTTTCTTGATTATATATACTAGTAGCTGGAATTTTTATTAGTGTGAAAGATACTCTAATTCTGTTCAAAAATATTCTCTTTTACATACAACTGTGCCTTTTCAATTGTAGTTCTTTTATTGCTGATTGAAGCTTTTAGAATACGATTGTCTTCTTACCAGAATCTCTCTCTGCGTTATTAGCAGTACTCTTAAGACCAGTTTTGGTCGTGACGGCAAAGAGTGGAGTTGCAACGGTAGAAACGTCTTACAAATCATCTGGAATGGTTTGGCGTGGGATGCTCCACAGCTTCTCATGAGCTTCAAGTAAATGCCTCCAATTTCGTAGAAAGTTCCGTGGTTTTGAAATTATTTAAAAGTAAACACAATGGATTTAGAGTGCTTTAATAAAATCTGAGGGCGAGGACTTTTTAGGTAAACAGCGTATAATACACAATCTTTCCGTCTGGAGATGAATTTTAAGGAATTCAGAGCTATTTACAGAAAACATAGCAAAAAAACACAGAAAACGTAATAAAAAATAAACTTTACGTTGTAGTCGATTGAATATATGTGTGTGTGTGTGTGTGTAAATAAACCTCTTTTAGAATTTAATTTTATTGATATTTCATTACTGCAGTTTCTCAATTCTTTGTAGTAAAATTTTTTATAGTAACTTCTGTCAGCAATTCGTCTAAATGTTTTAGTCTTTTGTACTTTGCAAAGATCATCTCTGTATGATCGTGTGTAGATGTATCTCCTTATAATTACTTCTGAACCAATGAACGAATCGTTTTATATTTGCATTTAAGAAAGTAATGCACTTTCTTTGGAACTGCTTTCTTTTAAAAACTTGATAAGAACGAAAAGAATGGTGACGTCACTGGAAAATAGAGCAGTATTTTCTCTATTAAGAGAGTAATTAATTATGAATCCATTTACGATGATATAATTTTTTGCAATGCCTCAAACAAATCATATCTATTCTGTAAATAGAAATCTTACAATGAAGCTGTAATGTGTGGAATTATTGTAATAATTACTGAATTGCACTTCTGTGAAGACTTACTTAATTGTTCTTAAAATTTTGCATTTTATTTTCTGTAGTTTCATCTTAAGACAGAATTTGAGAACAGTTCAGAATTTAGAAACAGAAGAATATCTAGTCACTAACAACCAAAAAAAAAAAAATAACAACGACAATTTACAAACATCTTTGACTAATCAACAGTTACTCTAGATCCCATTAAAAACAAAACAAGATTAAACTTTGTGAAACTCTTAATACTTGGGCCTAATAATAGTTAAATGAAGTCTCGTATAAAACTACAATTGAAGAACTAAAGGATAGATATCGTTGGTTTGCTTTTTTCCTATTTTAAACAAATGATATATTTGTTATATGCTTAACTATTTTGGTAGCCAAGACAGGTGGAACGGAGTTCAATCAACCATCTCGGCAGAGGTCAGGGTTTTTTTTTCAAGGTAAGTACTAGGATTCACCAACCCTCTGAAGAATGGGTACCAGCTTTCTTTCCCGGGGTTTAAGGACGGGCGGGCGTGAAGCTGATCACCCGATCTCAACTTAGCTTTGTTGGTCACGAAACTCCAGGAACTTATCTCCCGCGACCCCGAAGGCCTGGATAGGCCTGTAACTTACAAATGAATACTTTAAAATGGGATATTTTAACTTATAAATGAATGCATTTTGAAAATTAATATTTGTGAACTGCTCATAAATCTTCAGTCATTTGAAATTTGGATTTTTTTTTTAAATTAAAGCTAACTTATGAAAAGGGCTGCTTTATAAGCATCGAAGATCAGAGAGGAAGGAGTACAAATAAAAGAGTCGATGAAATACAGATTGATTTAATGAATTTAGAAAGAATTAATTTGAAATATATTTAACTATTTTGTATGAGAAGTGACGAAATTTGAAAAACAAAATATGGAAACATTATCTAAAGAAATATTATCCTTAGCTACGTCACCTATTAATGACTCTCCAGTGAGCTACAAAATTGGGTACTGTTCATACCCAATGACGTCATTGTTAAACATTTTATTTATTATTACTTATGTAATTATTGCACATAGTTAATTAATGTTAGATGTCTGCAGGCTTAGTTTTTTTATGATTTATAGTTAGAAGCTTGTTAGAAATTGCCTATAATTAAAGTTTTTATTGAAATCTAACGTTGCAGTTTAGACATCGTTTTTCAGCCAGGGCATGCCCATGTAAGGGAATATTTATTATTGAAGCTAAGGGAAAATTATCAACTTGTTATTACTTTCTTTAATGTTTATGATAACTAACGATAAATCTGCTGTAATATCTTTCAACTTCATAGTCATTTCTCTATAAATCTTCAAGAATTATATTTGTTTTTCTTATTAATATCTGTATTCCTCTGTTTTCACTTCTTCAAATCTGTTTCGTGAAATGTGATCTGAATAAAAGAAATCCTCATAATAGCTTCATTTAGACCAGGATTTCCATATAAAAATATAGTCAAACCATGAAAACTTCTTCCACTATCGACAACAAAGAAAATATGTAACTCCTTCTCAGCCGAATGGCGGAAGCAGCACTATTTACCACTCTAAATTGAGTCTTTACCAAGTTCCTCAGAATTAATGAACTGTAGCATGAAGGTTGTTTTTATTTGTGTCGCGTCAGAACTAGTTTATTGCTTTTTTCCTTCCTTCATCCTTCGCGAGATTGTAATTAATCCACCTTTCAAAATTCTGAGGATAAAAAAAAAGAGTACGAAAGTCATATTGAATCTCTCGGGAGATTGCCGTCACCAAATAAAGCTTTCAGATTGGAAAACGTGTCCACAGAGAATGCGACCGTTGAAGAAACCGCCTGTGGCATTTATTCTGAAAGACTAGGTATATTGCAGGATATGATCAATATGAAGATCCATTGCCACCCTGAATGGAACTACAAGCAACATATTGACTAAAACAAGATAGGAATTCAGCCAAGACAAACATCTGTACTCACAGGTTCATATACAGATCTATAGAGAATATGCTGCCAATAACGTTAGGAATTTCTAAGGGTAGGATATTTTATTATATCAGCCTAGTATTGTCAGCGTCTTACAATTATAATATTTCAGCCTATTACTATGTTATAAGCATAGTGATTAATAGCAAAGCACTTCGAAAGATCCTAAAAATTCGTTATATCATTTAAAAAGAATTACGTCTGAATTCAAAATGATTTGTAAATTGATTTTAGTAACTAGCGCTTCCTACAATGTTCCTTGTGTGAATAAAGCATTGTTTATTTTCCTGTTGCATTGCAGGATTTATCGTTATATAATGACAGACAATTCAAATGTCCGACAGTAATTATTTTAAGAATATTCATTTCCTAAATCTAATTCTATAATTTTTACTTAAAAAAATTAGAAATATTCATTCATTATTTATACTGGACTTGCTAAATACTTGTACTGAAAAGTGAATATTAAACAGACTTCTTACTAGAATTTTATTGTCAAGGAAACTTTGGATGACATAAAAGAAAACAGTAATAGATATCCACTGTGGGAAGTTGAGGTGACGTAGAACAGCTACTACCAGTAAACATTCGAGATAAGTTTCGAGGGCATTAAAATGATAATTTCTGTTTAGAGAAAGAGAGATTGAGAAGTTAACTTTTTTTGGAAACCTATTTTATAATTTTACATTTTAACAGATGGAATAATAATTTTATTGTTATATATTATTTTTTCAAAGAATATGGAATTCCTTTGAAGATTTAAACATTGAGTTTGAAAATAATGTTTAAGCTAAATAGAGTAGTTTCTTAAGTTAGTCCGTCTGTGTAGCTTAACTGTGTAGCCTAACTATTTTATATATATAAATAAAAATAGGCTTTTTTAATATTAAAGCTCATATGTATTCATCAGTTTACAAAACCAAAATAATAAAAAATAGATAAATAACCATTGTTACTTAATAAGTAAATAAGTAAAAAAAATATGACAACTTGAGAAATTATAAAAGAAGTGTTTTTTCATTCGCTCTTATTCGTCAGAATAACTTAAAACATTAATCTATCGCATCATAGAACTTCCGATTCCAATATAAAAGTGCTGTAATTTTAATTTATTGAAAAATTTAGCATTAAAAATATTGGTTTTTAGATTTCTACTATTATTCAGTCATTTTTCACGGGATTTTGCTGTTAGAGTAATAAGATCTTTTATTAGAATAATATATAGATTGAAAATCAAGTGGGATATTTTGAAGCATTTAAGATTATCATTTGTTTTCCATTTTAATAGAATATATAAAATGAAATCTCTTAAAAAATCTTTGTCCCATAAAAGTAGAAATATACAATATGTTACGTGAATGGAGGATCATAAAATGGCCGATCACGAGGGTTCCCATCTCCCCAAGTTGATTTAGAATTTTTGACAGCTTTCCGCAGGGGGCTCCCGGTCACTATCATGAATCACGGCGTTTAACCCTGGAACAACGCCGAAAACCAGGAAATGATTCGCGGTGATTTACTCCCCCACTTGGGCCTCCACTGTTTCATGCTCCTACTCTAGAAATTTCTTTCGTTCGTTTTTTTCGGTGAAATTTTCTCCCTCCCAGAAGACTTAATGGTGTGTGATCTAGTGGTTGTTTTCTTCCACTTGAGTTTTGCTTCCCTCCACCCTCGCTTCGTTCGTCTCCGATTTAGCAAAGCACACTCCTGGGACAGTTACCCCATCTCAAGCACCACGTGCCGAAATCTGGTCACCATTGGAACGACAACTGCCATAATAATAGACAACAATTCTAATTAAAATATAATAATAAGAAAAAATTAAGAAAATACATATAATCCTTTTCAGATTTTCTCGCAATGTTACAGGAATTAAGATTAAAAAAGATAAAAAAAAAAAAGGGTTCGAAAACATTCGTACTTGTAAAATAAAAGAAAATATTAACTTAAGTTTACATTTAATATTGGCTGGTTGAAGGGTTGGAAAAATAATTCTCATTCTCAATTAAAAACATCTTCTGATAAAATGAATGAAATTTAATAACACACACGGAACAAAAATAAATATACGAGTGTGCAAATTCTAAATTTAGTACATTTTTTTCTATCTTTATTATTAAAGTTTCAATATTTGTTAGGGAGTTTTAAATGGCTTTGGTTTCTCCTGATTCAAAGAAACACACACAGAAAAGAAAAATTGGTAATTTTCCGTTATTAAAAAATAGTGAATCATTTTTAATTCATTTGCTTTGTTATAAAAACTGCCCTAAGGTTAAAAATTAAGTTAGAATAAACTCCCTCAAGGAATTACAAATAAATTAAAAAGAAATTCCACTGAAATGTAATATTAACAAGTCTGTAAATGTGATTCTTTTTTTACTGCAATTGCATTTATTTAATTGGTATTTCATAATTGAGTTTTCATCTGCGTTCTTTTTGGAGACGTTTTGTAAAATTAAAGTTGTACTCTTAATTTGATCCTTATATTATTGTGAAGATAAAATATTAATTTTCTAAATTAACACATCCTCACACCAATTAAATATATAGATTATCTTTAATGCTAGTTAATTTTCAGAAAGGATTTTGCATCTTTCACGCCGTAATCGTTCAACAATTTCAAAAACAAAATAGGAATATGAGAACATGAAATTTGGTCAACAATATTAGCACACTAAATTAATTTCTTCGATTTGTTTTTTGACATTACTTTTAATTTACTTTAAATTATTGTTTTACTATTTACTTATTTATAAAAACAATATAATGATGTTGACTGCTTTTTTTCTTCTTAGATCCTTATGGCCGCATTTCAAATCAAGTAAATCAAAAAAATGAAATAAAATAATGAAATCAAATACTATAAACCGAGCAATTCTTGTAATTTTTATCTTTAGTCCCATTTTTAAGATTTTGATGAAATGGGGTGAATCTACTATCTACGGGGTGAGATAGCGATTTAGCTACGTCTCGACTTCTGAAAAACTAATTTTCGGGGTAAATGATTACCTGGAACCTGGGTGCCAGGCTATTTAATAATAGTGTTGTGACTTTATTTTCGCCTTATTTTATCCTTAACTAGCCGGGTACCGTCGCTTCGCTCCGGAACCCTTGCAGACATAGCATAAACAAAAACTTTATTTATTTAGCAAATCAATATTGAGATCGAAAAACTAAATGAGTTCCCAGCCCGTTGTGGCCTTCTCCGGATAACTCAGATATATTGCGGGCTGGCGCCACATACCTGTATATCGATAAGGCAACTTTAAAGCGAAAATATAAATCCTCTGTATTCCGTATCCCGTAGAAATTTAGAAAAATCCGGCCTCATTCTACATCATGAAGGGAACCTCTGTGCAACATTTCAGCGTTCTAGGTCCAAGGATTCGGGCTGGGCGTTGATGAGTCAGTCAATGAATGAGTCAGGACTTTTCTTTTTATATAGGTAGATAAATTTGTGTTCTGTTCGTTTTTACGTGTAATGAAAATAATAATTTTATTTAATAATTCTTAAAACTTTTTTTGTTTCAATGTTGTGTGTATTCAATGCCGATCAGTCCAATGCCCCTGTTTCTGAGATCTTTCTGCTTCTGCTTCTGAGATCTTCACTTTTTAATTTATCTAATAGTGTTTTTCCATGTATCATTTCCACTGTTCTCATGAATTTTGGTAGTATGAGCTCTAGTCTCTCGTCCTATAAGTCATGGTTCGGCCTACTGTAGTATTTATTGGTAGAAATTCATATCATCTTAATAATTGTTGCAATGCCATTGACTTCAGTTATTTCCGTTTTGTTTTTATCCTAAAAAGCGTTTTTCTTCAATGCAGTTTATCAATGAAACATACATATCCAACTTTGAGGAAAATAACTCTAAAACTATTTGTGCTATAAAGTTAAACTTTACATTAGGTTCATTTAATGAAGATTCATTGTTTTATTACATATCGAATTAATAGTTAATGAGTTGTGGGCAATAACCCGTTAGATATATTGAAATTCAATGTATCTCAAAAAAGAAACCGCTTTCTTGTAATATATTCTTTTCAGTTGACCTTCGAGTTTTTAGTTTTGTTTTTTTCTTAATTTTCGAAAACTCAAACGATTGCTTACTTCCTATTTTCTGCACATCGTTTTGTTTAGTGAATAGCTATGGTTCTTTTTCATTATTTTTTTGATCAGCTGTTTGGTTTTTTTCCGCACTTCTTACAAAGCAGGTATCGTTCACGCCAACTACAGCTTGTTTTTCAGTGCATTATTTCAAAGTTCGGTAATATTGCTAAGAGATACAATTTACAAACATGGAACCAAAACATCAAAAAAGATGAAATAAGATTACTATTTTTTTGTTATAACTAGAGCTTTTTTCTTATAGCTAGTATAACTAGACGTTATTGAAATATCAACTCATAATTATAAATTAATAAAAAAGTTTCTTCAATTATTATTTGAAAGAACCTTGTAGATAAGATAAGCAAATATTCTTAGTGCGAAAGATGTTTGAAATATTATGGGCTCATATATTTTTAAAACTGCTTTTAATTTATTAGAGATTCTCAAATCCGTTTTGAAGAATCAGTTTCAATTAGCCGTTGCCCTTCAAAGTTTCTACGATAGCTAATACCTCTACATGGAACGTGCTACGGTCTCTGGCAGACGCCGGCGCTCCAACAAAAGCGTTGCCAAATGAAATCCACTTCCGTTGGCTTTCAACTTTGCATCGAACTTACGCTCTTCAAAAATTAGATTCAACTTTTGCTTCCTCCCAGCAGTGCTTTAAGTGCGATGCACATTAATGTTTAACGCCAAATTCAATTATATAATAACATTGAAGTTTTCATTGAGAAAGCACCGAGTAGTTTGGGCTTAAGAAGAAACCCTGATGGCAATTAAAGCTACAGAGTTCATATCTGTAATTACACTGCAACGATTCGGCTATTTCCTACTATAAACCCCTCTCCCATTTCGCTGTTCCGTATTTTTTATCTTTTATTCATTCGATCGGAACAACATGAACTCTAATAGGGTTAACTTTTAAGAAACGTGAAGATTTTCCTTCTCCCTAATTTTTTTTTTTTTATATATTCCTGAGGTTTGTGCTTTACATATATCAATTAGATATATTATAAAAATAAAATTACAGCAAATATTTTTAGACATAAATACGCGATTGTTTGAAAGATGATTTGCGGGTTCCTATGTCCCACTTTTTCTGGTTGGCTCGTGACGTCATGAAGTTTGGAATTTATTGAAATTGAAGGAAATGGTTGCTCTTGCAAAACGAATTTACGACTGTTAATATAAGATGTATCCCAAGAAGTGTGTGGTTGTATCTAACATAACAGCACTGCAGCACAACGATGTGCTATTGCTTATCAGAAAATAATAATAGCCCTTAAAGGCCACTTTACATGTACCATTTCACAGGCAATTTGCGCGCCATCATCGTGCCATGGCGGGATGGAAAGCATATTGCCCCTTGTACAACGTGTTCTAATTTCAAAGAGATGGCATGCCATCTCTAAGGAGCCACCTGACACTAGCGCTCCTGGTGGCGAATTGTAGAACTTGAAGTCGAATCGATTTGTATCCAGTTATTCGAAATTACCGATTACAAAAAAGATATGTACGAACGGAGGTCATCTTTTCCTTATGTTTTCGTGATGCTTCCAGAAAACGCTACATTATTAATCAAAATCATTACAGAATTTCGGCCTGAAAATTTGAATCGACGAGCGATTGAAATCTCGAAAACATATCGTGGTTGGTCGAGATTTAACGAGAAATATCGAAACTGAAAACAAAGAAATACAAAAAAATGAAAAAAATGAATAGCCTACTTCCTATTTTAATTAATTAAAAATATTCTTTCGCCTATTCGATGCATTGAATGAATGATTTTTATATAAATCAATGCTATTTTTTTCGTAAATAAAACGTAATAGGATGACAATTGTAAATTTTCCGTCTTATGGAAGGCGATGTAGAACATATAAGACAGAGTTTTTAAAGCTTTTTATTCACTGGCAATCTATCCTGACGATGCCATTGATATAGCTTTCTCAAATGACACATCTAAAGTGGCATTTAACATTCATTTTTCAGTGCATTAAGTAGTCTCGATCGCTAGATGTAATTTATAAAAATACTTTCCTGGTGCTGTCCAAGACAATTCATCAGTGCAGCGAGTTGTAAAGAAAGAAGGTTCACGTCGTACAGAGAGAATATAGTTTATAAACGTTAAAGTTCGAGGATAAAAGATACAAAAGCATCACGTAAAACATTTAAAGGAACCTACATCCTATGACTCGTAGATAATAATTATTGTAAAAATGCAATCCTAACAGATCGGGGAATATAGAGATTTTAGAGATCACGTATAAATTTATTCAATGTTCATTGTTCTATTTGAAGATTTATAAGAATACGAAAGTCATTTGAAATAATACATAATTATCAATAAATTAAACTAGCCAGTGTCAACAGTTAATTTCAGCGGTCAGGTAAATATGGAATCTTCTAGAAGTAACATACACAAGTAAAGTACATAATGACAGGATACTGCTTAACTTTATTCTGAGACCTCAATGGCAACTACTCCTGAGTGATGATCGCCAAAGGCAGGAATGATGGAAGGAATTTAGGTGTGCTTATGTGTTAGTCGATGTTATATATCATGCCAAACTTTTTGGAAATCTGGATCACCCGTTTTGCTGTACAGATAAGCAAAACAAAAACAAAATTACCAATTTTTTTATATCTAAATAGGTTAAGTATTTTTATTTTTATTAATTCATTCATCAATCGTTCTATAATACCATATAAATTTTGGCGGAATGTTATTAAAGGACATTACTTAATATAGTTTATTATTACAATCGGCTCGAATGTAAATAATAATGCCCAAAAGTGAATCTCCGTTATGATTAAAGAATCTTTTTATTAGAGCAACACAATGCTCTTAAAATTGCTTTTCTCTTAGGAAAGTAAGGATTGTAAAAACAAAGAAAATGAGTATTGTCAAGTTCGGTATAAACATTAAACACAATAATCTTTGATATTTGAGAAAACATAAGAAAGTTGCCATTGTAATCAAATCTATTAAGAAATAGGATAGAAATAAAGAAAAAAAAACATTCTCTAAGGAGAAAGAAGTGATAAAAAGCCTTGCTCATGTGGAGAACATCTGAAGAGACTTTTCTCCTGCTCCAAAACCTTTAAATAATAATTGGTAAATTTAATACATTATATGTTATCACTTTCTTTCCATATCAGTTTTGGAAAGTCTTTGAAATTCCTTAAAAAAATTCAGAGGATTAAGTTCAAATTGCAGTTCCTTAAGAAATCAAGTTCAAGTTTGATTTATCCCTTAAAAAAAATCCAGAATATATTACTGAGTTTAGTTTTACCACTAAGTTAAAATAAAGAACGGTATATTTAACATTGTATTCTATATAGCTCTATGTATAATTTTTAAAAGAGATTAATTTTTAAAGAGATATTCTTCCTTAGAATATAAAAGTTTACAAACAAAAATCATCGCACGAAAATTATCAGGAAAAGAACTTTGTTGATTCTTAAGAAAGATAAAGATAAAGATAAGTTTAAGAATTTGGCAATTGATTGTTGTCATCTATCAAATATTTGATATTTTCACTTATTTATCAAACAGGCTTAATAAATAGATGAAACATTCACCCTTTTCTATATTTTAATGAAATTGGAATTATTTGAAAACTTTGCTGTTCTATTCATCTAGTTTTTTTTTTCTTTTCAAGTACAGTCAGACCTCGATATAAGGTCACCCCTTGGGACCTCGCGAAAGTGACCTTATAAGCGGGATGACCTTATAACCGATTCATACGCATTTGTCAATAAATAAGCATTATATACATACAGTATAATTCTTTGTAATATTTAATACGTACAAAAATATCAGTTTATTACGTTATAATTTTTTATTTTAGTTGAAGCAATTAAAATTAATGGAATCAGAAAGAAATTATTTTTAAAAATTTTAATTCGGAATAAAGTTTTTATAAATAGTACTAGTATGCTCAAGCAAAGTACTGATATACAACTGACCTTCCTTAAAATAATCAATAATACAGGATTGTCGTGATTTTGGTTTCATCTTTTGTACAATGTTTTCTAAGTTTTGTAATTTCTGAAAATGTTCTTCAGCTCCCTCATAACTCGTCAAAAAAATGTCTTACGACATTTAATGCTCTGAGCGCTTCTGCTTGTGTCACCGCTTCACTTTCAATATCACTGTCGTTATCCTCACTTTCTGCTGCATCTACATCACCGGCTTTACCGCACACTGTTTTAAAATTTAAGTCATGTCTTAATTTAAATCTCTGTATCCATCCATTGCTCACCATAAAATCGTTCTCTCCTAATTCGGCGGCTATTTGTAGAGGTTTTTTTTCAATACTAAGCACGATATAGGCACATTATGTGCTCTAGCAAATTTTATCCATTGGAGAAGGCCTTCTTCAACTTTCTCATAGGGTGATAAGCGCTTCCTTTTTCTCTTTCCATTACATGTTTCTGCAGCAGTATGCGAGGACAGAATATTGTTGAATGTCGTTCGTGGTATCCCACACTCTTTGGCAAAACATGCTTTCGATATATTAGAGTTTTCAAAATTTTCGAAGATTTTCTTTTTTTCTGATAGAGACAACGTTTTTCTTTTTGTCGACATCATAACACAAGCACTGAAACGGTTGGAATGTGATCCTTTCCTTCGACTTCCTGGTGAATAACGATGGACACGTGACGCGATGGGAACGGAGAAATATCCTTCCCACTCATCCAGGCGTGGTAAAGCTAGCTGTCCCTTCCGTCAGAAGGAGAAATGACGCCGTTAAAAGATCGTACCCATGGAAAAATTCTTGGAATTGAATCAGTGCGGCACTGAAATCACAGACAAAAGTGACCTTACATGCGATTACGGTATTTAAGACCTGACCATATTTCCGATTTTTCATATCATAGAATTCCTATTCAATGAGCCGGGACTTTAGAAAAGTGATCTTATATGCGAGGACCTTATATCGAGGTCTGACTGTATATTCATCCGTGTATTTAATCAAAATATGGTATTCTCAATCGTCAATTCAATTTCTTGAAATGTCTTTTATTTCTCCATGTTTTATACTTTTTCTTAGACTTAATTTTTTTTCGGAGATGAAGTACGAAAGAATCACATATATCTTTTATCCATAATCACAAAATCAATATTTATTTTTCTAAAACACCCAGAACATCCAAAAACTTTTCGACGGAAAGGTCAGGAAATCACAAAAAATTGAAGTATCAGATGAAGGGAATTGGAGCTCTTCGCAACAAGTGAAGTGAACAACGGGCATTGAATAAATATTGAAGTAGAAATGGAATATTTCAAATCAAATAAACAAATAGCTTTCTTTACTCTTATATATATATACGCAGAAATTATTATACATAAGAGAGCAGTTTATGAAACAACAGCTCATCAAAACAGTGCTTTGATGTCTTCGTCACGTATTTTATTTCAAATATGTTCTAATATATCTTTTCCTTAGCATTGGAAAAGATATTACCGCAGATGAAAGTGTTTGAAAATCCCATTAGACGCCAAATCTGACTAGAAATACAATATTATCAAAATCCTTATCTTCGCATCTTTTTAAACTAAGCTTTAAATTTGCTTTCGTTGTTTAAAGATCTTTCGCTTGGTAGTTTTTAGAAACTTTTTTTTTTTTTTGTCTTTTTTTTTTTTTTATTTTTTTAAAGTTATTCGGGAAAAAATATCTTTGGCAAATGAAATAGATTGAGGCCACTCAGAATTCTGTTTGTCCCCGTTTTAGCTTTAAACTATTTATGCATTGGACAGGGTCAGAACCTTCGTCCCTTGGAGGATTCCATAATCTAATCATGTTAATCCCACGGCGATTAATTTGTAGTGGACTTGAAGAGGAGTATAATTCATTTCAGTGGTGGATTTATCTCTACTAATTATCTGAACTTCTCTATTCTTTCTTTTCAAATACTAATCGTTAATATTTTTTTTATTCGTTTTGCACAAAATTTTCAGTTGATATTATTCATTAGAAAAATATTATGCAGTGACAAAATTTTTTTAAATAAAACAAAAATGCACATGTATTATTTAAAGGATAAAAGTTAATCGAAATTAAGGCCGCGCGGTTGTCGTTGTCGCTATGACATCGGTATCTCACCTCTGAGTACTGGGTTCGGTTCTCATGTGGGTTTCGTGATGGTGGACGATCCGCGCTAGGCAGGTTTTCTCGTGGTGCTTCCGTTTCCCCTCCACTTCTCCCACTATCTCAGTCTTTCTCTTCATCTGTTCTTATTTCCGTTGGATAGTACAATAAGCCTATGGTCGCAGTGCTTGGCTTCTCTGCCACCCACTTTCACTACATAACATAACATAACATAACATAACAAAATCGAAATTAAAAGAGTAAAATTGAGTCTTTTTAGTAAAGAATTTCAAGAAAACAAGACGAAAATACTGAAGTAAATTAGAATATTAGAAAAATAGGGCGTTTAGGCTGAAATTTCAAATATTATGTTCTTGAAAAGAAAAAAAAATATGTTTATAAGTGTATAGTTTCCTTTGATTAAATATGAGACCAATATGTAATAAAATAAATGTTAGAAGCTGCAGGTAAAAACCAAAGAATATGTACTTTCGCACTTAATAATTGTTGGGTATTTTGTTCGGGAGTCACATTTGGGAGTGAAGGTGACTTCGATTTCTTTTTCACGCCTTTCTGGGTTTGTCATCAGGGAGGGTGGATCGGGTTGATGAGTCCCCAATAAGGACGAAACCGCCGTTTCTCTGCTGACAAACTCAAAGATGTGTTTTTTTTATTTATGTGGAGTTTATGGTTTTCTTAAAAATCTTAACATTTTTTCTGCACATTAAATTTAGTTCATTTAGTTCTTGTAATAAAAAATCTATAGTAGTCTTCTTAATGCAAACTTGATTATAATTTTAAATAACACTAATTATGAAGAAAAGCTGAATATTAACTGGTAATTTGGAAATAACCATACAAAACCATCTTGCTTTAGGACTTAGAAACTTTTACGATTGACGTTAACCCAAACTTTTCAGAAATATCTTTCAGATGACGAATCCTTTAAAACATTGAGCCGAAAGCGATCTTTAACTTTTATTTCGTTCTGCCATTAGCATTTCTGTTTATAATCTCTTCCATCTTTAAGAAGACCAAAGAATCATTAAATCATATGAATCATTTTTAATAAGCAACAGTGGTAATAGTGGATGTAAATTATACCTCTGTTTAGCAAGCAAACATTGAATGCGTGTTGAAGTGCAAAGGAAATAGATTGAATGCTAAATAAATGCACTCCGTTACAGTTTGGTCTCCTAATAACGTTCTAACTCCATTTCCGAATAAATTAAAACGAACAAAACTTTTCTGTCAGCTGTTGGAAACGATCTAGAAACGGACTGAACACAGGCAAACCATTTCTACACAAATGTCTGTACTCATAAAGTTAGAAATTACCCAAATATGAGTTACGTCTCATATTTTGATGGTCTATAGATTGAATTCTTCGTATTTAATAGACTAATTCTTTATTTAAATACTTTATTATTTTTCTTGGCGTAATACAATTAAAAGTGCTTGGGACATTGGGTACATACTCCAAAAGCTCCCCCTCCCCCCCAAATACAAAATGAATAGCGGTGAAAGAGAGAAAGGCTTAGTAGGCAGACTGTGCACAGCTGCGAATGGGCCTTAATGGTTTTCAGATGGTAATCGCGGAAAAAAGCCATTCATGCATGGCGCATGTTGATGAAATTGCTAGAATATGCAGAGGAGCTCGTTTTGGGTCAGTTCTGCGGCACCACACCAGGTGTCTTTCCATGAAAGTGGAAAGACATGGTGCTCGAATACTTTTGAAGTTTTTGGTTGACTTGTAATTCGGGAAAATAATTCCTCACGGACTTAATTTATTTAGTAAGTTCTTTACGTTAATAATCTGTAGTTGAAGGCGTTAATCTTTGGATTAAAGAGTAATTTTGGTGTTTTGCTGAGAGCTTACCGGAATATGGAAATATATGTATTAAACGTAAAATAAAAAATATTTTTTTTATTAGAATGCTTAAGATTATTGCTGTGTTGGATTTGAATTTTCCATTCGGATTACTAAAATACATACTTTAGTCATTAGAACAATGAATTTTAATTAGCACTATTGATTGATTAGAACAACTAATGACAAGCAATGGTTGATTAGTTAAAAAGAATGTTCACAATTTAAAAATATTGTTCATTATTTTCAAAGCAATTATACTTACTCCTACGATTTGAAAATAATAAATAAAATCTTTTTTTTTTTTAATTTCTTCAGTTTATTGCATTGATGGTATTAAATGTTAGCTTGATTTTATTTTAAAATCTTATCATTCATGACAAAACATTACATTAATGTCTCCATTATATTAACTGATGTCTCCGTAACATGTAGAGCAATTAGAGAATATTTAATGTAAGGTCAGAGTAGAAATACAAAACAAAATCATAATATGATACGGATTGTAGTTATTTTTCTTTTTATAAAAGCTTGAGTGTAAAACTTGTTTCTACGACAATAAAAAGAAAAAAACTTAAAATGGTTATTAATGTAAAAGGATTATTAACGTTTTGTCTTTCTAAATTTCAATGAATTTAGAATGTTTTATCACTTTTTTCTTAAATATGTTCAAAGATGAGAAAATTTCAGGTTTATTGTTTAGGGGAGGAGGTGGCACATTTGAATATTTTTTCATTTATATTTTTTATTCACAACCAACATAACTTTTTAACTTTAATAGGCACAGAATGATAAGATGCTCACCTCGGCGTAATTCCTCCGCAAACAAGTCGCTAAGGACTCACACTTCGCAATCTTGGCCTCGCGAGCCTGTGGGAAGGACTCAAGCCGATTATCAAAAGGAACTGTCACGTCAATAATCAGTGTGGACTGTTGACCCATCAGCATACGATCGGGTTTTCATAAATAAGTTTACCTCTGCAACTATCACGTTGTTAGAAAGACCTTACGAAATTCGAAACAAATAAGCATATTGTAAGCACTTTAACACATATTCATCCACGGAGTGAACATCGAACAATGAAAAGGAGGGACATCAGAGAGCTGCCACCTGCTGTCAGTGCTGGAAACTTCTTAAAAATTATTTATTGTCGCGGGAAATTCAAACTGTTCACGTGTTTCCCACTGTTCAAATCTGTTCCCCTGTTTACGTGTTCCCTCCTTCCCTACATTAATCTTTTTTCAATTTCTTCAAAACACTGATTTCTTGAAATAATACTACTCTACTTGCTAACATTTAAACTTTTTTAATTGAATCTGATAAAATTGAGAAAAACTTGTAAGTTCCTTTGCTGTATTAAGAATTTCTTGTCTGAACCTGGTTCGTATCCCGCCGTAGACATGGATTTGTTTTTCTTCTTCTGTTTTGTCTGTTTCCGGGATATAATGTGAACTAAAGTGTATCCGGGGCAACGTTGCTTCGACTCAGTGGTTCACAATTTCCGCCACTTGTTGAGCCAAAGACATAAGTGCTAAGAGCCCGGGCTTCGAAAAGCACAAAAAATATTAAGAATTTGTGTTTCAGACGGTCATTATTCTGTCTTGTTCTCTCAATATATCACCAACTTCGTAAATTACAATGATATAATTATTTGTATGAAAGAACTACGTCATAATTACATATAGCATGTAGTTCTCTTGTCTACCGCTCTGCCATTGCTGTTGAAATCTGAGGACTCTCAAGACAATGAACACATTGAAGGGCCTAGTAGTTGTTTTCATGATAAATTCCCGAACTTACAACATATCACCTTCAATAAATAAAGAGGGTCAACTTTACAAATATCGACTTCTCTTCAAAAGGAGAATCAGGATCATTCTTTTCAAATGTAAGTTCCGTGAAGGAGTTCCCGGTGACACACTTGCATTAATATATGAACTGGAGACTCTAATGCTAAAAACAATTACTAAATTTCTTAAAAAAAAATAAGTTTAATTATGAAGATGAATCGTAACATTACAGCAATAATTACCAGAAAAGATTCTAAAGAAATTGTCGTTTATAAAAAGGAAGGAAATTCTACATAATATAATTTGATTTGTAGAAATTTGATTTGTAATTTGAATTGATTTAATTTATGAAACATTCGAATTATTTGGCGTGAAGCTTCAGTAATCTGTACATTATGAATACGAGCAAATTCCACAAGTTCTCTTGGAGTGTTTTTCATTTGAAACTAAAAAAGAAACTCGTCTTTGATAGCCAAATTAAAGTTGAAAAAAAAATAAGATCAGAACTGAAATACCAGTGATTCGCGAAAAAGCAAAAATTTAATTTTTAATTTCTCGCCGGTCGCCACAATTCTACCCCTATTCTTTGAAAGATTTTTTTTAGAATTTGATGTTAATAGTAGTTTGATTACTTTAAAAATATAACAAAAAATATTATCCATTTCCTATTGAAGACGAACACTACATTGTTTTAAAATGAAAATATTAAAATATCAATAAACTGCCAACGTAGATGCCACAAATCACTATTCATATGGCTTCGCTGTATATTACTAATATCGTACAGCTATAGTGAAGCGTAGCAGGCTTTGTATGTATTATATGGTATAGGCATTCACTACTTTAATTCTTTTCTCTTTCAAATAAAGCTCATTTGTGCTGGTGAGCAACGGATTGACTCTCCACTATGTTTAGTCATGTGTTTGGATCCAGTGACCCTCATAGACAAATAGAGCAAATGCAGGAGCTACATGCTTGAATTTAATGATGGCTGATTGCTTTCAATTGCACAGTCTCTTCGAAAAGCGATATTTTAGCATCAACTTGAAAAGATACTTAACTAATCTCTCTAGAACACTTTCGTAGCTATTTTCAATAGAAATCGTTAATATATATTTTTTATTGTTTGCTGGTTTGATAACTGTACACTAAACTTCCTAGCAATTAGTTATGAACTGCCTTGTTTTGATTTGATGTTTGCCACTTTTTGTTTTTTTTACATAAATGCCTGTAGGGTTTAGCGAAATTATCAACATGTTTTTGATATGCTTTTGAGCTATTGCATAATTCTCTTACACCAGTGAACTGTTAAATACTGGACATTTCCGGCTAAAAAACATAACGCAACTGCCCCCATCTTTCTTAAAAAAATAGCTGATGGGGGTGAAAATACTTCGTCTATTGTTTCCTTTTTTTAGCAGCATATTAGTATTACAGGTTTTATCCAAGATTTCTACCATTTGATTACCAAAAAATTTACATTGGTTTCTTAGTCGAGTTAATATCTATCGTTATCTTTGTAACAATATTTAAACTGTTTTAAATTGGTTCTAAACAGTAAGATATAAATCTAGTTAATACAAATCGGATGCATGGTTAAACTACCGGAGTAAAAAATCCTACTATATGTTTTCGTTAAGCAATAATTATTTATTTTCTTGTATCGATATTGTTGGCTATTTCGAATAATTATTTAACTTAGTCATTACAAAAATTGAATGGTAAGTTTAGGCTAGCGACTATGAACTCTCTTTCGACTAATTAGATTCAAAGATGATAAACAAAAAATTACGCTACATTCTCTAAGCTGGTATTGAAAAGTATCGAGCGGTCACATGTACTCCTGTTCTTGTACTAGACATGTTCATTCAATGTTCTTACTAGCATTCAATGGTCTTCTAATCAAAGACCGCAAACCAAAAGCAAGTATTTAGTAAATTCTTAAAACAAGAATGAGAAAGAGAAAGAGAAAGAGACAATCCAAGTAATAGATGTTAATTACTAGTTAAACTCGATTCGTTTCAAGACACTTCATCAATCCGGTCGACTTCCATGTAATTCGGACCTTGTTAGCAGCCGTCTTTCTCTAGCTACGTCTTTCTCTAGCATCAGCTAAGCGATCGCTGCTTGTCGGGTAAACTATTCACGTCTTCCACCATTCTTTCGATGCAAAGTTCCGCCTGTTTAATTGCCTATGAAATATGTGCAGGTATTAATTACGTCAGACTGCTCGGGCTGCGACACAGCCTCATAAATAACGTCTGTATTACGTCTCCAGTCACGTAAATTATCAGGCCCGGCACCGAAGAAAGAAGGGAATGGCAAGCATTAAACTCCTCCACTGAATTAGAGGAGGATGGGACAGATATATCATTTACGTCCCGTCGTTGATTGCTACAGTGTCCCGCCTTCGCCTCCTACAACCAATACCTCTTCCAGTCCGTCATTTTCCTTAATATGCCCTCTTTAATCGTGCATCATGTCGGCAATAGAAATAAATCCGAGTTGATTTAGCAAAGTTTCTAACTAATAATTTGTATGTGTGCAAGCAAGAAGAGTGCTTTTACACATTTGAAATAGCTACATGAATGGAATCCTCCAAACGGTATTATGGTTTTGTATTTATGTTTATAATACCGTGTAATAAGCATCAAAAAATTGTTAGTGTTCTGTATTTGCCTTTAAAATGTTAAGGTAAAATAAATATCCCTGTCCGTCCATCCGTGAACTATTTCATAATATCCATGCCTGAAGGAAATATGAAAGAAATCTGCATTATTAAATTAAATTCTTATTTGGATTAATTTTAATCGTATCAGACAATATCGTATATTAAATTTTATATAAAATGAAAAATATAAAACCTGTGTTTGAATGAAAATATTTATTATGAAATAAAAAAAATAATCCCAAATAACTTTGTTAATTTATCGACTTATTTTTTATTTTTGTAAATAAACCAGAAAAAGAAATGAACACTGTATTGAATATTTGTTTAAAAGTACAGACTATAAAAAGCCGGAAATGAAATTTAGAGCTAGGCCCTTTAAATGTTAATAAAGTTACACAAAAGCAATATTGTAGGCGTTGTCTCCCTTGACACGATTTTCAAAAAGTTCCTAAAAATATAAAGAAGATAGAATTTAATATATGATTTATACTCGCAGATATAACAACAGATTGAAAAGAGAGAAAATATATAAGGATAATTTATACAAACATTACAATTTTAATTAAAAAGTAAATTATAAAGAAAGATATAAAGATTTTGATTAATACTGAAATTACAACTTACAGTCATTGTTGCAATAACTTAATGATGTTAACAAATAAGCAAATAAATAGGTTTGAAAATGTCCACTATCAAGACAATCTAAAAATAAGGTGATGGAAAGTTATTGAAACTAAGATATCTTTTTAAATTATTACGTCATTTAAGGGACAACTAATGTCTACATAATAATATTTACATCAAATCTTACCAAAAAAATTTCGAACCATTTGTCAGGAAGCTCCTGGATAAAATACCCTGTAAATGATCATACGTTTATTTATTATAAGAAGTAAAGACATTTCTGGATAATTGAGATAGTTGTATAATGAAAAAAATAATTAGAAGCAAGCAGAAAAAAAATATAAGAAATAAAAAACAAACAAAAAGCAATTATTTAGGCCTAATTCAAAATATAAAGGATTTTTTTTTCATTTTGGGAAAAAACATTGGAGACATCAACTTCCTCATTTAATTAAAGAAAATGCAAATTAGAAAAAGCTGATTAGAAAATAATTGTAAATAAAAAGAACTACATTTAATAAATTTGATTGAATGTTTCTTTAAATTTGTAACACAATACTTGTCTGGTATTACTTTTGTAGGAAAGATTATATCAAACAAGATCAGTGTTCTGAGAAAACAGAAATACAAAACATTTGCATGTTGTCAGTCGAGATTATTCAATGTTTTTAATCATTATCTTGAAAACTTACTACACCCGATATTCAAAACATGATTTAAGCTTTGTCAACTTTCATAATTTTCATAATTAGTAATAACTAATTGATGATGAATCGGTGAGTTTACAGCCAAATTTATCAGATCTTTTATTTATCGTGTAGCTGGGACGTTCGGAGTCTCCTACATTGGTAGTTTTCCTGTCTTTGATCTAGTTTACATTAAAAACAACAAAAAGTCACTTTGGGTAACATTTCTTCAGTATTACAGTTTAAATATCTAAGAAAAGTAATGTTAAGAAAGCGATTGTTGCGCTTTCAAAGGGCATGTATTTTGACTTTTTTTTCTCTCTTTTTTTTACCTCTAGCTGCTTACTTAATATATCTTTAATATCTTTGGATATTTTATATATATTTTTACTAACATTTTTACTAATACTCTGCCCTCTTGCATCTGTGCTACATTTCTCGTTTCTGTCAGCAAATAGTAAGTTACAAAATGCAATATTGAATATTTAAGACCATTTGCAGAAAGGGAGGAGACAAATATAGAAGAATGAAAGACATTGACTCATTTGTAGTAAAAAGCAAAGTTCGGATAAAAGATAAATAATTTTTTTTACAAATAATAAAAGGAATAAAATAGAAAAGACACATGTACCTCCTAAATTGTACAATTGTAAATTACTTTAAAATTAATTGAACAGAGACCAAATGAGTTTAAATCAAAGTTGAAAAAAATTTTGAATAATTTATTTTTAAAGGTTTAAGATGAAAATCTACATGAAAATATTGTGGGATTTTTTTTTCATGAAACTGAACATTTGAATATTAAGGAAGAAGAATTGAAATATTTAGGATCTTAAATACCAATTTAAATCTGCTAATAGTGCAGAAATCTAAAAATAAACAAAAAAAAAAAGTTCACATGTAAGATATCGTTGAAACAGAAGAAATTAAGATGTACATTTCTCATTGCATTGATGTTAATTTATGAAAGATAAGCCATAATAAAAATTCTAAATTGCACAGTAATATCTATAATTTTTTTTTATGTTGCGCCAATAAAGAAAGCATCAAATTTACAACGGTTTTAATGTTTAGAATAATGGTTTATTTAAAAGAAAAGACAAAAAACAAAAAAAACAAAATATGTATTTATATATATTAGCGATCAAAAACAATTGCACCACTTGCAAATAATGGATTTTCTAGAGCAGGCTGCAATTACAGATGTCTGGGGATGTGTGATGTAATGTATATGCTGGTAAGTATGTGTTTTGACATTTGTTCTGCATCGTATGTAATTTCAACATCACCATTGATTACATCACTTATTTTTGAGATTACAAAAGAAAGACCGGTTGCACATGTTGGCAGTTGGCAGCTGTGCGAAAGTATTTACATCACATATGAAGAGTGGCTGTTGTTTTCAGCATGAAACCATTACCCACATGTCAATATTATTATTAAAATATTACCTTACTCCTCTGAAAAAATTAAGGCAAATCCACCAATTCTATATTCAATATTAAGTCCTGATACAACTCTAATTCACTTTCTAGTAAATCAAAAGTTGTCCGCTTAGTTTCAGCTAATATAGTAAGCAATCATTTTATTATTAAAAGAAAACAAAATAAAAACCATGAATAACCTTGTATATTCTTATAATCTATTAGCTTAAATCTTTCAGTTAACATTATAGTAGATAGTAAAATTAAATGCTATTCTTCATATGAAGCAGTTTGAGCAGCTGCTCCAATTCAACATAAGAAATCGTATTTAGAATTTGAAGATCAACCTACACCATATACAGTATATATTCTTATTCTTTTTATATATACAAATTAAATAAGCCTAATCTTATATCTAAAATTAGTGTAAAAAATAGAAGATAAAGTTATTTATAAGAATAAAATTAGTGTTAATCTTACAATAGGAGAAATGTAATAAGGTGTATGATTATCCATAATTGGTTTAATAGTTTCCTTTAATTACAAAAAATAATTGGACCAGAAAAGGTTGTTGACTCCTAAAACATCAGGGCATTTATGAAACTGACTCTATCCCACAGCGACACATTCCAAAAGAGTTAAAAATGCTACTTTCACTAACACTCTTAAAAATAAATAAGCTTCTCGCTTGCACCCTAATCGAATGATTAACCTTGTTTTTTCGATTGTTCAACGACAGTTGTTCTACAATTCTCTGAAGTGTCCACAGTAGGCTCTGAAATGGAATACTATCTACACCAGCTCAGGACAGAATATTAAGCGATTTAATGTCTCATACGCTTTGTCGATAGACCTCAAAAGTGACTGGGACTAGCATAATGCCATACAAGCAGAACAGTTTTGTTGATTTATCTGCAAAGGTGATTCTGCTGGCTTCCCACCAAAAAGATTAAAATGCAATGATTGAAATGGGCCAAGGAACAAAGTTTAAAACCAATAAACATGTAACAGTTTTCCGGTAAGTCAGAATTCCATGGCCAGCGATTTTATTATTATTTTAACATTAACACGTTTTTATTAGCTCGCTTTCATATCTGTTTGTTCGGTACAAAAGTTGCAATTGATTTAAAACTAACTTCCCAATGAGCTAGAGACTTGAAACTTTAAACATAGTTCAGAACTGGATGACAATTCAACATTAACATCGTCTGTTCGTTAGGGAACAGGTCGGTACAGAGCTGTGTTGCCGACGCGCCCTGTCAGTGTTTTTGCAAATGGCCGCAAGACGCTGCCATCCAACGCAAGCGACGCCTACACAAGGAGAAGCAAAAACGACAAGAGAAGAGAAACTGAAATAAACCTGAAATTTACCACATGTCTCTGTTATAATCTCATCAAAATGTTTAAAATCGATTGAAAAATTTCATAAACACACGACTAAAAAGCATTAAATAATTATTTGAAAAATTATTTTTTTAAATATACCACGTTTTGAAGACGGACTAAAAAGTATAAAATAATTTTTCGCAGTCCCATACAGATAGTCCTGAAACTTTGTGATTGTAAATTTTTAATAGCTTTGAAAATACTTGTAAGATTTAAAACGAAAAACGTGGGGCTCATGCAATAGATAATTGAGATGGTACAGATGGAGTGTATATTATCTTGCGCCCCATGTTTTTCATTTTAAATCTTACAAGTATTTTCTTAGCTAATAAAAATTTCCAATCAAAAAGTTTCAGGACTATCTGTATGGGGATAGGAAAAATTATTTTATACTTTTCAGTCCGTCTTAAAAACGTGGTATATTAAAAAAAAATATTTTTCTCAAATAATTATTTGCATAGAAGCTAAAGCCAGGATTTCCATCCTGATACAATGACCACCCTCAAAGTCAGTGATTTGGCATTTCGTTTTCTTTCAAAAGGATGATTGCTTTCACTTTGAGAACGAGTTAGTGAATGCATAGACCTACAATAATATCCTAGTGTCAAGCTTATTGCCTATAATTTCTGACTTGTAGGTATTTTTTTAAAGATAATTCAGCAATCGGCTACGGAGCTAAAAATGGGGAATTTTTACTATTATGTAATCTAACCTTGCCCAATATTTCATCATATATTGTTGTTGCTTCTCTACGTTTTCTCAATGGCTTATCTTCCATTAGTCATAAGTCTTCCATAATTGACAAAAAACAGCTTTACTAAAAGTCTGTTCAAGCACTGTCAAGGCCAGGGAATAGTCGAGATCTTAACCTTATTCAAAAACGTTGGAAGCAAATGGGTAAGGTTGTTTCAAATCAAAAGCCTAAATCAACACTACCATAAACTTCAGGAAGCATTTTCTGTTTCCAGATAACATGAAAGATCTGATTTTGTCATAAGGCAATGTTTGCCATTGACTGAACAAAAGTAGCCCAATAAATATTAACGATCTTTATATGCTCCCAGTCTATTCTCATGGATTTTGGAGCTCACAGGCTAAATGGATACTGTAATTTGCTTCCACAACTTCACAATAACTTTATTTGGAATCTGAAGTATACGACTTTTATTCTTTTCACTTCTATCAGTTGTTTTGGGTACACTAAATACAATTTTAGAAACTTAGAGAAAAAAAATGGGACTCAATTTTTTAATGCTGCACTTTGAATTGAAACGCTGTTAAGATTATTTTTAATTCATGATTTCTATAATATTCTTAAGTTTTCTAAGTAATGAAAGTGGGGTGGCGACGAGTCGAATTTCGCTCCAGTTTAGCAGTAACCTACATCTACTGTTTGTTTGTTTGTTTACTTCCTACAAAAGAAAACAAAAGAAAAAAAATTCAAATCCACAGAAAGAACCCGTACTTTATTCATCAAAATTTAAACCGTTATTCTTTCCTGTCCCTTGCCGAAAGTATAAATCATCATTGAATTAGTATTTCATCATCATTAAAGGAATTTAGAATATCAATTCCTGTCTTGAGCCAAATATATTTAAATATATTAAATACATTAAGCGTACTCGAACCTGATCATTTTTTTACCTTATTCAGGACCAAAAGAACTCTTGGGTCGTTATTTTCAAATGAATTTTCTTGCATCACAACTGGACTTCCATAATTTGAAAACTTTTCCAGAAGCTCCAGAGAAGATAGTAATGGACTCCTTCCTTTGTTTGTTTCTTCCTTAGTCGTTTCTTGAAAGTACAAACAAAACCTTAAATGGAATCAAATGATTTTGAATAGCTAATCCGAAATAACTTAAAATTAAGTTATTTTATTTTCAAAAGTATATGTTATTTCACAAACCAAAAACGTAGCCTATGCACCAGGTGTAGTGTAAAACATTTAATTTACAAATAAAAATACACTACTAGTTTCAACTCCGAGAGGAGCCTTTGGTTACAATTTGGTTACACTAAATACCGAGACATTTATAGAATTCCGGAACATCTTTAAATTGTCTAATCACAGCTCAAAACTGGGAGCAACCAGTAACTATTTGAAATTGGTAGTGTATTTTAATTTGTAAATTAAATGTTTAAATTCAACCTGGTGCGTAGGCTACGTTTTTGGTTTGGAAATGATCAGTGCACATAAAATCAGACTAATTATATGTTATTTATTAATAACAATCTTTTAATAGTATTATCTTATTGGTCCACTACAATCTTCAATGGTTATTTAGAATAAAGATATAATTGTACTTCTACTTATATCTTTATTTATTACAATACACTTTCGCATTATTGATTTACTATTTACCATTACTTATTTTCTAAAGAATGACATTCTATAGTTTTATAAAAGTTGCTGAAATTGAAATGCTATTAATATGTTCTCCAGTAACCTGAATTCTACCTGAACTTCATTTACAAAATTGCTGCTGCTCAGATATCGGCATAAAATAGGCCGTAGTCAGGAATTTGTGCAACGCCCTAAAAAATGTATGGTCGTTGAGTGACTTTGCATCCAGCTACGATAAAACTGAGAGTCACACGTCTTCACCATCCCCCTGTTAATGGCTGAAACTGAATTTATGGGCCTCTCGCCAACCTATTAGTAAAATAAGAGCCAAAAGAGGGCGGGCGAATTATGGCAGAACCAGAGTAAAAAAAAAAAAGAAATAACCAATACGTAGTAATACACTTACACCAAGCAAGATTCAGAGGCTAATCTCAGAGTGGTTCTAATCTCTACCAAGTTAAAGCCTATCTTTTCTTCGTTGATGTATGAGTTTTCAGCCAGAACTAATTCAACTCATTATCTTAGCTTTGATATTAAGATAAGTGGAGATATAAAAGAGTACAACTGACGAGTATAGATAACGCGCACGAGTTATATGAGGTTCTTTGCTTGACGTCAATTTATTCACGTCATTCTTAAGTATATTCTGTCCTTTAACTAGTAAATGGCCGCGGAAATTTAACCGAATTTATAAAGATAAAGTTTGTTAAGATATAAAGTATTTTTCACCAAATTCTGTTTCATCTTTGTTTTTCCAAAGGTTTATAGTGATTCTTGTGATATATGATCACATATAATTGATGTATCTACGTGAATCAGTTACTGTATATCTTAATAATTTGGTAAATTTTAATTTTTTTAAATCAGTATAAATAATTTTCAAGATAACTATCTGTTTTTCATTGAGATTATTTTCTCTTGTTTCCTAAGCAAAGCATTATTAGGCTTTTATTTTATTTTCTTAAGTAAAAAATTTTTTCAAAAGTTAAAGATAATGGGAATCCAAAAAAAAAAAAAAAAAAAAAAAGAAATTGCGATTTGTTTCTTATCAGTTTATTCTTGTATTTGTTTCTTATTGTGGAATAAATATACATATTGAGTAAATCCCTTAACGCTTCAGCTTATAATATACAATAACTTAATGTTAATTGTTATTACTGTATAAAAAGTTAATTCTTTTAACTTTTATTCGTTTTTAAGTAAAACGTAATTAAGAAAAGACGTTTGTTGGTATTTTTAGTCCTAAGACAGAAAGTAGGAAGCTCATATTCTTAATATTTACCTAACTCTAAAGTTCTAGCTTATGGTAAAATGCAGTAAGTTTTGTGAAGTAAACAGATTTTTGATTTATCATTAAATCTGAGCTTCAAAGGAATGTGTGTTGGGATTTTTTAGCTCTTCAATTGTAGATCTCATGCGCAAGGAAATCATTAGGTAACTTCTTTACTGTAATCTAAGCGTGCATTAAGATCTACAGTAAGTAGTTCTTGAGCTATCGAAAGATGGAGGAAACGAGAGATGGATAGAGGATAAATATTTTGACTTCAAAGAACATTCTCAAGCTTGTTTTAAACATGTTTTCTCTCCGCACATTAAGAGCATTGTAAAACTAGATCAAACCTTTAATACCTTTTGTTAGCGATTTGTGGGATAAAATCATTTTTAATTGGAATCTTGATTTTAGACTTTTATTAATAATTATTCTGTACTTTAACAGGTATGTTTTTGAAGATTATAAAATCTAGATATAGAGTAAGGGGTAAGTTTCGCAAATAACCTCTCTGTAAACGAAATCCTTCCTCAAAACTCAAAAAGGTAATTGTGGTTCTCTCTAAGAACACATGTAAGGAGATCGCAGGAAAACTTCTGTAATAGCTTCTCTCTCTTTTTTTTTTTGCTGCTATGAATTGTATTTTTGTATTTTTTTAATTGTATTTTTTTTCTTTGTTGGATGGCTGGGGTTCGCAAAAGAAGGAAAAAAAAATCTGAATGGGTTCGGGAATAAAAAAAATAAGAGTTTGGGAACCGCTGATCTACATTTCCGATTTGTGAATAAACAAATCAAATTTTTTTAGGTCTTACGAAACACGGCTTTTGTTAAGATAAAATTTTAAAATTTTTCATAAAAATATTCCTCAAATCAAAGACGGAAGTTGGAAAGTGGAAAAGAAGATTTAGTAAGAAAAAAAAGAGAAGAAAAGGAAATTTCTTTCCACCATAAAAGAGACGGGAAAGTTTCTTTTCTCGGGTTGGGCGCGAACATGACCTCCGGGAGCCTCTAATCACTCGTTGGAGTCGGTGGCTGGAGGCAGAAAGAGCTCGTCGGATTCCTCATGCAAATGTCACCGCCATGATCGCGCCGCCGACCCCGTAAATCTGCCTGAAGCCAACGGATTTTCATTGGGAGACAACCGTCCTTTCCATCCGTTTATTCGCGCCGGTGTGCTTTTTTTTTCTGCCTCTCTGGTCTTTGTCAAGGGTGAGATTGAACTTCTCTCTTCTTAATGGGTAGAAGTGCTCTTCTCTGTAATCATCGTCATTATCATCCTTCCTTCTATTCAGTTCTTTCCGTACTTAGAATTAGATTGCAAGATTACCTTTTTTTTCACAACCGGAGGTTCCATTATGAGTTTATTATAAATTAAAAATAACCTTGTTAGCACGTTAAGAGAACAGTCGTCGACAAAGCGAGGCCCGCGAAAATTGAGTGAATGGATTAAACCGGATAATTTCCGGAATACATCCAAGCCACTTCCTTTAGGCCTTAGGGGAAAAAATGTTTACAATAGATTAACAAATATAATGATAATAGAATAAATTACCGAAGTGGATTACGTTAAGCAAACTAATCTTTCCTTATTTATTTTAATTCGAAACTTTAAAGGAAAGTGAAAAAAACAAAAAACTATTTAAGAAAGATATAATTGACGTACCAATTTTCGAATATTCTCATCATTTGATGCTTCTTTTGTATTGGCTGAATCTGTCCAAAATCGAGAGGGATTCTCCTTTGATGAACCTAAGCTTATCCTTTAAAATTAGCTTAATATTAACTTCCTCATATAATAGATTTTATTTTATAACGATTAAAGACGAAAGGAAGGATATTGAATATATTTTTGATCTACAAATGCCTTATAAAGATTTCTTTTTTTTTTTGTTCTAACTCTCCCTATTCTAATAAAAGGAAATTGAACATGCAAATAATTCTTTATAGAAACAAAATCAAAAGGCTGCACGTAAATAAGCTTTCACGTCTTTTATCATGAGAAGGATGCGGTAACGGCCGTTTCGTCTTTATGAGGGACTCGTCACCTCGATTCACCCTCGATGATAAATCCACCTTCGCTCCCAAAAATGACCCCCGAATAAGAAAAACAAAAACAAAAAAAAAAAAAAAAAAACCACCAACAATGAAAAATAACTATGCTAAGAAGAGACAACAAAAACCTTTAACCCAACACAAAGCGAATTTAACGCGCGGATAATAATTATTTATAGAAACAAAAACAAAAGGCCTTCTACATATTAAAAGGCCAACGCTAGATGGAAATCTAATTTTGGCTTGCTACCAAATCGGGCATCAAAATTATTAAACTTGGCTTCCCAATTTTCTAATCCTTAAAATTTTCATGTATATTTTTAGGGACAAAGTGTAAAGGGGAAGCTTTTAAGAAGGTTCTGTCGGTCTGTCCATCCATCGCCATTATAACAGTCCAAACTGCACATATCTGACTGATGCCTTTTTGGAATGTTTATGATTTGCAGAGTTCCGATCTGCGGTCACTGCTTATCTTCATTTCCTGGAAGTGAACATGACATAAACGAAACATACAGTATTATCACTTTTACAGTCCAAAATACAAATCGGAGAGGCAAGACTGACATCATAGTGGAATGCTTTTGCATTGTTGAGGTGGGGGAAAATATGAATTCCTGTCTACGTTCATTATTCTGTCTCACAGGAAATAACCGAAAAATAAAAAACGTATGTTATATGTACAATACGTCACCAAGTTTTTTATTGTTTTTTTACCTCAACTTCTACACCTGTGTATCATTAAAAAAAAAATGTTAAAAAACTACTTCTAAATTGTCCCGTAGAAGGATTTACTTGCTTTTATCTATATTTATTTTTTATGTAGTAATTCGTTTATCCTGTACTCTTAACGCAGCATAGCCAATGATGCTTTTACGCCATTCAATCAATCAGTCAATCAACCAACCATAAAAAAAATCTCTGTTTACCGAAAATTACCGACCTGATTACTGAAAATTGTTAATATTTCAGCTTCCTTGGATAATTTTTGCACTATTGCGATCTATACAGTGAATACTGCGGAAAGGAAGATGTATCAAACTTTAAGGAAATTCACTAAGCGATTAGAGACTCGTAAAAAAATTTCTCATAAACACCAAATCAGAATAAATTAATTGGAAAAAAAATCTTTGATGTAATATCTTAATTTTTTTTAGTTCAAAAATCTGGGGAAAATAGAATTACAGAGATTCAGATAGAATAAGAAATCATCTACATAGTTTGGCACCAACCAAAAAATAACAGAAAACATCATTTTAACCCATATTGTCGTTCGGTCACTCTTGGAATTTACATTTTTTTATTATTTTCTGACAGTTTCTAAATTTTTTTGTTCATCGATGATCGAAAACACTTGTCAACAGCTCCAATTTTATTCCAATGTAACATTGTAGTGAAGGAAAAATCCATCCACAAATTCATGAAAGACCCATACATTTATTTGAAGGTTAAATATCAATCTGTAATAATCTATAAGTTTTTAATTTCGAAATCGTTTTTGTGTGTGTGAATTCGCTTGTTGATGGCTTAATGATCCAAAATATCAATTTATAAAATGATATATAAGCATCGTATTAGATCTGGTTGGTAAAGAAAACATTTTAAAAGAACACAAAAAGATGTGGGAGTACCTTTATCCCACAATGACCAGATGAAAAAAAATGAGGAAAAATGTCTAAGAAAATACCTTTTTTTTTCTGTGTAGTAGTACGAGGAACTAAAAGGATTTCGCGAGTTCTTTTCAATAGAATTGAATTGTAAACTAAAATGACTTATACTGTCAGATCTGGCCTTGATCCAACAGACTCCCAGATACTTTAAGATTTAGTGAGAATTTGATGTCAAAGTAAATTGTGAACTTTACTTACTAAAAATTCCAATTCTTTCATTGTCGGCGATTACAAATTTCATCATTTCTTGTAAGGCTGTAATTTTACAATTCATTATTGATAAAATTTAACCTTGCTTGTTTTGAGTTGAAAACAAAAAATTACCATTAAAGGAGATAGAGCTACATTTATTGTGAACTTATTTGGTTTAGAAAAACTAGATGTAAAAATTATTCTAAAATAGTTGTCGAATAATTTCGATTAATATGGGTATGAGCCCATAAATTTGGTTGATCTACAGGGTGAGGCAAAAGTCAGGACCCACCTCTATAAATTGGAAACAGTGAATATAATTAAGTATCGCGATTTACCACAATGGTAGGGGGGAGGGGCGACACCTTTTGCAACAGTCTCAACCTGGCGGCCATTTTGAAGTCCGCCATCTTTGAATTCATGCAGATTAAAATTTTCAAATGAGAAAAGGGTTGATGTGATGTATGATTTCAAACTAGAAAACCCCCCAAAATAAATGGTACAATCTGTTTTATGTAGCATTATTCATTTTAATTTTACGGGGTTCAAATTGGTGACAATTATTACAGCACGATATCACAACATTCATTGTAAATCTATCTGTTTCAGATGATACGTAATGCTGTTGACTAAAGAGGAAAGGATTTGAGATCATTTGATGGCCGGTGAACGTAGCTACCATGTCATCGTGGAAGATTTCAACCAACGACATCCAGATCGACCACCTGCAACGCACAGTGGAGTGAGGAAACTAATAGTCAAGTTTTGTCAGACAGATACAGTTTCGGATAAACAACGCAGTGATAGACCAAGATCAGTCACTGATATGGAACCTCATGAAGATTGGTCATTGATGTGGTCGATCTGGATGTCGCTGGTTGTGATCTTAAGTGATGACATGGTAGCTACGTTCACTGGCAATCAAAATGATCTCAATTCTTTTCTCTTTGAGTGACAGCATTATGCATCACCTGAAACAAACAGATTTGCAATGAATATTGTGATATCGTGCAGTGCTAATTGTCCCGAATTTCTAACTTTGAACACTCATAAAGTTAAAATGAATAATGTTACATAAAATTGATTGCACCATTGAATTTCTAGAGTTTTTCTTGTTTGAAATATGTTACATGACCCTGTTCCCATATGAAAATTTTGACTTGCATTCAAGATGGCGGACTTCAAGATGGCCTCCAGGTTGTGACTGTTGCAAAAGGTATTCCTCCCTCAACCCTAACATTGTGGTAAATCGCGATATTTGATTACATTCACAGTTTCCAATATATAGGGTGTTTTTGCCTCACCTGTACAATTGTGATAGCATAAAATTTTATCAAAGTTAAAAAGTTTTAAAAAAAGATATTTTAGAAAAGAAAATGTAACAAAATGTATTCTTCAAGCTAGTTTTAGAAACTAAAGATTTTGCGAACCATACATTCCACTTAGTCCTGCTTGCTAACACCTTCAAAATCATTTATTACAACAACAACAATAATAATAATAATAATCACCAAAGGTTTATTTAAGTAATAAATAATTTATGAAAAAGTTTACATAGAAAACTCATGCTTAAACCTTTTCCTTAATAGAAATACAGTTAATTAAGGTTTCCGTTTTATTGTTATAATTCGTCATAGGATTATCTTTTCTGAGCTGTTTTGTTAATTCCAGTCTTAAAGGTCAATAAAATTAGTTAAATATGGAAAAACTCATAATATAAAACAGGCTTATGTACGATATAAGTTTGTAGATGTAAAACGAAAACTTAAAGTGTATATATAACTAGCTGTAAATCCAATATTTACATCTTAGTGCGGTCTACAAAAGCAAACGGCACCTCAAAAAGAAATACGATGTTGAAAATGAGCATATTACCCTTTCTTGAAAGCCTATTAAGAGCGTCGTCAAGGGGGGGCGGGGGCGAACTCAATCCGTCGTCGCCAGGCCGTTGGCTCCGAAGGGGGTCTCCGATGGGGCTTTGTACAGCGCCTGCCTTTGCCGACTTGCATTATGAGATCTGGCTATGTTATGGGCAGTGGTTGTCAGGAGGCGAAGCAGAGGAAAAGCCCGATGAAGACATTTGAAGCTCGCCTTCTCTTTAATATGTCCATTTAACTGATACATAAAAGAAACGTCCTGTATTCGATATTGGCTAAGCTTAGATCCGAAGGCAGTCGTTCTGACTGGAATTCATCTTTAGGAAATAGTTGGCTGTTTAGTGCAAACATAAAGACAACCAATTCCAGAAAATGGCTCTTCGTCTATACAAAAAATTCAAATGAATGAAAGAACTTGGAGCCTACTTTCAATAGAATGCCTGCAATGATTGCTCTGAAAATGAAGACACTAATCTCCAGTAGTTCCATTATAATTATTATAGAATTTAGAGGCTGCCATTTCTTTAATTTCAATTTATGAAGAAAGTTTTTTATCTCAAGGTAGAAGTTGAATGATTTTAGCAAGTAGCTGTTATATCAAATTCTATATATCTATATATACGTTGTTAAAATTAGTTATAATGATGCCTCTTTGACAAATCTCAGCTCCGATAAACCTCAGATATCGTCTTTCAACGGGTACACCAAATTAACTTGATTCAGAGGCTAAACGCTTTTTTATCCACTTCTAATTAGCAAATGAAAATATCTAACTACTAAGTAAGGAAGCATGGAATTTTAAATTACGTTGTCCTTTTCTGTATTCTTCAATTGAGATGATACTTGTGTACGTTACTTAGGAAAAGATAGTGTCCTAGAATGATGAATCATTGAACGATCAATTTTGTAATTTGATTAATGTGTAATGAATGCGAATGCCTGTAAAGAAATCTGAAATGTCGCTTTAGATAAGAATATATATGACAAAAATTTATTTAGAAATTTTTGTTTATACGATTTTCTTAAAGTTTATTAACTGCTGTAAAAAATAGATTCATGTGGATCTTTAAAAGGCGTTATTGTGTGATTAATAATGTGGCAAAGTAGGAGCAAACAACATTTCCCATATTCTTCAGAGGTAATGAAAGAGAACAATAATGATGGTGAATTTAAGTTTCCTTTTATTCTTGTTTCTATTTATTTATTTTTTTCTGTTTGGAATCATTTAATTCATTGTCATTCTAATGATTCCTTGAAAGCCTTGTGCTAAATCCTCTGAGTATGTTCTTTGCTTTTTAATAAAGTTCTTACTGCTTCTATTGATCCAGTTAATATTTAAATGCCTGTTTTTAAGAAGAGATCACTGATGAATGCTTTTTCTCTCCTCCCTGTAATCCTATTTCATTCTTTTTTTTTCCCTCTTTCCATAACTAATCAATTCCAAATCCTTTTCCCCTGAAGAAACTCTTCTTTTTTACTAATCCCCACCCATGTAATTGCATGCTTTTCATACACAGAAGATCAGATTAGTGAAATCAATAATTTCGTCTTTCAATTTTTTCCTCCTAAATCTCTCTTTGTATCAGAATGATTGTGTTTTTATGATTATAAATGAATTGTTTTAATTCTACTCAAGTTTTCCATTATTGTTTACTGCTAAAAATACTTATTTGTTGATAAATTTCGTCTTTTTCTTCGCTTTTAGTAAATCAGACAGGAATCATCACGCAAACACAACATGATTTTAGATTCTTCAATAAAAGTATATGGTTATAAATAGAAAGAGAGAGAAGAAAAAAAATAACAATTTCATGAAATATTTAACGCAAGTCATTTAGTTCTTATTAAGGCGTTTTTGAAATGTAAAGAAATTGCTTACAAAAAATAAACATAGAAGTAATTTAGAATTTTAAATTGAAATAACAATTTCCAATTCTCGGAATCCTTTTTTTTTATTTTAATAGTAAAACAAAACAGATTTATTCAGACTGAAATAAACAACTGTTATAAATTTGTCAAGCTAACAATTCTATTTTTAATTTTAGTGTTTAAAATTAGCTTTAAGATTTTCATAATTTTAACTTCTATTTGTTATTTTTCATATTAATTTAGACCTTTTAATTTTAGTTCTAAACATATTTTTTTTTTTTTTAATTTTGAGATTATAAATTTTTCAGAAAGCCTCAGAACTTACAAAAATTAAATTTTTTATTTGGTTGATTGGATCAGAAAATGGATGAAATTCCAGCATTTTGAACTTTTTTTTTTGGTTGGAGAGGCATTCTTTGGTTTGAATGTCCCTCGATCCGAAAAGAAAATGCAACTTTTTTTTTTTACGATTGGATATCAACCGTCTCAAATTCCGTGACATAATCCCGCTCTTTTATTATTTCTTATAGGTTCCTAGCAAAACTGTTAGTGTATAAGAGACCTATGTCGCACAAAGACGAGTTCTTTCTTAAAAAACCAATTTTTAAGTCCCCTCTTCGAGTATCAGCTATGCTTTAAAAGTTCACAGTAAACTACGTTCGCTCTAACAATTATAGATTAATGAATAAGACCATGGGAATAATGTGTGATTCTTTCCAAGCTGTGCAATCATTATTATTGTCCATTGAAGACTAAAATATGTCAATAATTAAGAGCCTACCTTCAAGAAACCGTAGGTTGAATCAGCTACATAGTTCGTATTCGTTCACTCGGATCTCTAACTTTAGGTCAGATGTTTCAATCTGTGTAATTAAGAAAGCATTAAATGATTTAATTGTAATTAAGAAATGAAATGAACTCCCACTACAACAACCGGGTTCTGCTAATGTTTACATTATTTTACTTTTGCGAGATTCTTTCGTCTCCTTTCGTCTCGTGTGGCTGATGATCATAGGAGACTTCCCTTCTGAACTGCCTCAGCATCGAATGAAAATACAGGACGTAATGTTACAACATTTCTTTTGTCTGTAAGAATGTTATTAAAGTGCAACTAAAGAAATACTATTAAGAAATACTTCTTAATTGTCGCTAGAATTCTTGAATAAACTGTAGCAGCCTTTTTTTTTTTGTTCTTTTTTCTTAAACTATCCTTTTTCTTTGTCCGAATTTAATTTTGTTCCACTTTCCGTGAGGAATTACTTACCTCAGCTCAGCTGAAATTGCTTCGCGTTTTAAGAAGATACCTTTGAAAGTGATGTTTTCTTAAATGAATTTTTAATTCCTTCAGGTGGGAGTCTCCTAAATAAATCATTAACAACACCAAGTGTTTAAGATGACTAAGCATACGCTGAAACTAAAACTATTAAATAAAAAATTACAAAAAACTCCTACGCTTCGTTAATTGAAAAATGACTACGTTATAAAAGTCATATTAAAAACAAAAGCAGGGGTGTTTTTTTTTTTTTAAACCTCTAATCTTAGATCTCCATTATAAACACTTACAATGGGTCTTGTGTGTTAAATTCGCATAAATCTAATTGTAAACAGGTGCGTTAACGTCATTAAGCCAATTTCACAGCGTAACATTCTCCTATTATTCCTTATCCACGCGCTCGAGGAGTGAGGAAACGGGGGGGGGGTTAAATTGTCTTGGCGGGAGGTGAGAGCCTCGGTCGTGTCGTGTTGTATCGAATGCTACTTCAAGGACGTTTATCGATCTCCGAGGGGTGGGGGGAGAGATCCACGAAAGGGTTGAGTAATTACGTAACTAGGCAACTGTATTTCCGACCGAAGGTAATTACCAACTGTTAGCGCTTAGATTACAGACTTAAATCTACAGCGACAAAGTTTTCTCACAGAATCCCTCAAGAATGGAACTTAGGAAAGCAATAAAAACAGTCTAAATTCTAAAAAAAAAAAAAAAAAAGCAGGTGTAAAAAAAAAACAGTTTTAAATCAAAGAAAGGCTTGTAAGACTTGCAGATCACAAGAACAAAATTACCGAACTAATTACAGCATTTTAAATCAACAAAAAGAAAGAAAAAAAATATGTATTTTTTTAATCCCATTAATGTTTCTTTATCCTTCATTTCATTATCATTAAGAAAACTAATATTTTTTTTTAGTGATCTGCAACCTCATAAATATACATAAAAATTGATTAAGAAACATTTTTTACCAATAAAGCTCTAGTTTAATCAAATTTTCAGAGAAACATGTTTTTTTTTTCTTTAATTAATGTTAAATTAGGATACAGGGAAAAAAAAAAAAAAAACCAAGATTTATTCGGTTTAATTAAACTTGAATTTAATGTAGAGTAAATAATGAAACGATTTGAAATCGAAGTCTAAGATTTTTTTTTTTTTAAACATTATTTGCCCTCCACCCCCCCACCCCCTCCTCTTTACGAAACTTTCGAGCAGAATTTTAGTCATTTTAATTAAAGAGAAAAATTCTGTTATTTTTTAAAATAATCTCCAAGTAACTTGACTCATATCTTCCATTGTTAGATGAATTGCTTATCATTAATATAAAAAAAATAAAATAGGGCGTACGTAGAATAAATAAATTTTATCACTTTTTTATTTTTTTTTTATTTTTATATTTTATATTATATAAACGGAAATTTATTTGTTTAAGAAAGGTGAAGGATGTATTTGAATAAAGTTTCCATATCTTTAGAATTTCAGTGTGTCTTTAATGTGTTAATTTTATTTATTTATTCTATGTAAGTGGTTAGTATGTAGTTATAATGATTAATGGTCGCTTTATCCCTAATCTCTATAGTACCGTCCCAATATAGTAGTTATTAAGGCTGAAAACTTTGTATATTTCTAACTGATTCACTATGGGTCTACGGAATTGGTATTTGATTCATCTAGAATATCGTTGATTTTGATTCGAAGGTGATCCACTCAGTGGCGTAGCAAGGGGGGGGGGGCGTCTACCAGCCAGCTTATTTCCTTTTTTTTTGGTTGTTAAATAGGGAATTCCCTTTTTTTTGGTTGTTAAATAGAAAATTTCCTTTTTTTTTTGTTGTTAAATAGGAAATTCCCCCCCCTTTTTTTTTTCGTTGTTAAATAGGAAACTTCCTTTTTTTTTTTGGTTGTTGCTTAATAATGGAACTCCCGCCCCGGGCACCCCAAGGCGTTGCTACGCCACTGGATCCACTAACTTACTATATTGATGAAAAGAGATTAAGCTATTTTAAAAGTAAACCGAGACTAAGAAAGGTCAAAAATTTGAATCCAACATTTCTAATTGCTTTTTCTGTAATGAATAAGTGAAGCTTGAAATGCATTGTTTCTTGTGATTTCTCCAATTTATGCAAGTGAACAAAACTTCGTATCTTCTCATTCTTTAAACGTAATTTGTAATAAGACTACGTTTAGTGATGAAGGCTTAATTTTCTAAATTCTGATTTCAAATTATCAAACTATTGGTTGTACTGATCTGCTTAGGATATCCGCTTAATCATAAATTAGATTATTATAATTTGAAAAGTATATTATAAAAAAAAAAATTATGATTAGATATTAATTTTGAAATAAATTGAAATAAAAAATAACTGAAAAAAAATCAGAATATGAAGTTTAAATTTGATTGTAATTTTCGTTCCTTAAAGCAGCGAAAAATCTTTACTGTTCCTCCCTCCTCCGCATTGACATTCTCTCACAGTTCATTCTCGGTTTGGAATCAGCGAATTAAAAGAACCACTTTTCCATTGTGTGCGTTCATCTGATATGATTGTTAAATATTATATTAACTGTTAAATAATATGTTAACTCTAGATGTTTTGAGAAGGTTATAATCCTTCCTTTAGATTGAATCTGTAGATCGAAATTCTATTAAAGTAATTTTCGTTATATTACAATACTTTTATTTTATTCTGTTAAGCAGTTTTTTTTTGCTACTTACCAATTTCATATTCATGGGAATGGTAAACTTTTAAGTCTTTAGAATGCTTTAAAAATTTATATTCATATTACTATTTACAAATCTTATAGAAGCTTCCTTCTGAATTTAATATTATATTTTAATAAAATTTAATGGCATTTAATTTTATAAAACTAAAACATTTTTTTCGTTCATTATTTCGTTAATGAATAGTAATATCGGAAGTATGTTTAACTTAAAGAAGAGTGTTACTGTAATATTAAATTTATTCTATGAATTTGTTAGTTGAGTTTGTGGTTAATAAAAATTAATGTATTCTTTGTTTCATAATTAAACTATAATTATTTAATGTGTAGAAGTCACATGACTATCAAAGTTTTTAATTTGTATTGATCACATTTTGATTTATTTTGGATTGAATCATTGCCAATATTTACAATTTTATTTTGTTATTCCGAAATATTTATTCAATAAGAATTATAAATATATTTCCCTTTTCCGTTCCAATTAAAAACAAACAAACCTTAATTAAAATTTAATTTGAAATTAATGTGAGTTAATGCTTTTATTTTCTTTTATGGTATTATAATTTATGGTGGAAAATTAATTTACTCGATTTAGGATAAGTTATGTGAAATTGTGATCTGTTGATAACTGATTGGCAATTATTGATTAAAAATGTAAATGGTTATTGATTGATTAAATATTATCTTTAATTACTGAATTGATATATTTCGATTACCATTTATTAAAATTTACTATGGGACAGTTTTTTAAAGAGAATTCTTAAAATATTATTAATTTAGCTTTGTCTTTTGCTGAAAAACGTGAACTGTATTTTTTTTCTATTACACCTCATTTAATGTGTTATTTTGCAGAAAATTACAGCCTTCAATACAATCCAAAAAAAAGTCGAAATTTACAACTAATGGTAAAGCTGATGTAGGTCTACGTAAATTATAGCATGAAAATTATAGCAATTGCATTCGTATTACATCAAGAAGTGTCTTTTCATTGTTCTTTTATTTGGAGCTAATAAAATTTCGAAAGTACCTTTGGCCACGCCTAAGAACAAAGATTTACCTTTGCGAAGGTAGAAGAATATATAATTTTAGAATATATATTTTTTAATCTGAGGTAGAGAATCTTATACAAATCGTTTTTAAATTTCAATTTAAAAATGGGTAAAAAGTATATGAAGGAAGAGATATTAAATATATCAAGAAATTTGATACTTAACTTAGATTCTTTCTTAAATGAAATAAAGAATATTGATTTTAAAAGTTAATTTGGTTTTTATCATTTTTGTCTGCCTCAATTTTCAAATCGTTTTGTCTTTTGCCACTGAATTCTTCTTTCTCAGGTGTTGACCTTTAACTAAATAAAATAGTTCAAGGTCAAATAAAATTTGGGCATAGCTAAATAAAATTTCCAAAGGTTTGTTTGGAAAAGACATTTCCGAACTTTGGGTCTGACTATGAAGATATGGGATAATTAACATTCCAGTTATTGGTGTTCCAATGAGGTGCCGATGGGAGTTCGCAACCCCTCTTTTCCCCGAAGAAAATGAAGAAAAAAATCAAGCATTTTCCACTCTTTCATTCTGTCTTCTTTTTCAAATTGATCCTCAATTGTATTCATAATCCCTTCCCGTTCAAAATTTCTGCTCAGATTTTCTTCGAAAAGCTGTTCTTTTTTTTTTTTTCATTTTTCTTTTCTTATTATATTTCGTTTCTGCTCGTCGACGTAATCTAGTATATTGTGAACTGTATCCTGTATCTTCTGTCTTGCTTCTTAGATGAAAAAAAAAATCATATGCTGGCATTTTAAGCTAATAGCATAAAACAAGGATCTTATAAAAAAAATTGGTTCCAAATTCATTATCTCTGTCTTCCTCTTTTCAGTTTATCTGAAATTCTGAAAGAATTTCTTTCGGAAATGTTTTTCAATTTTTTTCATAGAGTTGGATTTCTGCTAATCATATCTCTTCTGTTTTCATGAAATTGGTTGGAATCTTTGTGATAGCGTTTTGTGGAACTGTAATTGTATTCTGCATGCAATATGTTTCTTATACCTTGGTGTTAAAAGAAGTAAAATGTCAGGCAAAAACAAGTATGCAAGGTCATATTCAAGAGATCGCTTGCTTTCTTAACTGAAGCAGAAATACGAATTTCGTAAGTGATCAAGGTAAAATGTCTAGCTAATCTTGCACGTACAAATAAAATTAGAGGTCATCTCACTTGGAGGGAATTGGTTTAAGACTTTTTTCTTGAGTTTTTGCTTTCTCGTGTCACCACAGACTTACTGTAGTACGGATCTTCAGTGAGTTTTCTTTCTCCTTATCCATAACTATTTGTGATTTTCCTATGTAAACCTTCTCTTGATTAACCTTTTCTTCTCTTGTAGCAATAATCGTCTCGCACATTGTAATTTTTTAGTAATCAGTAGATTTCCTGTTTTATCTTTATGTTCTTGACCGCTTTCATATTATAAATAAGCATCAAGTAATTATCTTTGTTAAAAAAAAAGATTTCTCTTTTTCCCAGACCTTAATTTACAGAGTTTGGTTACTGGAAAGAAAATATTTCGAAGATCACCCCAAATTTAAATGTAAAGACTACATTTAAATTTGGTGTGATGTTAGAAATATTTAATAGTAGAAGATTTAGAAGATATCTACTAAAAAAATATGGGAACTTTACATACTGGAAAGAAAAGCCATAACCGCTACATCACTATGTGCTAATTTCATGCCATACACCTATGATAAATATTTCTAAATAATAATGTTTACGTATAACTTATATAAACGCATGAATGAAAAACAAATAAGCAAAATCTACAGATACCCACAAAATAATGAAATAACTGTTTGTAAGGTACTGTGGGTGGCATTCCCAATGTCACATTAGCTGCCCGATGCTTCCCCGCATGCAACAATCTCTCCGCTCTCGGACTGGAGAGCTTGTTGCATGCGGAGAAGCATCGGGCAGCTAATGTGACATTGAGAATGCCACCCACAGTACATTTTACTTATTCGTAACTTCAACTTTAATCAGATAATTGTACCGGCTATAATTTATGGACTGATAATATGTTCAATACACGGGAAAGACTATTTGCTTATTCAACTTTAATATTTAAAGCTATTTTTTTTTTTTTTAGCTTTTACACTTAATCCCATTCGAAAAAATACAAGGGTAGGTCGGAAATCTTTTATTTTTTTATTGTACATAATACAAAATGAAAAAGACAGTTCTTTAATCACCAAGCTTATTTATGCTCTTGAAATTGAACTTTTCCTAATAAAAAATAGATGCAGAGACTTTTCGATCCATTTTCGTAATAGTTATAATGGAAGACTTTTCATAAGAAGCAATATTAGGAAATTCCTGTGCTTTCATAGCAATTAGGGATTCTTTTTCTTATGTAAGTTTTGTTTTAGCTTATTAATACATCTTACCTTCTGAATATATTTAATTATTCCCGAGGCTACAATGTCGGATACACGAATAATTTCATCACTGTAATATTTAATTTTTTGTATTTTAATTAATATATTTATTGCACAAGCAACATCCATTTATATATTTTCAATATAACATTGCTTTTCCACGACGAGAAAAAGTTGGCTTCATGTTGACTTATGCGATTTTTCGCTGATATAAACTGAATTGTCTCCAATTTAGCTTCATGGAAATTATAGATTCCGTCTCAAAGCGTTCCATATGTTTAGGACAAATCAGTTATAAAAACACGTCATAATAATTGAAACAAAATTTCCACTACATAAATGGACTCTGACATGAACTGATTTTTTTAAAGAAATGTTTGAGTCTACATAGTTTCTTTTAAGATCTCCCATACTTCCGATGTTCTTTTTATTAGCATATGTTAAAGTATAACCAGTTTACTAGTGCAACAATATGCTACTTTAATTATTAATTTACAATTTGGATAATTAAATTCCACAATTTTTTATAGAATTAAATCATTATGGGCTAGTAGTCGAGAGTTGTTACTTTTTTTTGTATTAATAATCTTGACAAAGTAACTATTAATCCATCAACAGGTTAAATTCATTAAATTAGACTTTTGTGCTAATGTCTGGACGGATGGATATGACGATTTGATATGTCTTTATACAACATATATTCTAGTTAAATATAAAATTCTGTTATCTTACCTCAATCCTTTACCAACAATTTATTCTAGTGCAAACTGTATCACTCTAAACTAGGGCCATGTGCAAGTTAATCGATGGATAACAAATGGAGGTGAGGGGGGGACCGTAGAGGCAGAAGTTAATTAACTACATTAAAGACACAAGTTGGATTTATTAGCAACATCAATTTTCTGATGAAATTACCCTTATTAGCACAGTTTGCTTCAAGTTTTCCGTATTTTAGACTTTTTCCCATAAATTTTTCATGGAAGCACACAGAAATAATGTGATTGAAATATTTTTAAAAATAGTTAGGTTGACATTTCTAATAATTGAACTATTAGGCATCGTTAAGTCTAAGTAGACTAACCAAAAATTTCTTTCTGTAAAAGAAATTCCAGAATTGATCAGATTAAATAAATAAAAATAAGTAAATAAATAAAAAACATTATTTGATGAATATGATCGAAGATCTTCGAAATTGTTATTAGAAATTTAAAAAGATAAAAATTAAATTTAAGAAATTTAAATTTGGAGAAAATATGAAATAATAACAGTTATATTGTAACAATTCGTATAAAATATTTTTAGAAACATTTATCTGTATTCATTTTTATCCTTAACTGTAATTTATTCCTTTGCATTTCCTAATTACTCATGTTCTGTTATTTTTAAATTCTTTTCCGTTGCAGCCATTGAATCAGTTAATTTAAATTCATTATGTTCTTGTCCAATCATTATGTATATTTTTAATTACTTAACCAATCAAAATCACACTATGTAAATATTTTAAAACCAATGTTTTAAAGTAATAAATTAATTCAGTTCAGTTTCAGAACTTGACTCGTCGTCTTTAGATCCCAAAGATACTCCAACAAACACCATTACAATATTATACCGAAAATAATTGAACGATTGTAGTTTTAATTTTATTGTCATAATGTTTTTTTGCGTAGTTTCAATGTTTTCAACATAAGGTTTTATTTTTTTTTTTCAGCCTTTGTTGTAGCTTATTTTGTATAAACTGTTTTTCACAGATAACTGCTGTAATAGTGTTAATTACAAAGAGTGAAATCAGTTCTTGCTCAATTTCCATATTCTAGATTCGAGTTTTTCCACTTTTTATTTATTTACTTATTTATTTGTTTTTGTAATTGCTCTATTTACTTTTATTACGATTCCGAATTCCCGATTTTTACATTCCGGTTGGTTTGTTTCTTTCTTTATTGTGCTTATATTCTGAATATGTTCCCAAAATAAACATTCAAATATATTGTTTTCTATGCAGAGATCTTGTTACAGATATTTTTATATTTTTTATCTATATAATTTTCAAAATCTTTCTTAGATGCTCCTTCAAGATATTAAAATTTGGGCGTAACTGACTCATTTATTTTTAACTGACAGTATTTTTAACTAAAATTGTCACTGCCCAGATACAGTTAAAACAGGTTTTCAGATATCTGCAGTTAAACTACCTCAGGTAAGAATAGCAATAGTTGGTGAGTTAGCGATGGAATCCTTCTTTCTTTGCAATTTCATTGCTGGTGCAATGAAACTGGAATTTTATGGTATGTTTTAATATATACGGTATGATATGTTTTTACATACAAAATTACCTTCCGGTAATTTTTTTTTTTTTTTTTTAAAGACGGCGTTAATGATTCATATCTTTTTTTGGGGGAGCAAGTTAGATGATGGGATATTTGAAGAGTATAGTTTTATTTTCTAGAGATACAAGTGGTATCAGTAGCTTAAATCTGATTGCAAAATGTATCTTTAAAAATTTCATCTTTCTAGGATATGAATACATGAGGTTACTTGTGGACTTAACTGGATATTTGTTTTTACTAGAAACGGAGTCTCATGAGAATGCTTACATAATTTTTATTGTCTTATTTATCATATAAGAAGACTACTGTAATGATTAAAGAGGTCACCTTTTAGCAATTTCGTACCAATTTACTATAAAAAGAAAAAGTATAATTCGTTAAGATAAGTATTGGCATTTTAAGCAGATAAGTATTCGAAAATAATTGCAGGCCTGTACATACCGATGTTTCTTCGGGTTTTACATCTTAGAAAAACACAAAATAGAAATGAATAAACGTCGCACTAGTATTATTTTTTAATTAATTTGTAAAGTAATTGACTGAGTTTGCGCAGAAGCCATATCTTAATTTGAATATTTTTCTTCTCTGTTTATCCATTTGTCTGGTTTTTCTGTTTGTGCGCTCATCACGAAAAACGACTGGAGAGATTTTCATAAAATTTAATATTTATTTAAAACTTTTATTTTCGTCTCCAACCGTTCAATCATTTCTGAAAAATAATCCCCGAAATCCTTTGTCATTCAAGCTGAATGGATTTCTTTAGAACTTGATGCTTATTATACTCCAATTTAAAACAGGAATGTGATTAATTTGGTGCCTGCCCCATTCCACCGCCTACAAAATCAGAGATGTATGGTCAGTCCCCATTACGAAAACGATAGCCAAGCAGGAACGTTCCTAATATTGGGTTCGTTCGTTTTTTTTTACGTATGTTGGCTGTAGTAGCTCTTAGGTGTCTTTAACGTCATTCGACACCATTTTGTTAGATTGTGTTGTGACAAACTATCGCATCAGCATGCATTTAAAACAAAAACTAATCAAAATTGGTGAATTTTGTATAGCCGGCTTAATATTGAAGAGAGAAGACAATCAGCATCATAGACCACATGTTTCTTTGATGACCAGACATAAACTGCTACATCTTGGCTGGGAAGTTCTGATTCATCCACCGTATTCACCAGACATTGCACCTTCAGAATTCCATTTATTTCGGACTGTAAATTCTCTTAATGGAAAAAATTGAATTCCCTGGAAGACACTAAAGCCCCTGGAACAATTTTTTGCTCAAAAACATAAACATTTTTTTGAAAAATGGAATTATGAAGTTTCCTGAAAAATGGCAAAAGGTAGTGGAACAAACCGTTAAAGACGTTCAATAAAATTATCGGTGACAATAAAAAATGTGTCTTTTATTTTTACTTAAAAACCGAACAAGCTTTTTGGCCAACCCAATAAATATAAAAGAATTTTTTTACAGTAATTAAACAGTATTGAAATAAACTTTTAACAAACAAAATATTTCTAATTCAACTGAATAGTCTAATTTATTACAAGAAAAAATAAAAATCTCTGAAATAGCAGAATAAGTATTTTGGTTCTCATTTTTTTGTGATGCAATGGAATATCTAAGCATTAAAGAGTTGCCACTAAATTATTTAAAAAATAGGAGTTTTATAAAATAGGACCAAATTTTAAAAAAAAAAATCATTTAAAATTCTATGCAATTTATTAGATTTTATATTTTGTAATTGCTACTTTTATAAAATTTAAAGCTGTTAATAGATGAGTTAGGATATCTATAACAAATCTGATTGAATTTTCATATTACTTCTTATATTAAATTATATTGAGATTATAGGTGTAAGAAATTTAGCTTAACGAAGCAATTCCGAATTTTATGTATATTATATTGATAATGAGTTTTTGAATAAATGATAACATGTTTACTGTGCGAAATTCGAGTAATGTTATTTGATATGATGTTATTGAGTTGGGCGTATCGCTGTCACCGCCTGACAATTTGGTCTAAGCGGTTTGTTGCCGGACAGGGTGAGGCATCATGGGTGAACTGAGATTAGCAACGTGTTCACTTCTCTCAGAGAGGCAGTGGCAGACAGCTTCGCGATCTGCTCTCCACGTGCTGTTCCCCCAATCACCGCTGTTTGCGAAGGTGCCTGCAACCCACCTCCGCCCGCCGCACTCCCGCTTATTGATTTTTCTTTAAACGTGCTTGCATACCTGCACAGTCGGGTGTTCCGCTCTTGTGCCGCGCGCGCATGGTCTCGTGTCGGCGCGAAGAAGACCATGGACCCGCGAAACTAAGTCCTTGCTCGACGGTGCCAAAAGAGCCGTCGACCGATCGACACGATTGTGCAAACCCTACCCTACCCCCAGTACCGAGTGGACGGCAGAAGCGGCCTCGGACGGACAGGCTATTCCGCTGTCGGATTACCACAGCCTACCTTTTCCGGACGAGTAAAGAGACTTGCATCCGAAACCCATGTGGATTGTTGCCCAACTCTGCAAGGTAGAGCACGAGCGTTTTACTGTTTTTCTGCTTAATTTATCTTTTTCAAATTCAAACCCCACCTATTGTATTAATTGCGTTGTAGGCTAAACAACTATTCTGGAAATATTTACTTTCTCTTAAAATAACTGAAGTTACAATTCATAACTATGTAAATACTCAATATAAATAATTGTCCCTATTTTTTATCAATGCAATATTACTATGTTTTCATGTAATTTTTTGATTAAATCTTAAAAAAAAAATAATTTAGTGACTTTATGAAATGTCCAATATCGTTAGGAAGTAACTGTGATGGACCCATCTAAAACTAAAATGACAACTTACATTTTTGAAGAAATTCGTTTGTGATAGAATTAAATAAATAATTGCCATTGGTTGAAATAAAGATAAACAAATGACGTAATGGGTTAGAGAAACTAATACAATTCGAAAGCATTGGAATCAAATAAGGTAAACTCTAATAATAACAACAAGAGTAACAACAACAACAACAATAATAATAATAATAATAATAATAATAATAATAATAAAATTACTTGTACTAACCATAATGTAATGATAATAATTTTTATTACTTTTATTTTGTCACCCACTATATAACGAATTGTAAGCATCAGATCTAATTAGAATTTGAAATTAAATTACGTAAATATAAAGAAATACTACTTTTATTAAGACAGTTTTAGTAAAAATAACAAAATAACACTTTTAGTAAATAGTTTTATACCTTTAATAAAATTGATTTTAGAATAAAATATAAGCAATTTTGTTTATATTTCATTATCATAGTGTTATTTTAAGATTAAATGTAATTAAATATTAATTTCATAAGCTATTTCTGTCTTTTTAATGAAGTAATTTCAAATTGCTTTTAGCTATAATTCAAATGTAAAACCAAACATTTTATCATTATTTCGAAATAATGTTCGGACTAAAAATGTCTGTTGTCTAAAATATTTTAGACTTTCAGTTGAGTTTTTCGTTTCTGAAATCGTAGTTACGTTTTTAGAAAACAAATAATAATATAAGTAAACTTCTTTTATAGCTATACTTTGAGCAGGCAAATATGTACGGGAAAATAATGGCTATCGGACAATAAAAAAATTTTATAAAATAAAAACCCATAAAAAAAACGAGTTACCTTTCAAATATAAATTAGCAGGTAACTAGCAAGTTTTCTGTAATTAAGTTTATGGAAAAATATAAGAAATAAAATATTTCTTTTAAAGCTTATATTAAGGAAAATATTTGTCACATAATGATAAATTGTGTTGAAATGTGTAAAAAAAAATAATTTTTGTTACCTTTTTGTGTTAGATATTATTCTTTTAATTTTTAATTGAAAAGCCAAGCATTGAGGCTATAGGTTACTCTTTGTGAATATCCCATAATTAAAAGAATCCCCTAACTATTTTTAGTTGACTTCATAATTTCATCTTTCTCAGAAATTGCTATTGTAAGAAAGCAAGTTCTAAGAAAGCTTTAAGATTTCGACCTGATCCCAATAAAAAGAAAAAATACAATTTTTTAAAAATAATTTTTCTCGGTTTTCTTAGTTGTTCCAGGCTTCTTTTTTTTTAATTCATAGGTATACAAATTAACTGATATTAATTTTATTACCATTATAAATAAATACGGTATCTACAGGTAAATATAAAATTAATTTCATAAATATTATGTATGCTTCGCATTTATTTTTTCTTAGTTATTTAATCTTATTTAAAAAATAATTTAAATTTAGTTGTATTACCTGTATATTTATTTTCTTGTTAATTTCTATGTTACAAGTCTTACGAATGTTCTTAGAAAAAGATGTCATCTCGTATTCCTGGTTCCAATAACCTTTGCAGCAATTAAATAGTTGTAAATCCTAATAACACAGAGGGAAATGGTCAGTATCAATGTGGCCACAGAATGAAAAGTATCCTTCATCTCTAACATCTGCGCCTGATTGATTTCTGTGATACCGAAATCAATAATTTTTCGTCACTGGTGGCGAATGCCTATTTGAAACCGGGGCAAACGAATTAAACGCAATTCGGGTGTTTCGAATGCCACAGAATCTTTCCGAGGGCCGTCGAATTTCGGGCAGTGCCGTAGCGTCAACCTCTCTTCCCTCATAAAGGAAAAAAAAAAAAGCAGTATAAATCGTTGCCAACTCCGTTGATGTAGACGTCGTCCCAGACAAATGGTGCTTACGAGACGGATATAAGTGGATGAGATTATGCAAATTACTTGACGATATCTCATGCACAACACCGATATTAATTGCTGCAAAATTCAGGAGGAAAAATTCGGGAAAATTGGCAAATTTATTCCAAACATGTGCCAAGATTTGATTCCAATACGCCTGGCAGCAGACCAACGTCAACAATAGAGAAGAAAGGATAAAAGTAATATCATTTTATTGATATGGGGCATCTTTTAAAGATTTCTGAGGTTTTTCTATGATTTGATTTGCCCTTTTTCAAACCAATTTATTATGCTTTTCCATTAATATCTGATTGTCTTCACTTAAGATACAATCTTAGAATATTACTCCTGACAACTGGTAATGAAGGTATTTACATTCCCACTCCCTCTGTCTTTTGGTAGATACAGAAATGAGATAGTTTTTATGAAGATTGGTCGTTTTTTCTTGCTTCATGATAAGAAATGAAGAAATAAAGATACAGCTTTCTTTTTTTTTTTCCCTACCACATTAACGGTAGAAAAAAACACTATCAGAAATAGAGATAAGAAAATTTACATGAATTTCTCATAGAAAATGACCCAAAAAAGTCCTTGTCTTCATAGAAACAGTATTGTAACGAGAGAAAAGGAATGAAGAAGTTTTTCGATCTTTTCTGTAATTTTCATAACTTTCGTGAAGAAATATTTACTTTGTGACTTGAGTAAAGAAGAAAAGGATGGAATAAATTGATAATTAAATTCAAGACTAAGAGTTAAATCATCTTTATAATATTAATAGGATATTAATATTAAGATATAAGAGCGGGTTTATTTCTTTTCCAGGAGAAACAATCAATAATTCCCAAAATGTTCATATATGGGATTTCTCTCTACTTCCTTCTGTTTTCGGATAAAATGGCGGCTTCTCTGTATATTAAAGTAATTAGACAGGGAAGCTAAGAAGCAAGAAAAGAATTTCAAAGAGATTCAACTCATATTCAGTGATTCCAACTATTTACGAGGTGTCATTGCGAAACAGCCGTTTCACTCTTTTTGGCGATTATCAATCAGAACTAGTTCAGGAAGCAGCGAGATTTCAAGACGCAGGTCAGAATCAATAATAGTAAGAATAAATGTAGTACCTCCCAGAAATACAAAACGAAAGTTAAATACGCAGTAGGAGGAATGGAGAATTTATGTTTCTTCTTTCAACGTCGGCCACTAAATTTTTCAAGGTCTCAGAAAGCGACTGGAGGAAACTCAGTCACTTATCAAGCATAAGTTAAAAATTTTAATGAAATTAACTGGAAATTTAAGTCTTTAAAATATTCCTTTTCAGATTAGAAATTCATTATTTCACTTAAACGCAAATGGAGCTTTCGTCTGGATAATGTGTAAGTCCTAAAACTGAATAATTTTAATAACTTAACATAGGTTTTAAAAAACAAAATTGTTCGTACAACTTTTATCTGAAGAATAAAATCTCCTTAGAATTAACAGGAAGATTCCTAGGTAAAAATGTAAAACTTAAAAACAGATAAAAAAACTAATGTTCACAATTTTATCCACAAATGATTCCGGTGATCCCACAGAACAAACAAATATATAGAAAATTATGAAAACGGATATTGTGGTATCAACTTCAATTAGCCTGTTGATTTTAAAGCCTTTGAATCCGAACTTCTTTCATATATTCTTATACACAATGTTATGCATATAAGAAAGTTTGTTTCTGAAATATATATATAAAATAGAAGACATTACCAAACGTTTTTCATGAATTTTTCCTTCACCCTGTGAAATATTGAATTTTGGAAGTGTTTTTTTTTTCCTGATGATGTTGATGTTCCATTAATATTGTGTTGACAAGGCAGTTATGGAGATAACATGCGACTTTTTCTGAATTTGTTATATTGAAAGTAATGTCGAAAAATGATTGCAGAACTTTCATATCTTTGTGATTTTGCCTACAACGGAAGGTGTGATTACCTTTGTTTCCTAGAGAATTGATGTGCTTCATCAATTCATAAACTATAGTATCTAGTCAAACGAAGATTACAAGGATACTTTTAAAACATTGTAAATGCAACTAAGGGTAGTTAACTGAGGCTAACATTTAGGCTAGCTTTAAGGAACATTTTTACTTTGTACACTTAAAGATTATTGCTGTTGTTTTTGACAAGGTACAGGTTTTCAGGTATGTCACCGACACATCAGGTATTTACGAAACAGTTTTGCAGCGGTTTAATTCTCACAAGTTTTGCCACACAGAACTGTATTCTGATATCAGGTGATCTCGTTTATAGAGAGTAAATCTTTTGATTTCGGACAAACTTCCATAAAGATTTCTTGGTCTCATCAAGTTTGTGAAAAAAATTGTTTTAATCTTAATAATGCATCTATGAACCTGACATACCGAAAGCTTTGCACTTTTACAAATCATTATGGATTGTTAAAACATCGACTTCATCGGAAAGCTACCGTTGAAAGTGAATCTCATATAATCTCATGATGAATTGGTGACGATAGATCCATAGTTCCGATTCGAAATTATCTCTTTAACATCGTATTCTGCTGCGGATTACATAGCATTGTGAAGGATAGCTCAAGTGAACGATTTTCAATGATCGAATGAGTAACAAGATTTGAATGGCATCGAACTGTAGTTGGATGAACTGAAATATCGTTTAAGGCTCTGACTGGTGTGTCTCTCTTGGTAAAATTGAAATGCTTTAGAAATAACAAACTACAATAGTTGCAACACATCGTTTGATTCCACAAAAAAAATCAAAGGGATTGATAGCATTAAATTATAAATCCTTCATTAAATATGTACTTAATATCTATTAGAATCATAAACATTAAATACCATACAAAAAATGTTCTCTTGGAATTAATTTACTGAAGATATACAATGAGAATACCCTTTGTGTATCGGGAATATGAAGGTGGGCGTAATGAGATACGAAGTTCTTTGAAGCTTGACAGATGCGCTAAACAACTTTGGTTAATTTCGTGATATAACTAATTAGTCTTTGACTTGTATTTTAAATTTTTGATTGATCAATGCCCAGTGTACTGAAATAAGAAGCCTTGAAAAATATTTTTTATGCTTAAAAACTTAACACATATTTGTCAGCAAAAAACAATGTACAACAACGGTGTGCATGTAATATAAAACTGTGATAAAATTAAATTATTAATATAAGCTTAATAACATATAATATAGAGCCTTGATTTTATCTTTTCTAATAGTGATAGATTAATTTATAATTTCATTCTTTACTGTCTACATAAAAAAATGGTTGATGTAATTCGAAAATATACCTTTACTTCTGCAATTTTGAAATTACAATAAATTTCCTTTTAGATTTATTAATTGTGTTAAAGTATTTATTAACTAGGTTAATTTATTAAATTTTTTGATTTCCTTTAGTAATTATCCATTACAATATCAACTCGAATCATTTGTTGGAAATTCAGAGCATTTCTATTTCACTACTGATTTCAAAGCGTTGTTAAAACTTTAATTCAAAAGAATAAAAGAAATCAGAGATTATCAGCTATTCAAATTACTCAAATAGTAATTCTCAAATTGTAATAGAATTGTAAATTCCTATTTTAACTTTGATAATGAATATTTGTGTAGAAAATATGTTTAATCATCAAAAGCTGAAGAGTTATTAATGACAGAATTATAGAGATGATTTATGCAAAATTAAGTTTCAAGTTCAGATTGCTCGCTACGTTGTTGAATACTTTATTATAATGCACTGCTCTCTATACTACATTATTTACACTTTACCTCATTTCAATTATTACCACTACTCTTTCATCTCATTCTATTGTATGTAAGTTAAAAAACAATAGTCGAATTTTTTTTACGTTTGCACAAAAAAATGTCAAAATGGCTTAAAAATGTCAAAATGGCTTAAAAATGTC
>JAFIDM010000005.1:38769235-38786962 GCA_023159025.1 Thereuonema tuberculata | reverse complement strand
AAAATGGCTTAAAAATGTCAAAATGGCTTAAAAATGTCAAAATGGCTGAAATTAAAAAAAAAAAGAAAACAAGAATTAGTCTATAATAGCAAAGTTGTAACTGAGTTTAACATTATTATTTTATCTTAAATTTAAATTTATATTTAATTACTTAATAATTTATTTATAATATCTGTCTTATCCCCTCTACATCAAAAAATTCATGTAAAAGTATATAAAAAAATTAAATGTCAATTGAGAAACAAATCCTTAAGCTTTATGCTTGAGTATAAAACATTATTATTAAGTATAACAAAACCCTTTGATCAAACACTGAGAAAAATGTACTCCACATCAGTCATCAACTCTATCATGAATAGCATTACTATTCAATGTAACTACACTGTCAGCATTAATTGTTATAGCGAGTGAGCAAGCAAAGGAACCTTAAAGAAAAAAGCATTTCATAACTTTGTTTTTTCTTTGGTTTGTAACTCTTCTCACACACTGAATCTTTAGATCAAGTAACTTGTTTTCGGATTAGAGGAGCTGTTATAATTATTGCTTGGTCATTAAGATGAGTTATTTAGATAAACGAGTCTGTAAGATGCTATTATTTTTCTTACAATAGCTATTACAGCTATTCTGATTCTATAATTGCAGGCAGGCGTGGAACCTGTCCTTCGATTCTCTGTGGCCATTTGGTCTTATTCTAAGGATTTCTGTTATGTTTGATTTATATATTCATCCAGGGAAATGTGTCATTACTCTCCAAATTATCTGCCTGTTAGCAATAAATAAACAACTGTTGAAGCGAAACTTATGAGATCTTACTATTCTACTTAAACATTTTCTTATCTGTTTGTCTTTTTAGATCCGCAACATGCTAAAACTGCTAAATAGATTTTTATAAAATTAGCTAAATCGTTTGGTCTCCACAAATCCCATCCCTCAAAAGTGATGCCCGAAATCTCTTGCTAAAACGGTTGATTTCTTTAAAATTTGGTACGACGCTTCTATATGGACTGGTAATCAAGGGATAAGGCACTTGACTACGACCTGGAGGAGCCGAGTTCAATTCCCTGAGGGCGTTGAATTCTCCTCCAGATGGCTCCTAGGTCCACTAAGCCTTTTGATGAATGGGTACCGGGTTACTTTCCATAGGGTTAAAGCGGGCAAGCGTCGGACTGACCATCCAACCTTAACTTAGTTCCGTTAGTCAGGAAACACCGGAAGCCCACTAGGCCTATAATGGAATACATTTAGGTTATTTATGGTCCAACTTAAAATGTGAGACGATTATGTCGATCTCCGTCCTCCTCTTCCAAGTGCTCATTGTTCTTTCCCCCAGTTCGTCATTCGCAGAGTTCAGTAGGCGATACATTTCTGAGCATGTAGGTACCTATTATTTAGTAATATTGCCAGCTTGTTTTCATTGGAGTCATCTTATAATTATTATTAGTAGTAGTAAGTAAATAATAACAAATAGCAGTAATTCAGTCATTCAATACCTAAGTATAGCGAATCTCAGCAGTGTGATTAACACAATAGAATATTTATCAGATGTAACTTGTATTAATACAAGGAGAATTCCATTAATACAAGTCTACATAGACTTAGAAGGAAAAATTCTAAAATAAGTTGGGAACTTCATGAAATGTTTGATGATAAAGATAAATAGATTATAAATAGATAAATAGAAATAAATAAAGAGCTGTGTTAGGAATTTAGACTTTAAAATATGTCATCTTACAACAAATATTGTTTGAAAATAGAAAATTTATGAGAAAATTTAGCAAATATTTAAAGAACCTAACAATATGTGGTTTACAGATTTTTTTTTTATTAAACACTTAGTTGTTATGACGAAGAAAATAACACTAATTAACACCGATGTTAGCAATGAGAAATTCGTTTGTCGTTTGTCTCTTAAGACAATGAGTTCGTTTGTCTCTTGTTATTCTTAGGGAATTTATTACAATAACAAATATTCGAAACTCCTGTTTTGTCAAGAAAGTAAATGATTCTCTCAAAAGGCACTCAAGTTATTGATCTTCCAGGAAAACTCAAGGTTCGGTATTTAATGCTAAATTTATGTTAATCCTTTAACATCAATTAATATTCCGTTTGATGAATTGCAAAGCAACAAATATTTCAAGATCCTTGGTGACTAATGAATTTAACCGCAACATGTTCTTCTCACGAGATTTGATAATTAAAAATTTAAGTCATCTGCAAGACTTTATTGAAAAATCCTTTGATGCCAGGAGCTCTTGTAATCTGGGTTTCAAAAGCGAAAAATTCGAAAATAAATCGCTCTCAGAACAACATGAAACTTGCAATAACAATCATTTATTCTGGGCAAAAATTGAATTACGTTGCTTAAATATTCTTTATCTTTTTAACTCGGTGCAAAGTCTGGCAACTTTTATGAAATAAGCTTTATGAATAACCTAGAACATTCCCTGAAATGTCTCTTCCTAAATGGGAAAAAATTTCTTTACCGGTTACCGCATAATGAAATTTTTCCAGAAATGAATGTTTTAGTTTCTGTTAAAAGAAATTCTAAGAAGATACAGAATCCTAGAACCTTAACAGTTCTCATAATAGATTTCAGGACTTAACTTTGAAAAAACGGCTTTAATTCACTGTTTAAGAGAATTAGGAAATTGTTCTAGAATATTGCAATTGAAAAGACGACTGTAGGAAATGTTTGTCTGTTACTCTGTCGGTTTTTAACATCAAAGGAGCTACAGAAACTAAAGTTTACTTGGCAAGCTTTCAAATATGAATAATTGCTTAGGATATTTCACTTTCCCATCCTAGGATCTTAATGCAAACGTTGTTATATCAGAGTAGTAATGAAAAGTTTTTAAAATAACTTCAAAAATGATATTCATCCATTCATCCACCCAATTTATGAAAGATTAGATAAATAGTAGCCTTCAGTTGTAGTACTGGTATTTACAGAAAATATTTGTTTGTTATAGGTTCTGGAGAATAGTTTTACTAATCTGATACAGTATCCACATAATACCATGTACATATATATATTACACTAATCTATAAATTTGAAAGAAATATTTCTAAATATATCCATAGTATATCATATATATATATATATATATAAAATTGTATGTTGTGTGTAAATGTTCATATGGATATACACATGTTCCAGACAATACCATGAAAGTAAGAGGGAAAGATATATATGTTACATTAGTATTACTATTTGCAAAGCTTTCCTGGTTCAATTCTAGAGTTAATTATACAATCAATTAAGTTACTGAGATTTGGTGGGAATTTCGTAAGAAACAAAAAAGCTTTCTGAACTTGGATTTCAATGTTATGTAATTATTTCAGTCAATTTTATCTTATTTTCTACAATCTAATCAAAGATTTCTCTTTTTTAAGTCTTTGAAATGTTTATATCGATTAAATTTTCGTCAAACTGATTAATGATATTAACAATTATCTTACTCTTTAATACTTAAGCCGTAGTTATTTCGAGGTTCTTCAAATTTTGGTTTACTATAAAAGTTGCTTCTGGTCAAATAGGACATTCTAGATTCGTTTTTATTATTAAGTAAATTATAAATAAAGAGATTAAATAAATAAATACCCTTTTACATATAAAAATTCGAATTTGTTTTTGTTGTACTTGGTATTTTATACCTTTTTAAAAAAATAAGTGTATCTTTGTCTAATTTCGAAGTTACTATTATATTTAAAAATTGCTTAGATTTACAGAAATTGTTTATTTCAACGGAGTGTGTAACTTTATGCATTTGTAATAATATCTCACTGTAACTGTCTCATTGTCCTAATAATTTACAACAGAAGAATATTTTGTAAATTTCGTTGAGTCATAATATCTGACGCAGCCTTGTTTTAATAAGTTAGATGTGAACGTAGCATCGGGACTTTCTAAGATTATAAGAATCTTATTTCATTTACTGTTATTACCGTTCAGTTGTGTATCTTGCTGAAAATAAAATTATTACATACATAATATAAAAATTACAGATGTAAATAACAATTTGAAACACATTTCCTGTTTTATTGGTGTTAAAGAGGAATTAAAATTTTTAAGCTTGCAGTAAAAAAACAACTGTTAAACTTCCTGTATATTTGAAATGAAACTACTTGTTAATGAAATTGAAAATAATTTTATTTTAAAGTACTTTAATTGTGATTATGGTAACCTAAGGAGTGTTTCTCCTTTCTTATTTTGCTTTTTCAGTTTGTGTTTTTTTTTTTTGTAAATGTCGATATCACCTGTTAGGAAGAGTGGTGTTTGACTGGCGTCTGCTCAACGTACAACGAGCAGCGCAGTGTAGGAAACCTCTAATCGGATTGGGTTCCATGTGGTTTTGTTGGCTGGTCAGGTAGCGGCGGTTGTGGTAGATTCTTATAACCGAAAGGCTAATGAAGTTTAACTAGTCCGCAGACTCCCCTGTTGGGTAATTAGAACAAAGGAAAATTAGATTTTGTAAGATGAGTCCAACAACGAAACAGTGTTGAATCGTAAAAGCACGCCACCCACCCATAGATACATTTACATAATTTTCTTTTTTGTAACTTCGCATCTTCAAGATTTTGCAAAAAGTTTCTTTTACTTAATTCAATCTACAGTTATTTAAAACTTTATATAAAAAAGTACAGTATTGTTCAAGGTTTTGTAGGTATTACAATATTTGTCATAGTTATATAATAATAAATAAGAAAAAAAAATCCAGAAAATGCTTAGTATTTCTGAAAGTGCACCCTTCTACTATGAAATGCGACAAAATTCTTTCTTCTCATGCGGAAACAGAATAATTATTATTAGAGTGATTTCCTACTTGATCGACAGAAAAAAAAATCAAAGTTCTTCCTTTTCTCTTGTTATCATGAGATTTAACTCAAGAGCTCGAACTTAACAATATAGTTGAGCTGCTGACCACACTGTGAAAACTATTGTCGTAGCTTTAAATATATCATCATACGATAAAAAAAGACTCTTTTCCAACTACAATTTTTTTAGATTGTGAACTTATAGATTATTTTAAATTTCTTTATATATTTTATCTTTTAACATAAGAAAAACAAAGCAGTTGTTTCGAAGAACCAAATAAAAAGAATTATGACTTTTCAAAATATATTCTATAACATTTACTGCTATATTTCATCGCCTGATTGAATAAATACAAATAAATACAAATAGAAGATTAAAAGTTAATGATTATGTTCTAAATTGCTTTCAAAGAGCTTTGGCGAAAGAAGAAAGATTTATTAGATATCGATTTATGAATTATTTTGTACATTATAACTTGTTTGTAACTTGTTAGTAAGAATTATGTGTAACAATGTAATAAATCCATGTTGTCAGCTATTTCAATTTTCAAGTCCTGCTTGATATTAAGTGCTGTATTTTCGTTTTTAGAACAATATTTAATGTTGCATAAAAATATCATAATTTTAAGTCTGCGGGATTTTTGCTATTAAATGATATACCATTATCATAAAAATCAAAGTCTCCACCAAGTCATTTTCATGTCATTTTACATAAATATAGATTGGGTGCACCAATTTAGAGACTTCTTTCGCTTCACACAAACCGTATCATCACGGTAGCAGCATAATTAATTGCCCTAAAGTGATTAAAAACTGAACTTTATTATTGCTTGAAGAAAAGTGTTATGATTATTGACAAACTACAAACTTAACTTTCAAACTGAATTTGAAACGAAAATACTATCTAAAGATTTAGCATTTTATAAAACTTGTGTAATCAAATCAATTTCAAGCATAAAACTTACTTATAATTAAAATTTGTTTTTTAGCTTAGTGAGCAAATTTTTTAATGGCTGCTTTACACGCTCTCGAAAACTTGCCTCAAACGCGCCCAAAGACTTGTTACTTGCCAGTTGCCGCTGACCATTTGTCGTTTCGCTTTGCACGGGAAGAGAACGTCATGTGGCAAGTCTCGTTTTGCTCTCGTTGAGATTGCGATTAAAACTGACGGTCGCGAACAAGATGAATAAAAGAAGATGATTTTCCAGCTAAGTATTGTTAATAATTCTCAACTCATTTCAGAGTAGAGTTAAAAAAAAAAAAGGAAAAAAAATATCCTCAAGAAAGAGAATGTGGTGAATGAAGCTGCGTATTGAAATCACGAACAAAGAATATCCAGATTTCAGCGCGAAGTTAATACTGTCGTAGTTTTAAAATAATTTTTTCTCACCGCCAAGGGCACTGCTGTCAACTTGCTTCTCATATTTGTGTAAATTTAGAGCTTCTTGTTTTTAGAGCAAGTGGCAGATTTTTCGAGCAAGTGGGAAATTTTCGAGCCACTTGTCGATTTGAGGCAAGTTTTCATGAGCGCGAGCTTGTAAATCAGCCATAAATATAAGCAAATTTTAGTTAAGCAAATTAGGTTATTTTATTGGAAGAATCTGACCTTTCAAGAAATCAGTACACAGAAATTTCAAATGAAAAATTTGCAACGCAAATGATTTTAATATCAACTTGGTAATTGTTATTTAATTAATGAAAATGGATTTTACAAAAAAATGGATTTTATTATATTGTAACAAATTTTTTAGATAGAATTTGTAAATTTAAATTGAATTTAAAAATGATATTAATTATTGCTATTAAATTAACACTAATTTTAATAACTGAATAGAATATGTGAAAAGAAAGAAGTGAATACGTGGATTCATTAACAATAAATTCAATTATTAAATCGTTTTAAAGAATGCAATCGTTATAAAGGTAGGTAATTCTTCATTGATATTTTTGGTGTTATATAGAAAATAAAAAAAATTGGGGGGTTGTAAAGAAATTTCAATATGATGAAATAACTACCTTTCAACATAAATATCAGAAAAAATATTTATGAAACAAACCAAAAAAAAATCAATTACACGAGTATCACCGTAAGGGGCCAAACATAGCTCGTAACATGTCCCTCAGTGCTTTCAATTCTAAGATGTTCAGAAGACTAGAACCACTCTCAACAATTAAGAAATATTTTTTTAAGAACGCTAACATAATTTTGTGTAAATATACCCCAGTTCTTAACAACATGTTTAAAGATTCAATAAATCACCTTCTTATAATTCACTTTTAAGTCTTTTATCGTTTATAAACAATAAATATTTTGCTTAAATAAATCCCTAAGTCTTTCTTAAGCTTCTTAATTTAAAAACAAAAGAAAAAGTTTTGAAAGGACCAATCGTCTTTAATGTTTATGGTCATTATCTAACTAGAACATTTATATTCAGTCTCGCTCACATTCGCATTATATCGAATTCGTCAACGCGAACGTCGTATGTGTGTGTGTGTGTGGGTGTATTGATCGACCGAAGCTGCCAAATGTCTTCACGTCTGACTTTGTTAATAGCCAAATGTTTGCAGGTATTCTTGGGAGTTCGTTCGTCTGTAGCGTCTCTTCTGAAGAAAATGTCCGGTATTCGTACAAAGTTCCCTTATTCTTTTTTAGCCTACCTTCCTAAGGAAAATGAGAAAAATAAAAAATGGCGTCTGTGTCTATGTGTTTGAATCTGTTGTATAATAATAGTTTTTGAATCAATGAATAATATATTCCTGAAATTTGGTGTTCGTAATTACAATCAAGACAAATGTAACTTGAAATCTCATGATTTTTTCCATGTGAACGCCTGTTGAGAAATTAGCGCTTAATAAAAAAAAACTGTTTCGTTTTTAATGATTTTTTATGGGGATTTTTTTATTAAGTGCTAATTTCTCAACAGGCGTCTACACACGTGCGTCGACAAAGCACGTGCAAATGAAAATTGAATCAAAACAGATTATTAAGCATTATTAGACATTAATGAAAAGTCATTGTTTCGTTTTTAATATGAATTTCTATCGATGTCTAATGATACATAATAATGTTTTGATTCAATTTTTATCTGCACGTGCTTTTGATCTGATTACAATTAGCTTTAATTAAGCAAGTCAAATATTTGCGAATTTAATTCCTTTTCGGAAAATTAAAAATTATTACTGTTTATTTACTACACAATAATTTATATGAAATACTTTGCATAGTATTTTCACGACTTTAAAAATCAAAGAAACCTTAAAAGAAAAGCTCAATGTTTTAAAGAAAGTAGGCTTTAACTTCTTCCAGGAAATTCTGTTCCGTTGCAATATTACAATGAAAGTTCATAACTCAGTGGCTGCGGCCGCCGGACGCCGCCTCGAAAAGCCCGGAAAAATTGTTTATTCACTGAGTAAGTTGGCGGTGAATAGAAAACGTGCAGCAGAGTAATTCGAATGAGCATTTGTCGCAGATTGGAGAATCCCACGGGGGTTTCTTAATAGCGAAACAGACTCACGCTGATACGGAAAGGAGAAATGAACTGGAATGGCAGTTATTTGCTGAAGATCGGAAATGGGCTTTAGGGATGAGATGAGAAATAGGATAAAATGAAAAGTATTATTAAAGAGTAATTAGATTTGAAAGACGCGTTCCTTAGAAAAAAATGAAACAAAGGAAAAAGAACAGAATGAAACCTTTTCTCTTATCTTTTCTCTTTTTTTTTATTCATTAAAAAATGATTGCTTCTTTATTAGGAAAACATTGTTTTGCATATAAATATCATATTCTTAAATTTAATTGCAACTGATTAAAACTTTTTGTTTTTTAGAGTTTAGCAATAAGTAATAATAATAGTAATAATAATAATAATAATAATAATAATAATAATAGAGTTTAGTAATACAGTCGGACCTCTATTTAACGAACCTCTATTTTGCGAATTTCTCTATTTTGCGAACTTTTCTTTGGAACCAAGAACATTTTGCTAATTTCTTCGTAAAATAACCCCCAAATAGCGAAATCCATTTTCTATTGAACGAACTGTTTCGTCTTCTCTATTTTTTTTTTCTCCTTGAAATATTTTTATTATTAATATTCCCTTAGAGGAAATGAAAGAAATGTGGATACAGCTGAGGAAAAAAGAAGAAATTAACGATGATGTGCTGATTGATGATTATCTTTCACTTGATTTTGAAGTTGAGACCTCGGAAACACTAACTGTAAAGGATATTTTGGACAGTGTGAAAAATAAAAACAATACAACAATGAATTGCGATGAAGATGAAGATGATCAAAATGGAAATGATCATGATGCAGAAATCAAAAAAAGACCTTCGTGTGATGAAATGCTAAAATCGTTTGAAACAATCCGACACGGATTACAATTTGAAGAAAATACTGAAGGGGTTTTTGGTGCATTGCAAAGATGCGAGACATACTATGAGCTAAAAGACTTTTTCAAAAAAAAAAAAAGACAAATTAATAGTACGCATGTGGTAATGTATGCTTTATGTCATTAAAATTTTTCCTTTTTTTAATAATATTGAATAATAAAAGATGAATCTCTATTTAACGAATTTTCCATATAATGAACTTTTTGGAGGGATTTAGCGACTTCGTTAAATAGAGGTCCGACTGTAATAGTAGTAGTTATAGTATATAAATGTTTTCCCAAAAAAAATTCTATCTAATCAAGATATTCGAGATATTCAATAACTGTGTTAGTAACTGAAGAGTACAATCCTATTTCATTTGTAACTCCAACTGTAAGTTATTTTTTTAAATATTACATAATATTGGTAATTAGCTCAACCATGAAATGTAAGACAATATTATAGACTATCAATTTCAGTGGTTCCAGTGTATAATCGCCTTAATTTAGGGCGGAAAAAATTAAGTTCCTTATGGAAACAGTCTAGACTATATTCACAAAAGATATTCCTAACAAAAAAAAAAAAAAAACACAGAAGAAAGAATGAAAAAAAAAAGGAGTAAAAAAACGTATCAGCAAATTAGCAGGCAGCCGTCTAATCACTTGTTCTGTTCAAGCAATGTAAAAATAAATGCCAAACATTTTTAAACGGATTCTGAATATTTTATTCGCTAATTTATTTCAAGAATAAAATTCAAAATTCCTGAAAGTCACTTTATTTCCAAAAATGCATAACTTAGGATAGCAGCGCTAGGATAGAGCTTAGGATAGAGAGCTCTGAGAAATAGATGAGAAGAAATACGCAGTAAATTAATCGGAAGGTTAGGCTATTTCCCCAAAAAACTAAAAAAACAAACGATCCTACAGTTAATAAAACACCTAAGTTAATGATGAGAATAAATGTGAAACATCCAATTAAAATGTTTTCAATCATTTTTATAACTTATTAATTATTATTGATTATTTACAATGCTTAACAAATCATTAAATAATTGAAAAGGTTTATTATTAATAATAAAATGAGCATTTGAAAAGAGGAATGTAAATATGAATCTGTATCATTACCCTTGGAATATTCATAGATTGTTTAATAATATATTAAATTTCCTGTCATGAGACTGTGAATTATGCTTTTTTTCATCAACATATTTTCAGTAGTAGTTTAAACGTAATTAGATACCGCATTGTCAAAATGTATATCTGAAATATGTACATTGTATGTACAATAATATTGAAATAGTTCGTAGTAGTAATCAGTGGCGTAGCAAGGGGGGGGGGGCCCATCAGCCAGCCTAGGGGGCCCCATCAGCCAGCCTAGGGGGCCCCACCAGTCAGCCTAGGGGCCCCATCCACCCAAGTATCCCGACCAGCCCCTTTACAAGGTTTTTTTTTTGGTTGTTAAAATAGAGATTTCTTTTTTTTTTTTGGTTGTCGAAATAGAGATTCCGTTTTTTTTTTTTTGGTTGTGGATAATGGAACTCCCGCCCCGGATCCCCAAAGGCATTGCTACGCCACTGGTAGTAATGCTATTACAGTAAGTGGTTTTTGACAGCCACTTCTCGATTGCTAATTTTTTTTTCTTATGTCAAAGTTTTTATTATTATTATATTTATGGTTCATAATGGTTCGATTTATAGATTATAATGTTAATGGATATAATGCTTTCATTAAGGTCTCGGTACTAGCTTTACGATTTAACAGTAATACAATGGTCAAAGGATTTTACAGTATTGTGGACAAGTGACTAGCTTCCGCAGCATTTCTATTAGCTGACAATTGGAGTAAAAAGTGTACTTTTACTATTTTGTGTTCTAACAGTTTCAGGAAATATTCCATGTATAAAGCATTTCATAAGAGAATGCTCTTTGAAACTCGTTAATAGATAAATAGGAATGAAAATATTTATTTATATATTATGAAATTATAAAAATACAGTGATAGGAAACGTATCTATTTAAAGAAATAAGCCAAACGTATGTTTAAAATAAACAACTGAATTTCATTATGTTTGTGTCATCTACTTCACAACAAAAATCTTTCTTCATTTTGCACTGGCAAAGACTAACTGCTTAATTAAGAATGTGCAGAAGAGACATAAACGCTTTGAAATTACTGCACATATTGACAGACAATGTTTGAACAAAACAAACTACATCAGCAAATCTCTACTGGAAATGACCTTAGATGACAAAGAATGGCGAAAAACGGATTACTATAAAAAGTTTGCTCAGCAGCAAGGGTTTCTCAAATTTAGTTCAAAATTTGGGACTTTTTTTTTCTTATTTTCTTATTATTTTTGATGTTAATGCCAAAAACATTTGAACTTATGAAGGTTTTCTTGGGAATGTTTATCTTTCCAGTTAAAGAAGCTTTTATGTGTGTTAAACTTAATACAAACTGATTCTTTTTTATTTTTAGACTTGTCAAAGATTGTACAAGAACCGAAAACTTCATGTCAGGAAAACTCATATTTGTAAACTTTGGTAGAGACTTGCGAGCTTATTTCCTTAAGTCTTTCAATATGATAACGAAAATATTACGAAGGTAATCATAATGAATAATTTTTTGGATCCTCAAACATTTCGTTTTCCACATCGGGAATCACTTGAAGACAATTTCCGATTTGCATAAGAAAAGTTTCATCATTCCGTTTGCATGTATAATTGCAGAAATTATTCTTTATGGGCAACTTTATCCACAACAATTTCAAAAGTGTCAATTAGAGCTAAATTAGGTGCTATAGGCTGGCATTTTTTATCTGTCGTAATGCTGATACGAAATTTTAACTTTACAATCATACATGAGTATTTCTACAATTTTAAAATTCTGATATTTTATATTTTTCTGTCTGTAAGTTGGTTAAATTATCATAGAAGATAATTGGTAAGTTTTCCCAAGTTAGTTTTCTTCTTAACTGATGAACTACGTATGTAAAATTTGAAGAAAAATTATGAATAATGGTGAACAATTGTAGATTTTTCATCTTAGTGGATTTGCATCTTAATTACTTAATTAGTGAAGTTAAATTATTCACTGTTAGCCTATACAGGTCCTTAGAGGTAGCGGGATAAAAGGCTCCTGGTCAGTGGCGGATTTCCGCATAGGAGGCGTGCGCCACGGGCCTCATAAATCAAGGGGGCCTCAAAATAAAAACAAATTATTTTATTTTGGTTGTAAAAGCAAGATTTCCTTTTTTTTTTTTTTTTGGTTGTGGAATAAAGGAACTCCCGCCCCGGGCCCCCAAAGGCGTTGGTACGCCACTGTATAGGGGTAGTGAAATATTTAGAGGGGGCCTCAAAATTGAATTGCGCCTAGGGCCTCTCAAGTGCTTAATCCGCCACTGTTCCTGGTATTTCGTGACCAATGGGACTAAGTTGAGGTCGAGTATTCAGTCCGACGCCTGACTATCTTCAACCTCCGGGAAAGAAACCCGGCACCCATTTAATGAGGGCTGGGTGGATCCTAGGACCCGTCTAGAGGAGAATTCAGCGTGGAAACTGTCGACCTCCTCCGGGGTCGGGAATTGAACTAGCTCCTCCAGATCACAATGGGCCCAATTTTCCAATTTTTTTACTGGGCCTAATTATTCTTTCATAGTGCGTGATAAATTCGTTGAGAATTTCAGAAAGTCATAGCAGAGCTCGTTAGTGGCTAAGCTTTTTGTTTATAGACTAGATTTCATTCCATGTTTTGAGATACAAGTAGCCTTACCTATTTAAAAGTTATTGTTAAATTTTCTCATTAAACGGAATTTAGGTCTTATTAACGTAAGTAATTACGATTCTACAATTTGAAAGCATTATTAATTTTGAATTTATTTGATGATCTCAGTAACTCTTCCTCATTCAGCTGAGACAGAGAGTTTCACACAATTAGAGTTTATTCAACTATCGAGAGGCGAAATCTCAAAAATATCTGTTTTGGATTGCTTAAAGTTTCAAACTCCTGCAGAAATTTTCTAATTTACTCCAATTCAGTAAAAGAGAAAGAGAGTGACTAGAAAATTAATTGTGTCATTGTGAAGTACTGTAAGGTGTTGTAGCGAACTTAATGTATTAAGCATTGCTCTGAAAATATTATGACTATTTCATCACATTATATTATTATTTGCAAATACTAATTTTTGATCGTCATAGTATTTTGTGATTAGCAACTTATTGTTCTCCGTTAGGTTTTAACATTTATAATTCTACAGTATTTGTTTTATTCTTGCTTGAGAAAGTGGTTGCATTCTAACACTGTGAATTAGATAGAAATTTGATTTTCACAAAGTTCATTAAGGTGTTTTTATGTTTACTACAACATTTTTATAACATCATAATAAAATGATAAATTCTCCTATTTTGTTGGGCTGGCATAAGTGCAATGCAGAATTTGAAATTGAAATTTTGTTTTGGAATTTGCATTTTTAAATTTTGAAGTAATCCAAGTAAAATGAAAGTCTCTTTGTTCCTAGGGCGTGTTTTGTGTTCTATTAGTAAGTAATGAGTCGTTGTGCTGTGTTTTACAACTAAAGTACTGCGTCTGAAAGCGGTGAATTCAATCTTGCTAATGGGTTGGATTGACGCCATCCCCTCTTCCTCGTCTCCACTCTTAACTTTGGAAAGGCACTCTTTGGTTTGCCCGTATCCTTCCGCGCTTCATTTAGCACTATATTCAAATCCTTTGCAGCTTAATGTAATTGTGCTTTATAACAATGACTGCTCAGAACACATTGCTTTAGTGACAATTGTCCGCTGCCTCTTTTGAGAGGAAACTGCTGGAATTGCTGCCTCCCCACCCCCTCTCAAAAAAAAAAAAGTTTCTTTCAGATCTTAGAAGAGAACTTTGGGAATCGAAGATAAAGTAACATTTAAAATTCAGCTCGACGAACATTAGTACTGGAAGATGTTAAAAAGAAAGAAGCAATTAAGCGAAATATCCTAGTTGTTTTTCTTACTTAGAAATAATTAAAATTTAATCTTATTTTTGTTCAACATACGGAATTACATTTAACAGAGAAGTAAAAAAAAACTCATATAGCTCATTATTTCTTGTTCTTCAGAATTTACATTACTGTCAATGTTATTAAATATAATAATAAGATCTAATTAAAGCATAAATATAAATTTTATTACTAGCATATAGGTCCCGTCAACAATGACGGGAGAACAATATGATGACTTTTAATTGACGTAGAGTATTTTAAGTAGAAGTTTTTCTCTGTTTATATATTATTTTTAATTTCTTCATTCATGTCGAGAAATGTCTCTAACGACTCTTCAGTTCGTCGCTGAGGCAAGCTTCTGATATTTCTGCTTCTGATATTTAACTATAGTTCCCATGGCATAATGGATAAGACGTCTGACTTCGGATCAGAAGAATTACTTCTATTTTTCACATGTAATTAAATTATTTTTCAAACACAGATGAAGTGCGTTAGACACAGATAGATCTGGAAAACTATATAACAGGTTGAGGCCCGTCTTGCCTAAGAAAATGCCAGTGATTAAACGTGATTTTTTGTGTTTGTTTGGGTTAACGTTTACACTGTGTAACTATTTTTTAAAAGAGTAAAATTTGTTATACAGTATTGTTTTATTACTTACTTGTTGTGTCTATATATATTAGTACAAGCACTACAATGTAAGTAATAACACAGCTGAAGAATATGAGAACAATATGTGACTTGCCTTGGTAAATTCTAATTGTTTTTTAAAGATACATTTATATATTTGGACCTTGACATAAGCACTGATCAAGGGGCCTAGATCGCGAATGGTATATGGCATTTAAATTCTTCTTCCCACGATATCTATAAAAAAAAATCGTCAAAAAGAGGAAAAATATATATATTTCCTCTTTTTGATGATTTTTCCTATCTTCAAATTCTTATACTCATGTTGTTTTTAGAGGTTTTGCCACAAAGTTTTTAGAGCTTTTAGGGCATTGGTTTAACTACAAATAAGTAACAAAAAAGTCGACATCTGTCTTGTTTTTTGGGGCTTGTAAGCCGGGCGTGAACTCAAAGTACTGACGTGGATAACTGCCGTAAATTTTTGAGTTTTTCAGCTAAAACTTTTGTGGGTACTATATACTCTTAATGACTCGGACGATATTATCAATTACGATTCACAAATCTGAAGATATACTTAAATACACTAACCGCGGTGGGTGCGCGGCATAGATATTTTATAATTGATTTATAGATTTTCTGAGAAAAAAAAACTCGCATCCTTATCTTTACGTATTATATTCTTACTAATTTAAGAGTATATGAATAAGGAGTTAAGACTTACATCAATACATAAAAACTTAAAATTCATTAGTAGTATACTGTTAAATTAATAACGTATTATTGTTAAATTTATATCCTTTAAATAAGTAATAATTATATATCATTTAAAGAAAGAATTTCTTTTTAGTTCTTAGAATAACTTTCTTCTATGGTACAATTTGTTTATTTTATTTATTTATTTAAATAATTACTTACAGTACAGTCCTACTAAGTTGTGACAACCTGTTTTGTAGATGCTGAAAATTATAATTAATATCTGTTAATGCACATTTACAATGATATTTACAAGTTAAATTACAATAATTGTGCATAAACATTTTCATAATATGAAAATTAAAGAGTGAGTAGAGTTGAGAATAGAAGTTTAAGAAAGTATACAAATTATAACATAATTATAAATACATATTTATCAAATTAATTCTATTAACATTGTTATTTTATTTTTATTTTTTTTAATAATAAATACATTTCTGCAAGGTCAGTTTAACTAAATTTACATAAAACATACATAACATAATTTTGTTAATTTAATCTATTTCAATTCTTATTTTTTTTTGTATTATAGATGCTAGAATAATTGGTATGTACCTATTCCAGAAATACGAATTTACCTAATATATTATTATAATAAAAGTGAAGTAAATTGTTAAATTGTAATTTAAAAATTGTTGCTTATTTTTTTATAAATTATATCAAATATAAGTTGTTTTTAATTTTATTTATACTACTTCCATTATAGATATTCCAATTTAATTCACTAAATAATTTAAAATTTACATAATTTTCATTTCTTAAACAAAATTGTTATTGGTATGGGAATATTTAAAAATTCTTAAGCAGTTCTTTTTAATTAAAATTCCAATATTACTACCTTGTTTGTGTTTCTATAGTAAAAAATACTTTTTAGAATCACTTTATATATATTATTTCCTCAATTGTCAACATTTTGTTAGGATTTCTTATTTTTAATTTTTCTTCAGAAGATTTATTTTTAAAATTAATGTAGATGTTATCAAATGTTTTGAGAATTAAGTTATTAATATTATTAATTTGGTATTTAGTCAAGAAAATCCAGCTATTTAATCCGTAGTCCAAAATAGGATTAACCAAAGATTTAAAAATCAAAAGTTTGTATTCAAAAGGAAACGTATGTTTTATATGATAAAATAGATATGTTAAAGAGTATAGTTTATTTAAAACATAAGAAAATTGAGTTTTCCAATTATAATTATTATCAATGTAAATACCTAAATATTTCTGACTCTCAACATACTCTAAAATCCTGCACTTACAATTAGTTTTGTTTTCAATTTGTCTATTAAAACTGGGACTTGAAAATCCAGTAACACAAAATGTATATTTTTGATAACATTTTTGTTTTTATTTTTAATAAGCATAATTTTTGTTTTATTTTGGTTAATTATCATTTTGTTCGTATAAGACCAAGTTAAAATGTTATAAAGATCTTCTTGAAGATGATAATAGGCAGTCATTTGATTAGAATTACAGCTTACAATTAAAACATCATTTAATTTCAAGCATTTAATTACTATTTTTGGCAGTGGTGTTTTTTATTTTTAAATAAAATAATGAAAAAAGAATTTTGAACTACCTTCATTGTAGTACGTAGTAATAAAACCAACAATACAATAGTAAGTAAGTGAAATAAACAAGTTAATTCGTGTTGAAGATACAGTAGATCGTGTTGTGATCTGAAACGCCCAGAATGGTTTTATTTTTCTGTTATTAATATTGAATATATTATTTTTTTAAATACTTTAAAAGTAAATTATTATTCATGCTTTATAGCCTTATTATTATTATTAGAATAATTTAAAATTTTAACAACTAAAAGCCCTAAAATTAATTAATCTGAAAAATTAAAAATTAAAATTTGTATTCTGTATAAAAACTGAACAAAAAGAAATTCGAATACAATAATAATAATAATAATAATAATAATAATAATAATTAGCACTACAACGCGCAACACGCACTACATTCACGAAACACAACATGCACCACCCCAAGTCCGCTACGGAAAGGATGACTCTTCCCCGCAAGGAGGGAGGCCGAGGACTCATCAGTCTCATCACCCTACACGAAAAACAAGTACATACACTTAGGGAACATTTCCACCAAAGAGCAGAAGACTCCTCACTTCACTCAGCCATTGTCAAGGCTGACACACACCTCACACCCCTG